>JAJEKB010021383.1:1306380-1358420 GCA_022393335.1 Macrotrachela quadricornifera
TCATGAAAATTAGCTTAAATCAAACAAACTCACAAAAATCACCTAAACTCACTTTGAATTATAAAAAAAACTTACACTCATATTTTTAGACGTGAGTTTCACAAAATATTTGATTCCCAAAGCATGCTTACTCTCAAGTTGTCTAAAATTTGTAACTGATTTGTAGGTCTTTATCGGTTTCTTTTCTCTTTCATGTCGTTGGCATTCTCAAGAAAAGAACCGATGATGCCTAGTACGTCGGTTATAGTATTGAGTTACCTTTACTTACTTCTTTTTGATGACAAAGTGGGAAAGAAAACGACTACGGTTTTACTCGCAACTCTTTTATACTTGTTAGGAGATAAGAGAACATATATTATCTCGGTTTTGTCAACCCCATAGTGGGACAATAGATAAATATTAAAAAAGCAAATTATCTCTCTAGTGTTTATTGCTAATAAAAGAGTGAATTTAAAGGCAAAGTGTGAAATTATTTTTTCGCGGACAGTTTAAACTCACTCGTGCTATTTTGATGAAAAAAGTGTGTTGCCTCTCTTACTGGATCCAACCATTTGCAATTATAAAAAAGTTCGCTAAGATCTTTTTTATGTATCGCCAATTTTTATTCAGTAGTATCAAAATGTTGAACCCGATGTAATGAGCGTCTGTTTGTAGTGCAGGCCTCTCTGTAAAGGGAGAGGTTTATCTGGAAGAAGGGACGTCCGTAATAGGGTCTGTCTGTGAGAGTGAAGTCAAAACTTGATTTTAAAACTTATACTCAAATTTTTAGATGTGAGCTCCATAAAATCATCAAAATTCATTTAAGATCATAAAAGTCATGTAAACTCATTTCAAATCAGTATATCACACATCACTGTTTTCCTCTTGAATAGTGTTCCTACTAGCTCCCAGAAAGTTACAAATACTACCCAAAATATATCCCAGAAGGTTACTAATGACAACCTCGAGATAGCTCCTGGAAATATAGTAATGATATCTTAATAGCCATCAGAAAGGTACTAATAGTACTCCAAATACACCCCAAGAGCTTACTAATGGTATCCAGAAATGGTTCTCAGGCAATTACTAATAATACTCTGAGATAGCCTCTGAAATGTTCCTTAGAATGCACTAAACAACCCTTGAAAAATTATTAATAGATAAAGGACATCCTCATAATTGTTGTTGTTGTTATCCATTTAGTCGTTTTCGACTCTTGGTGACCCTATGGATAATAGCTCGCCAGACTTCTCTATCCTTTACTACTTCTTTAAGATCTTGAAGACTTATTCCAGTATCTTCTTTAACAGTATCTAACCATCTTGTTCTCTGTCTGCCTCTTCTTCTTTTTCCTTCTACTTTGCTGAGCATCAGACTCTTCTCTAATGAGTCTTCTCTTCTCATGATATGACCAAAATATTTGAGTTTTAGTTTGACTATTGAGGATTCTAATGATTCATCAGGTTTAATCTGATCTAGAACCGATTGATTTGTTCGTTTTGCAGTCCATGGTATATGAAGTAGTCTTCTCCAGCACCACATTTCAAAAGCGTCAATTTTCTTCCTTTCGGCTTTCCTTATAGTCCATGTTTCACATCCATATGTAGCTACTGGAAATACCATAGCTTTGACTATCCGAATTTTGGTTTTTAGTGTTACATCTCTGTCTTTTGTAATTCTATTCAAGTCAGTCATGGCTTTCCTCCCTAGGAGTAATCTTCTCTTTATCTCATGACTGCAATCTCCTTCTATGTGTATTGTTGATCCAAGGAAGTTAAAGTCTTTGACACTTTCTACATTTTCACCGTCTACTTCTATTTGATCTAATGTCATAGTTGACATGATTTTTGTTTTCTTGATATTGAGCAATAGACCCGCTTCTGCACTCTCTGTTTTAACTTTCTGTAAAAGGTTTTTTAGATCTTCTTCACTTTCAGCTACCAACGTGGTGTCATCAGCATATCGAAGGTTATTAATGTTCCTTCCTCCTATCTTGAGACCAACTTGTGTATTATCAAGCCCTGCTTTCCTCATTACATATTCCGCATATAGGTTGAAGAGATATGGTGATAAAATACAACCTTGCCTTACACCTTTTCTTATTTTAAACCATTCTGTATCTCCATGTTCTGTTCTAACTGTTGCTTCTTGATTTTCATACAAGCTCTTCATAAGGTATATGAGATGTTTAGGAATACCCATTTCTTTCAGAATTTCCCATAGCTTATCATGATCGACACAATCAAATGCTTTTGTATAATCGATGAAGCAGAAATAAAATTCCTTTTGATATTCTCTTGCTTTCTCCATTATCCATCGAATGTTAGCGATTTGATCTCGTGTGCCTCTTCCTTTCCTGAATCCTGCTTGTACATCTGGCAACTCTCTTTCCATATATGGTTGTAATCTCGCTTGTATAATCTTCAGCATTACTTTACTAGCATGAGATATTAAAGCAATCGTGCGATAATTGGAACATTCTTTGATATCTCCTTTCTTCGGTATTGGTATATAAACTGATCTCTTCCAGTCGATTGGCCATTGTAAAGTCCTCCATACCTGTTGACATAATGCAGTTAGCGTTTTGACTGCAGTATCTCCCATATTCTTGAGTAACTCAACTGGTATTCCATCTATTCCTGTAGCTTTATTGTTAGCGATCCTTTTTAGGGCCCATTGAACTTCACTTTCTAATATATCTGGTTCCTGTTCTAATTCCTTTTCTTCAACAATTCCAGTCGTGTTGAGATCTTTTCCATAGAGTGTTTCTGTGTACTCCTTCCATCTTTTCTTTATCTCTTCTCCCTCCGATAGAATTCTTCCCTCTTGATCCTTTAGTATTCCTGTCTTTGGTGTGAATTTACCTTTTACTTCTCTGATTTTTTTAAATAAATCTCTAGTCCTTCCTTTCTGATTATCTTCCTCTATTTTCTGACATTCCTCTTTGAGGTATCTTTCTTTATCTTTTCTTGCTTGTGTTTGAAAGAGAGCATTCAATTTTGTGAACATTTGTTTATCCCCCATACTCTTTGCTTTCCTTCTATTCTCAGCTATTTGCAGTGTATCTGTAGTCAGCCATTTAGCCTTTTTATTTCTTTTGCAGGTAGGAATGTTTGCCTTCGCTTCTTCTGATAAGATATTTTTCATTTCCTCCCAGAGTTCTATAGGTTGCCTACCTATTAGCTCTAACCCATCAAAACGATTCTTCACCTTAACTGTGTATTCTGAAGGAATGTTGTTAACATCGTATCTTATCGATCTGATGGTTCTAGCCTTCCTCTTTAGTTTGAATCGGAATGTGGATAATAAAAGCTCATGATCAGTGCCGCAGTCTGCCCCTGGTCTTGTCTTAGCTGATTGGATTGAGCTTCTCCATCTTTGGCTGCACATGATATAGTCAATTTGATTTCTGTGTTGACCATTTGGTGATGTCCATGTATAGAGCCGTCTCTTGGGTTGCTCAAACCATGTATTCGCTATGAATAGTGAGTTCTCTTGACAAAATTCTACTAATCTATCTCCAGCTTCATTCCTAATGCCTAGCCCAAATTTCCCGCAAATATCTGTTTCAGGTTTGTTCCCAACCTTAGCATTCCAATCTCCTATGATGAATACTGCATCTTTTTTAGGAATTGTTTCCATCATCTGCTGTAGTTCATCATAGAATCTGTTTGTATCTTCTTCTTCAGCTCCTGTAGTTGGTGCATATACCTGTATGATGGTGGTGTTTATAGTAGAGCCTTGAATTCTAACTGAGATCATTCTTTCATTCTTTGGGTTGTATCCAAGAACAGCCTCAGTAACCTTCTTTCCTACAATGATGGCTACCCCATTCTTCCTTTTATCTGGGTTTCCTGAGTAGTATATTTCGTGTTCATCTGATGTGAAATGACCCATTCCTGTCCATTTCAGTTCACTGATACCTAGAATATCTATATTTAGCCGTACCATTTCTGATTTAACTATATCAAGCTTTCCTTGATTCATTGTTCTAACGTTCCATGTTCCTATAGTATGTGTCTCCAAGCAGCTTCGGATTTTCCTTTTGCATCTATACACATCCGCATCTAAACGTCCTTTCGGCTTTAATTTAGTTGCATCACTAGGTTTAGTGCTACTCGTACTCTTCCTTAACTCTTCCCCAGTAACTTGTTGGGTACCTTCAGACCTGAGGGTCTCATCTTCCAGTACCATGTCGTGTTTAGTCCGTTTATTTCTATTGTCCATTGGGTTTTCTTGGCATAATTCTAGAGTGGTTTGCCATTTCCTTCTCTAACGCAGTCCAACTCCACTGATAAATCATATGTTGTTGGTATTACCCCCTACTGCTGCTGCCCTGTAGGTTTGTTTGGATTGAGTTTAGTCTGATGTCTCCGCATTGACCTGTCCATCATGGGTGACCCTATTAAGAGTTATAAACTCTTGATGGCATAGCTCTCAGCTTCCTTGACATACGCAAACCCCCCTGCCACGTTAAGGCATCAATCCATTTGATCCAGAAGGAGCAATTGTTCAAGTTAATGCGAAGAGTGTCGACCTTGGTCTTATGGCGGAGCATCTCTCACAGCATTAACATAAACAATTCCTCCTTTTAGATCACAGGGGAGTCCTCATAATAGAGTACTTGAAGATCTAAGGTTACATTCAGAGAATCTCTTTCTCTTGTTGCAGAGGATGAAATAGCATTTAGAGAAAAGCGTGGTAAGTGATGGTCAATTTCAAGATTATGATCCTTAATAAAGTCAAGGAAACTGGACACGGGAACGAATTTTTTTATCAATAACTATTCTCGGGATTTCTGGTACTAGGAATGATCGAGCCCAAGCTTCCCGATTTATTCCTGGACTCGATGCATGGCAAGTTCTAATCATTTATACTACCAGTAACTAGTCGTTCTCTTTAGTCTATTTACGAGAGAACGTTTCCAAATGTGAGTCTCCGTTTTAAATCGAGTATTTATCATTTTATAGGGTTCAATGAATACAGTAACTGCGTATAAAGAGTTTCTGCCAATGGTGAAATTTTCAGGAACAACAAGATTCCGTACCTTTTGAGAAATCAGCATACGACTCTTAACTGAAGGCTTGAATTTTAGTAGTGCAAGGACAAAACATGGTGTTATTCTGACCATATGAAAGAGCATCACTGATAACCTCCGATTGGCCTGAACAACACTATGTGTTGTCCTTACAATATTAAAATTCAAGTCTTCAGTTAAGAGTCTTATGCTGATTTTTCAAAAGATGTAAAACTTTGTTGTTCATGAAAAGGTCGCCATAGGCAGAAATTCTTTATACGCAGTTACTGTACTAATTGAGCTTTACAAAATGATAAATACCCGTTTCAAAACGGGGACTCACACTTGGAAACGTTCCCTCGTTAATTTGTCGGAGACCAATATATGTATATTGAAAGGACAAAATGTTCCTCTTTAAAGACTAAGACCTGAAAGAAAAGTCTGATCGACGAATAAAAAGAAATTTACGGATTTTTAATATATATGAATGACGGTAACTTCTCTACGAGAAAAGGAGAAAAAAATCAAAAGAGAAATATCACTCTCAACATAGATATAGCTCTTTCTACGCAAAAGTTTTGCTATTGGACGACTTATAAGCGCGTTTTGAAAATCATTTATTGTTTGTCAATACATAAATTATATCTGCTGGGTGTTAATATTAGTGAGTATACAGTAGTGACCACGATTATAGGAACGCTATAAAAAAGCTGTTAGCACTATCCTCAATAGATAGTTTAATTGTACCTATTCAAAAAATATTTTTCACTGCATTCTATGATATAAACTTATCAAAATGAACGAAAGCCATCGACTTCTGTCAGTCATGATCTGTGGCGACCTTAAATGCTACGTCGATCATAGTCGGTAACAGTCTATAGCGTATAGTCATTCACGATTGGTTATGATGGTTGATACCAAGTCTGTCGCGATCTCAAGCTATCTTTACCTGTCGGTGACGACTCGTGGGGAGGGATGGATTCAAATTTCTACTTCTAAACACTTCAACACTCTCTTTCAAATCGTGTTTCACAAAATTGGTTGATACTGTGTTGATAGACACACTGCTCTTACATGATATCTTTCATGTAAGGAAAGTCCACTATCTATATTGCATGTCTTCTCTTGTTCTTCACCTCGATTATATCATTGTTCTCTCTTTTTCTTACTTTTCTATATAATAATGTGCTCTGTGTGATATGAACACAATTGGAGTGATGTGATGTGAAGTGTTCATCATCATATACCCAGAGTAGCGATAACGCTACTCCTTCACTTCGTCATTGTGATCACAATAAAATCAATTTTGTAGCAGTAACGAAACAGCTTGACATCTTTATAATTCGCTAAAGATAGTATGTCACATCATGTGAAAAAGTGTTAGATGATCAAAAGGTGGGATAATGGGAAAATTTTGATTCTATAGGATCGGTCATTTAATGGAAAATCTGTATATATTTTTACAATGTTCTTATAATTGTGATCAGGCAAAACTAAGGTTATTTTTTGAAAATATACTTTTTGCTATATAGTTGTTTTAAAAAAGAAAACAAAAATGAAGTACATATTTTTGAAGACGAACGTTTACTCTGCAAAAGTAACAATGTGAACTTTTTGAAAGAAATCTTAGTGGCTATAAAAGAAGGCAAATAGTATGTACATATTTGATGTTCTTATAATTGTGGTTACTACTGTATAGTAAATGCTATTGACTAGTGAAAATAACATTTTTAAGCATTAAACAATGTCTTCATGTATGTTCCAGTTATAATTTGAAATTCAATTTTTATTTTAAAACTTTTTTCCTATGTAGAAATATTTTTGAGATAAATATGCCTAAGACGTTATTCAAACATATTTCTTCGAATGTTACTGAAGACAAGCTGTCATGTTTATGTAGAATATAATAAAGATTCTGTCTGTTAGGATTGAGATGCTCGATATTATGGTCCTTATTGAGAGTGAATGTCTTTTTTTTTCTGATTCGAACAATGTGAATATTAGTGAAGGCAACTTACATATGATTTTACAAAGTTGGGTGTTTGTAATGGTGGCGTAAATTACAAATGCCCAAACACTAATCATAGTGAAAGAAAAACTATGCCAATATAATCCTAAAAATATATTATAACAACTTGCTATAGAAACGTAATAGTAAAAACGTTAAACGACGCGTCTACTATGATATCTGTAAGAGAAAAAGACAACATTATTATCAGCATTTTGATAGAAAGACAAGAAAGAAAAAAAGTTTGTCGATTAAAGAGTCCATTTTTTATACAACCTTGAAACATTTCACCGTGTTACGTGCCATGTATTTTATTTCAGCAAGCAAATAAATAAAAGCAACACTTAGACAATAATAAAATCAATAGAATAATAGAGAGTGAGAGAGAAATATACAATGAATGTTGAATAATAGAAATAGTGTTTTGCATCAAGCAGAAAAAAAGTATTTAAGTGAAGTCTTTATTCAATGATAGAATGAAAAAGCACTAAGAAATTCAGAATATCTTTCGTACTAGTAGTAGGATGTCGAATTCATAAAATAGATGACATTTGATAGTACTTCTTCCATACAAGAATAATTTTTCATATCTTACAGTGCTGACCGAAAATTTTTCATCCTCTGGATATGCATTGAATCGAAAATCTGCTTTGGGTTTCGGTAATGAATGGCCTACGTTTGAATTTAAGTTCGGGTTAGGGTTTAGATTCAAAAAGTGCCAAATGAACTCAACTAATGTTGAGTATCTAGGTAATTCTTCAAACATTTTTTGAGGTCTACAATCAATCATAAGAGCAACCAAGTTCTGATTCGAGTATTTTCGAACGACGTAAATTTTTTTCTGATGTTTTTGGTCGTTCAATTTTTGCATTATTTATTTTATTGCATGTCGATTGATCATAGCCAATCTTAAAATCTTTTCTTTTGATCTACTTTCACTTAGTTTTATCAATTGACTAGATATAATCGAATCCGAATTCAAATGCTTGGATTCGATGTACACCTAATCGTGAATATCCACCCGAGATTAATTTAATATAACAAACCTAACGAGGGAGCCGATGCAACTGGTTAATCGATTTTTTAATGAAATATAGTAAACCTAGGGTTATTCACTATGCTGATTCCTAATATCACCATGATATTTGCCGATAGGCCTCAAGAGACCCGGTTTTTGAAAAACCAGATTCCTATGAAAAAATTGATTTTTTTATCGTCTTAGATGATAGAGCATGTCGAGTAAGCTACCAAAACCTATTTTTTGTCCATTTAAATGAGCTTTTTGCACGATGTACAGGAATAAAAAATTTGTCAGTATTATAAATTTTTTTAAATAGATATGTATTAACAAGGTTAACGGAGTTTATGTTATTTTTATTTATCTAAATCTTCTTATGAAAATGATACTTAACGAAAAAATGATCAAAACAAAGTCTTTTTGAACATTGTTTTTCTTGACATTGTTCGATGTAGGCAATTTGAGGAAAGCAAACTTGAAGAACGTTTTGAAATGGAAATGGATTAATATTTGTATATCCGCTGCAAAACCAGGAATATTGTATCATGTCTTTGAATACACGAGACGAAAGTTGATTATGAACAAGAGATATTAATTTAAGGATGTTGTTTCTTTCCCATAGGTTTATATCGATTTGTTCGATTGCAACATGATGATATACACGTTTAATTAAGATTTTCATTTGCCGGTTGAAATACCTATCTAATGGATGTATATCACATGTTGTATTTTTTGGTATTATAATTCTTTGAATTTCTTTTAATCTTATATCTTGATAAAATTTTGGATCATTTTGTCCTGGATAGGAATCTGATAAAATTAAACATTCTTTATCAACCGATGGACCTAGGCATTTCTCGCACCAATACCGCACTAATGATGATATTAATTTGCCAGATTTTGAGCATGTGATGACTACATTACTAGGCTCAAATAAACGCTTCTTCACCAGCTCTCCCATTTTCCCACCAGGTTCTTGTAGACATAAGTACATTGGATCAACTAATGGTCCATCTAATGAAATTGTTAGTTACACTGTATAAGAATGTGTTGTTACATGTTTGGATTTAACTACACCGAAAGTTTTTCGTCCTCCTTTATATGAAAGTGTTCTTTTTGAATATTGTTCTTTCTCAATTCCAACTTGATCGGTGTTTAGTATTCTTGATTCTTTATATTTTGGAGACAGCTTCTTAAATAATTTTAAAAAATCTTCTTCAGATTTAAGAATTTCATCGGCATTTAATATTTCTCGTTTAGTAATGATATTTGTTATTTTACGAGAACATATATTATTCTAGTTTTGAAGTTGCGAATCCAAAATTCAGATGCTTGAAAATCATTAAAACTAATTTCTCGTGCACTTCTTACACACCAACGTTGAATATCAATATCATGAACTGGAAGATACTGTTCACGTGCATCAACTAATTTTTGATAAACACATTTATCTATTTCTTGTAATTTTTATCGTCTTGTTCCATTGTTTTCTAAATATTTTTTAAACCTACCAATATGATTTTGATTTGATAGAGTTCGAAATTGATGTTTAACAGATTTCCAGGTTCGACGACGTTTTCCTAATTCGTTTTCATCAAAAGCGTAATCGACCACGTGTTGCATAAATTCAAGAGAAAAGTTTGATAATTCGTGTTGTTCTTTCTTCAAATCATCTTCTACTTCATAATCACTTCCACTTTCCGATTCACTAGATTCTTCTACTTCATAATTACTTCCACTTTCCGATTCACTAGATTCTTCTTCTTCTTCTTCTTCTTCTTCTTCATTTTCATCATTCTCATTGCTATATTGTTTACAATAAATATCTAATGTTGTCTCGTCCTCATATTCAAATCGTCTACGATTGCATATTGAGATAATTACTTCAGCTAGATGTTCAGCAACTTCACGTTCTTCTTGTGAAGGTTCATTTAATGAATCATCATTCAAATTGACATTCATAATATTGGATAAACCAAGGGGGAAACAGCTGATTCCATGATTCTATTGATTCCAAATGATTCTAAGTGATTCCGAGTGATTCTGCGTGATTCCATCGATTCCAAATGATTCTATGTGATTCTACGTGATTCTGTCTGATTCCATGAGATATTATAAACTTCAATTTGGTATTAAAAAGTTTTCCAAACATCTAACTAAATAGAGATATATTCGGATTAGAGACTTCCAGTGTCATTTTACCCATTGCCCGAATGAGGAAACGTTTTTAGCTGCCCTATCTCTTTCGAATTCGGCCTTCGTGCAACGTGTAGATCTCTATGAGATATGAAAATTCTATAAGATTAATTTCCTATATGTCTCTTGTTCTTAGTTGTATGTATTTTTTTGGAACTTTAGCATATGGTACGGGGCATACCGAAATCTTGAATAACGACATATTGACTTAAGATTTTTCTTACTGATCGTTCTATTTGTGAGTAAATTCTTGTGAAAATTTCAATTCAAAAGAACATTTCCTTCCAAGACATGAAAGTCTGCAAAATTACGTCTCTTAAAAATTCTGATTTTTAGGTCTTTCATATTTTTGGAAAGAAACGTTCTTTTGAGCTGAAATTTTCAGAAAATTTTACTCATAAATAGAACGATCAATGGAGAAAATCTTAGATAAATATATCATTATTCAAGTCTTTGGTTTATTTCATGTTACAGGCTAAAACTCTAATATAGTATTTACAACTCAAAACAAGAGTCCTAGCGGAGGATTGATCTTTCAGAATTTTTCATACATTATTGAAAGACACCTTATGCTCAAGTGTAACGGTAAATATATTTAATTCTATTGATGACAAGTGGAGACGCGGTTTTGAGTGTCTTACAACACGATGTTTATTTGACTCTGTTCTGCATCCAAATGTATTCATTTCACATATACCATGAGGTTATATACTAGAGAGGAAGAGGAAAAAGAACACGATATAAATATAGTTAAAATAGAAAGAAGAAAAGAGAGAGAACATTGAAAGAACTGATAATTACAAAAGAGATCATATGAGATACTTCATATGATTTAAAACATACATCGATCTATCAGTAGTTACAGCACGCAATCAAACTATATCATTCATAAAAGAGACGCACCATCAGTCAGACAATGAATGCATATCATCTCAAAATGGTATGTCTGCTGGCACGCTAAGCTATAAATTTAATAGATACTGGACAGCTGGAAATGTTCTCAGGTCAGTAGCTTCAATGGAATTATTTGTATTCAAAAAAACTATATGTCTCTAGTTTGAAAGCTTCAGAAATCAGATGGTATTTACGAAATTTCTCGGATGACTAATATTCAAAATCAAGAAGCTAAGATATATTTTCCCTTTGCCCTTCAGGTATGAAGTACTCAACGGGAAACAACTAGAATCGATTTGGTTTTCACCAATTTAAGGAATTACACTTTCGTGCCAGTTCCGATTGTCGTTTCAGACTTACTTTCGGGTAGTTCCTCATGTCGAAATCAACCTACAGGTTAGGTACACGTTTTCTATCCGGTTTTCCTTAATCTTTACGACATCTGATCCTTGCAACAGGATATCAGCTATATCTGGTCGATATTGACCGAAAATTTACAAAACTAGAGATGAGGAATTTGAGTTAGAAAAATAATATGAACCATGAAACTATAGTTAAAATCTCTTTGAAAACTCTCTAGAATATTGAATTCCAGCAATATTTTTGTAGAACGATAGCATCACTGCACGAATGGATCAGTCTATCAGCCCGGACTTATCGGATTTCATAAGGAATCGATCTGACTCTTATCGGAATTTTATGTATCAATATAAAATCCCATAGAATTCATTATACACTATCGATCAAGAATCCATAATGTTAGAATTTTATCGGATCTTGTGGTCGGATTTGATAGAATCTGTGAATTATAAAGTAGCATTGGTTACACGGGATCTAATTGAAATAGCAGTAGTAAGGATTGGATCGTAAACTCTCCTGGCATTCAATCATCCGATTTTCATCTATCTGTGTCGATTGGTCATATCTTACAAGATTAATCAAATTCGGTGTCTTAGTGATAGAATAAGATGATTATTAAAAATATTTTCTAGAATAATATCTCCGCAAATATAACTGTAAAATTTAAAATAGAATAGATCAAAAAATAAATTTTTGATCTCGTTACACTGATAACTTTGCGAAACATGTTTTTAGGCCTTTGGAGACGGAATTTTTTTCGAGCAAGAAAATTCTTTTTTTCTGTGTATTTCATGATAAATCAATCTTAATTTCGATTCTACAAAAAACTTTTTTGTGGGAACGAGTCTTTAGAAATTTTTTGAAGTGTGATACAGTTCAACGTTCGTAAAATCAACCAACCATATTCTTGTAGAGACAGGAATGTTTCTTGCAGGGTTTTAGACTAGCGAAATTTTTGCTGAAAATCAACGATGTTATATTTGTTATTCACTATTGATTATCGAAAAAAATAATCTAATTATAATCCGGATTATACCAAAAAAGTGTCTAATAAATGATTTAACAAAAACTAATCTCATATAAGAATCTTTGCGTTTCCAAATACCAGAGAATCAACATGGTTCCTTAAGGGGCCAACCGTCCCCAAAAGGTTAAAACGTTTAAATGTATAAGTTAGTTCAAAAATCGATTTCAAAGTCTCTAAATATCTTTCATAGGATATTCTTTTAGAGGAACAAGATTTTAAAAAATACAACTAAAAACTCGCTTAAATACTAGTTTTCAATCTCTCAAAATTTTTTTTATGACGCTCACGTTAGTTGATGTTCTGTAAAATGCTGAGAGAGAACAATATCAAGGAGAATATATCCTATTCCGCGATGTTGCACATTGCGAAACTAGTTTCGCCTCAGGAATCAATTCCGGAATTAATGAAATCAGTTCCGATTCCGGAGTTACTCGAAATTACAAGGAATTCCTTGTGATTCCGGAATTGATGGAATTAGTATCAATTCCAGAACTGCTTCCCGCCTTCACCCTCATGTTTGGTAGTGCTGTTGTAGAATAATCTCACAGACACGCGAGCGATTTTAGAATCGGAACTGATTCCATTAATTCCAGAATCAAAAGGAATTACACGGAATTCCCAGGAATTCCTTGTGATTCCAGAATTAATAGAAATAGTTCCAATTCCAGAATCGCTTTCCGTCTTCACCCTCATATTTGGTAGTGCTGTTGCAGATTAATCTCAAACATACACGAGCGATTCTGGAATCGGTACTGATTCCATCAATTCCGGAATCACAAGGAATTCCTATGAATTCCGTGTAATTCCGGAATTACTCGAAATTGTAAGGAACTCCTTGTGATTTCGGGATTGATGGAATCAGGACCGATTCTGGAATTGCTTCCCGCCTTCACCCTCATGCTTGGTAGTGCTGTTACAGATTAATCTCAAACATGCACGAGCGATTCTGAAATTGATGGAATTAGTTCCGATTCTGGAATCACTTGGAATAGTTGAAAATGATTTCGGATATCCTAGGAATTGGTGAAATTGATTCCGGAATCGAAGTCTCTATAGATTTCATGCAATTTCAGAATCGGTGGAATTAGTTTCCTTGAGGGAACTGATTCCCTAATGTTCAGCATCGCGGAATAGGATGACTGCTCGTGATTCTGTGATTTGGAATCAATCAAGTTCTCAAATGTCTTCGACTGAATTCATTGTGATCGGAATGTTGCACTGATCGATCTGAATATTGACAGAGGACATCGTCGAATTTCAGTAAATTACCAGTTTTCGACCATTTTTTGTTGGAAAGGTACGGAGATTGTGCAAAAACCGTTGGAAAAGACTGATGACAGTCAGTCCAGGAGTGTGAACATTACATTTCCTATATTATCGACATTTCCTGTATTGTAAATTGGTAACGTTGATTTCAACTCAGTCATTTTCTCTGCTATTGAAACGAGGTTAACTATATCTTTCGACAAATTCAGACAATAAACGGTTAATCTTTTGAGCAGATCTCGTCTAAATACAATGGTTTTTCCAAATGTTTATCAAAGGCGAACTGGCAGGCTAGTGAAAAGGCCTGAGCCCGCATTCTCCAATCAAAAATACTGCTTCCATCTTCTTATGTTTTTCAGCATAAATGTGAAAAGAAATAGGTGAAAATCTATTCAAACTGACTGAAGAGGCATCCAGTTCTCGTAAGCTCTAGGCGAGTCTTGAAATCAACATCATTGATCTGAATCAATAAAGCGTCTTTCAGACTGAAGGCATGAGTCGATTGAGGACAGAAGATTCAGAAAACGGAAGGAAAAATGCAACCAGACATTCGGTATCCCTAGTCCGGTGACTATTTTCGAAGGAAATCTATCAGAACCGGGGTAAAGTTAGTCGTGGGATATGCTTTCAAATAATTGCTTACTTCGATTCTTTTTGGTACAATCAATGATTTTTTGACTGATTCCCATCAAAAAATCATTGGATTAGGCCACAAAGATCGTTATTCTATGTAGCTTGTAAGAGTTAATGTTTTAATGAAGTTATTGTTGATGATTAATCATGATCGGTCGTCCAGTGATTCTATGTGATTCCAAGTGATTCTACATGATTCCATGTGATTCTACATGATTCCGAGTGATTCTATGTGATTCTATGTGATTCTAAGGTCAAAGAATCAGCTGTTTCCCCCTTAGGATAAACAATAAATAATTTTGCCTGGTTTCATTTTTCGAATAGGTATACTGAAGTTAGAATATGAAAAACAGTTGAAAAGTTTTGATTTTTCTCAATTACTTTAACGATTAATTTTTACTTTATAAGTTGATGCAGATTAGCAGATTATACGAACCAATTATAGAAGTTTTCAAAATTCCACGCTGTACATACTGGGCCATCAGATGGCACATACAGTCATCAGTTTCGTTTCTTTTATCTTATATATACCTATATTTTCTTCGATTACATATGGTAGAAACTAGTTTTCTATCGTCTAAAAGCTCATTTAAATGGACAAAAAATAAGTTTTGGTAGCATACTCGACATGCTCTATCATCTGGGATGATAAAAAAATCAATTTAAAATAAAAAAAATGTTTTTCATAGGAACCTGGTTTTTCAAAAACCGGGTCTCTTGAAGCCTATCGGCAAATATCATGGTGATATTAGGAATCAGCATAGTGAATAACTCTAGGTCCACTATATTTCATTAAAAAAATCGATTAACCAGTTGCATCAGTTCCCTCGTGAGTTTTAAAGTCGACCGTTTAATAAGCATTGGCAGTACTCTCAATAATGAACAAATATTATTGTTCTTGATTCATAATGTTTAAAGAAATTAAAATTGATTCTCTACATTTTAACTAATTTTTATTGAATATTTTATGAATAAATTTACCTTTTTGTAAAACAACAAATATAGTTAATGGGAAAGAAAACTATTTCAAAAAGAAACGATTTGAAAATCAATTAAAAAATATTTTTTACCTTTCTATAAAGAACATCGTTCATGTCGGAAGACATCAGCATTTCAAGAGAACTTCTTTTAATGAATGTCGCGGTTTTTATTAAGAGTTTGTTTAATGAATATTGGAAATATTTCTATTTTATGAAGAAGCTTTCCGAGAGAAGATTTATTTACATTTAGAATACAAAAATTACTTCCGTATTTTAATGTTCTTCATTAATTATAATGTCTTTTATAATCGAAACGAAAAATAAAATACATTTCTTTTGTCTTCTTATACCACCTATATGAGGAAAAACGTAAGAACTAATTCAAAACATCATTTTCCTTTACATCAACACTTTCAAAAATTTGAGGTGATTCGATTTGACAATTGACACCAAATAAGATTAATCAATATTCAATTGATCACATCACAGATTTTTCTAGTAAAATATTTTCCCCTTAAATCGAACTAAAGTAATAAAGTTTTTAAGTATGTATAAAACTACATTTTATTTTGTTTCATAAAATTGAATTTTATTGAACAAAGACATTCAACTTGTTTTTTCGATCAAACACTTCAACACTTTTCCGTTCGTTCGATTACATTTTCAATTCGAAGTCCCTTTTTTAATTTTGCAATTTGTCGAAATCTTTCTTTTCTATTTTCGGACAAATTGCACTTTTCAATACCAACACATTTTAATAAGAACATTGACACTTGAATCACTGATCAACCTAATACCATAAACATGGAGCTATATAAGAGTGTTGTTGTAATCAGTGAGCACGCTTGCTAAAAGTTTAGCTCCTCGATCACTTATTTTGTTATTCCGAAGTAACAGACGCTTTAATATTGTATTTGTCTTGAGCATTTCAGCAATATATTTTGCACTTTCATCTGTTATAGTAGTGCTCTGGAGATCTAAAATTGTGTCGTTTTTAATGAATTATTAAATATTCACTCAATAAAGATATAGAATAAATAAATTTTATTTGATAAAAAATCAAGCAGAGAATTTACTCAAATGAATGTTTTAATTTTTTGAAATATTGATGATATAAATAAAATAAAAATCTAATCATGTATTTTTATAATGTTTGTTATTTTTTGTTTGTATCTTTTGTGATGAAATCAACTGGCAGTTATGTTGAAAGAAAGGATCAATTATAAAAAGTGATTGTTAAATTTCTCTAATTTTTATTAATAATAAATGTTTTATTTAAAAACATGTGCATGAGATGGGTCTCTTGCTTTATATAATTTCTTTTTTATCTTTGTTTCATTTTAACTTGAAAAAACAAGTTAAAATAAATGTTTTATTTAGTTTTATTAATTATGAATATTGACTAATAAATACCAAAGATGAAAAGCAGATTTGAAAAATAAGTAAAAAAAGTTTACATGTTAAATCAAACATTCAGAGTATTAATTTTGGTTTATAAATGAATTTTTGTGCCATCTAGGAGTAATGAAAAAATAATCTCTCCTAAAATAAATGAATATAATTCAATGGTACATGTTAATTGTAAAATTAATCTAAAATATATTTGGTATTTATTAAAGTAACGAACATTTTTTATTTTCTGATTATTTTTCTTGTGAAATAGAAAAAAAAGCAAATTAAATCTCGGGCGTTTCTTTATAAAGATGATGTTGATATTTTATTTTCTTCAACAAAAAGCATTGCTATTCGCATCTATTAAAGCCTCAAAATAAATAAAAATAAAAAAATAAGAATTTTTTACTAAGAAGAAAATATTTTGAATCTTTAAATTTCATTGAACTAAAAAAATAAAAACAAATATTAGTAAGATCTCTATCTAATATAATGTATTCTCTCTTCTAACAATAATATTCATGAATTTGCAAAGGATGTTGTATGTTAGTGACGTCATCGTTGTGTGGGACAATGCTTAGGCTATTTTATAGTTTTCTTTGGCTTCTCTCACTACATTTAATTGAATGCTTTCGAGCGTATCTTCTATCTAAAGCTTTTATTAATATAATTGTATTCCGCAGTATTTTCTCTGACGTTAATTGTAGGCAGATGAAAGGCATATTTTATATAAGAAACACCGACATAATAGATATTCTTACAGATTTTATTTTTATTAGATTTAACGTGTTGACATACTGGAAAGTGAATTTGTACAGCTGATCACTATTAATTAATAGAAACAATGAATAATACAACGTCATCACCGTTTGGTGGATACAATTTAATTCAAGCATCACAGCAACCTATTACCTATAGTTATTGTGTCACAATGACATTTATAGTGATCACAAATGTATTAAATGTTAATGTGCTTTCTCGTCGAGCTCTTCGATCATCTCCATGTACATATTATTTTCTTGGTTTAGTTCCACCTCTTTTCGTATACGTGATTGTTGCACCTCTAAATACGATACTTACAAATACTTATAAAATTTCTATGCATAGTACATCGATTGGATGTAAACTGGTTTCATTTTTGATCTATACAACATCATTACTATACGGATTAATGTTGGTATGTGCTTCAATTGATCGATTTTTTTCAAGTTCAACATCAGTTCGTCTACGTCATTTAAGTCAAGTGTACATCGCACGAAGAGTTATTATTATTGTATGGATCTCAACTTTGATATATATGAGTCCATTCATAGCTATATATAATTATGATTATAATAATAATTATTGCACTCAATATTCAACGACGATCTTAACAGATATTTATCTGATGACTCGAGTTGCTCTTTATTATTTTTTGATACCATTTATTTTAGGTATATTTGGTATATTAACAATTTATAATATTCAAAGTCAAAAGAATCGTGTAGCACCAGTGAATCTAACAAATATTCATCGTCGTACAGAAGGTCAATTGGCTCGTATGTTAATCGTTCAAGTAGCTGCGTATTTTCTCTTCTCTACACCATCTGGTATAATATATATATTAATGTCATTTGTGCCATCAATGAATATCCCGTATTATGTAGCAATTCGAGCTTTAATAGGTATTTGGCAACATGTTGGTTATTTCATGTCATTTTTCCTTTACATTCTTTCGGGCAAAATCTATCGAGAAGAACTGAAGAAAATGCTCAAGTATGATAAAATTCGTGATCAAGTAACCCATCTGTCTAGAACAATCTAGCGGCCTTACTACTTAAGACTACAACTACTGTCTATAACTAAATTCATCACAATTTGAATTTCAATTGACCATAAATATGATTGTTGTTGTTGTTGTTGTTGTTTTGTCTTTTTTCTTCTATGTGTTGACTGAGATATAAGTACAAATTTATAAATATAGTTCGTTCGTGCGAAATAAATTGTTCTAATTCAATGCTTCCGGATGAATAATGGCAAAAAATAATTATTATGATCATATTAAAAGAGCAAAGTCAAACATTAAAGCTAAGCACACGCATGTATTTGCAGGATGATGTAAAATAATCGCGTTTATTCACAAAATATTTCCGAACTCGTTATATATGGTGTACAAATATGGAGGTTATTATAAAGATTTGCAATTATTGTATATAAATGGAGAATAATAATAGACGTAAAAAGATGCATATTGCAAAGATATACATAAAAACACATTTTTTTTGACTTTTTGAAGTAAAATATACGCGAATATATGTGGCTTTTATCCTTACGAATAGTTGCAACAAACAACAGTTTAGTTTTTATTCTGTGTGTACAAAAATGGCGCAATCTTTAAAAGATTCGGTAGAGGATGTAAAGAAAATTTTTTTCCAGAAATATTTGTATGTTTAAAATAAGAATAGACTTACAGTTGTTTACCATGTGTATCATTCGGCATACATAATAGAATTTCATTAATAATATAGCATAAAGGAAGTCTGTGTTACGAGAGAAGAAATGTACAAATGAAAGAGAATTGCATAGGAAAATTCTGGGCCAATCAATTTCGAAAGATATATCTTGAGTTTTTTTCAACATAATCGAAGTCGAAGAGGCTAAATCGCAAGATGGTTTACCAAGACAATTTGAGCTTGATAATCTATTTACCTAAGTAAGCAAAAAGACACTGAACATGGCGTCTACGACTAATGGCCTTTAATGGAAACGTCTTACAGTCACTTTTGAACTAGTCCAAAAAGCATTTGAACTTCAACATTGAGGGTGAGTTAATATGTTTTTTTTAATCGAAAGAGAAAGTAAGAAGTTTCGTCCTTAAAAGGATTATCTATCTATTGTTATGTCACTTGTTCACAAATATTTATTCATATGATGTACTTTGAATATGCATTATTAAAAAAAAAGATCACAAGATGCAGCGTAAAAAGATTTTCTTATCTGATGCATTCTTTCTTAGCTCTAGTCTTCTAGATATCTTGCTAAAGGGCTGCACGTCGGAGTGAGCTCCAGTGCAGAGACCGTCACAGGGCATGTTTTTCATGCCTTATCCTTTGCTTTGGCTGATAAATGTTTTTGACAGGCTCCTATATTGAGTATGTTTAATAAAACGTCTAAAACCTTCATAAAAATTGTGTGATTATTTTCAAATGTAATATCGATATCTGTTTATTTATGTCATTTCGAGAGAATGTCTCAATGAATTTGGTATGCTATTAAAAAGTATTTCATGAGCCAGAAAGTAATACTTTTGAAAAAATTCGGAAAAATACCCAATTTTAATGAACCTCTTCTGTTTAACAAGACGATAAAAATGTTACTGTTTGAATCATTTTATTCAATTTTTAACAGTTTTTAATCACTACATGGATGGCAAACTTTTTTTACTCGGAAAGTTAAAGTTATAATTTCCGAGTTTTTTTTTTCTATACTTGCAACTACAACGAATGATAAGTTTATCACTATGGTAGCCTTTCACACATATCATTATGATTAACTTTATCCTCTATTAGAACGACGCTATCTGTATTTGATTTTAATCAAATTTTTCAGCTTCAATGACATGTTCCATGCAACGTTGATCTTTTAACCCTTTCACAACGAAATTACTTCAACAAAAGTAAAATTTCCAAAGCTTTGATGAGCTTTTTACCTCGGATTCATTAAAAATTTCCTTTATTTTATTCCTGCCAGTCTTTCAGCGACTACTATTTTCGTGTATGAATGAAACAAACACGCAAAATATCATATGAAAAACCGATAAATCACTTATGATTTGTTTTCAGAATCATCATGTATAAATACGTGGTTTCTCTTGAATCGGTTAAAATCGATTTGTTTTTTTATAATCAATTAAAATAGAGTAAAAATATTAATATCAAATGATAATGATTTGTACGGATGAACAATATGAATAAATTCATATTAGAATAGTGGTACTTTAATGAGTTCCTAGTCCAGAAATAGTCGTTTTTAATCTTACTTTTAGCCTTTTTATGATAGATAGGAGTTTTTAATAATTGAGTATTGTAGAATACCAAGGCACTCACTAGACAAAATAATTTAATAGCAATAAAATAACTTTAATAATGAAACAATGATATTTTATGCAAAAACCTGAATTTTGATGTGCTAAGTCTAAAAGGTTACAAAATTTCTGAAAAGTAAATTTTGACAAATTCATTAAATCCTATTATGCTTTTGAAATATTATTATGGACAGTCCTTCAAAACAAGATTATCTTTTATTTTGCGAGGTATTAGACTGAAGTTGACTATTATTTAATTGGGTGAAACAAATTCTGATCTTCAAATTGAAAAGCAACTTTTCATTGGATTCTCTTTAGCTAAACTTATCTTTTAATATTCATAAACTTTTTAAGCTTTTAAAACATAAAACATATTTGAATGTCAAGATTTTTCGAAATCTGCACTAGAAAAACTAGTTTAACAAGAATGCCAATCATTATTAATCTATTAATAAAAGTTAGTAGGTTAGAAATTTTTTTTTTTTAAATCAGTCTAACTCTTTCAAAATAGATTGAACTTTAAATAAGTTGACGAAAATAGAACCGAAATAGTACCAGACAGTGGCGGATCCAGGATTTTGAAAACGTTATATCTCAAGTTCAGAGCATGGGATCCATATGAAACTTATGGAGGATGATATTGGACTCAAATGGAAGATTTTTACGAAAAAAATTTTTCGATTGCCGTTTGTGAAAAAAATTTCGTTTTTAAAACCGCCCCTCAATTTTTTTACTTTTAGCGATAATTTATTTTTAACAATTTTATCATAATCTACATCGAATTTCATCTAAAAATATGCTTGCGTTCAATAGTTATGACATTTTGAATCTTTGTTCCGTTTTTTGGGATATATTTCAAAAATTGAAAACGTTATAACTCCTCAACGTATGCATATTTTTAGATGAAATTCGATGTAGATTATGATAAAATTCTTAAAAATAAATTACCGCTAAAAGTAAAAAAAATTGAGGGGGGAGGGCGATTTTAAAACCGAAAGCATGTCACGATGAATGTCACAAACAGAAGCACTATCGATATTAAATTTATGGTGAAAAAACAAGTCAGCTTTTAAAAGTAATACTTCTAAAAGAGTTTCAGCGTCAGAAAAACATTTTACTTTTACTTTTTCATTTTTCAATCCTGATAACTGCGTCCAAGTTGACTTAGACGAACAGACAACTTCATCACAAGAATTAGCAAAAAAACATTTATCACTGTTCATATTAAATGAATCAGTTGTGACTTACTTAAATTATGCAACGAAAGTATTCGTTTAAAATTTGACTTTATAATTGATTAATAATGCGAATAATTCTTGTTAACGTTTCTCCTCGTACACAAGTATATCAATAAAATGAATGTGTGATTTATGAACGTATACAGAAAAAAATAAATACATTGAGCGCACATGGTAAGCGAAATTTGTTTTTCTTCCTGTCAATTTTTCTCGCTATTAGTATATCTATCGTCTCACACTTATTATACTCTATATTCAAGTCAGAAAGAAAAAAAAATGTCTAGACAATTCGCTCCTAAGATTCGAGTGTATTTTCAGATGACGTTGTGACAGTCTAAAATAGGCTAATCAATCTTGCCTAAGCAGGAGACAACAGTTGTTGATTCTTTACTCTATATAAAACATATCTTTATTGAAATATATCGTATCTACGCAGAAAATACCTTGGACACTTCATATTCTAATATAAATTCTATTTTTCAATAGAAAAAAAACATCCATAGTGAATTTTCACTAAAAATGTTGGTCAGTTGGTCAACAGTCTGAGTCCTTTTTCACCCCAAGCGAGAAACTTTTTTTAAACTTTTTTTAACCATTTTGTAGAGGAGAAAAAACTGCACAACATATGTGAAATTCAGCCTGGGTTCATGAGTGGTGACTGAATGGGAGCCAATATACTACAAAAAATTCATTCAGTTTTCACTCGAAAAATGACTACCCACGAACAGTATTTCATAGATAACTATGAATCAATTTAAGGAAAAATAATATCTGAATAGATAGTTTTGTTCAACTTTTGATGCTCTATCTTTTGGTATATAACACGAAAAATTTTGTTAATTTCTTGTCATCTAAAAAAACTCATCTTTATGGGGATGATTTTTGGTCAACTTCTTCACGTATCCTCGCGAGTGCTTGAAAGTAAAATTGGGCTAACTTTTCACCAGCTCAACCAAATGCGCTAAAAATTTGGATTTAGAGGTTTTAAATGATGCTGAACAATACGGAAATATCAAATCAAAAAAAAAATTTTGACGTGTGCTTCGATATCAGACATGATGCTCGATGATCTCATGGGTGCTCTCTTAAATGCATCTATCGTTTCTATCAGAGGAATTCCAACATTTAATGTTTACAGTGCTACAAAAGCGGCTATTCGATCTTTCACAAGATGCTGGACAGTAGATTTAAAAGAACGCAAAATTCGAGTCAATGCTTTGAATCCAGGAGCAATCGATACACCAGGATTCCGAGCTCTACGCAAAAATGAAGAGGAATTAAAAGCAGTCACTGCCTTTGTAGAAGCTGGTACACCTGATGATATTGCTAAAGCAGCAGTCTTTCTTGCTTCAGACGATAGCAGTTACGTTACAGGAATCGAGCTTTTCATGGATGGGGGATTAGCACAGATCTGAAATATTTATTTTGTACATTAAATTTTTCAATAAAATGTGTTCACTTTGATATTGAACTTCATAATAGCAATTATTTCTTGATTAAAATTAAAAAGTACGGCAAATGTCGGGGTTTCCAAAAAAATTTTTATATAATATTATGAAATGTTGTCGAACACTATAAACATAATTTCTGATAGAGTAAAGAATCAAAGTATTAAGAAAACGAGCCAATGGCATTCAATATAGAAGCAATCGATTGTTTTAACATTGTCAAGTTACAAAAAAAAACTTGAAGAAAACAATTGTGTATATATGAATATGATTTTATTATTAGGACACTAAAATAATCATTTGATCTCATTAATTATATTATTACTAGGCATAAAAAAAATATTTATTTTAGTCACCTTGAACATCTAAACTAACTCGAAAATATGGCACACAGAAAAACAATGTTGTTAATATTCATCTTTAAAGTTTGTACTTTTGAGAAACAGAATGTGATCATGCTGTAAAGAATATAGAATGAAAGGTTGCCACTTTCACATTATGTTCTTCGTTACTATTGTGTATTGCACAGTTACTCAACCAGTGGAAACACGGTAGAGAAAAAATGCAATTATTATGTAGAGTTTTTTCGATTGTTTTGTTACGGCAAAAAAAGATTGAGTGTAGATCACAAGAACCCAAATTTCTCTGTTGATTTGCATTCTCTATTTGTGTCAATAGAATCGTATACATGTTTCATGAAATCACAATAATAGACTTTTAATGGAGGTATCCAACGGTGAACTGATAAAGGACGCCACGTATTTCAACAACCGTTGTACTCCACCTACACCTTATAGAAATAGATTTCAAACCATATAGTCTTTCCTACTTTCAATTTGTCGTGTATACAAATTTTCCATTCTATTATCTTCATACTATCACCAAATGGTTTGAGAAAAATTATCGTTCATATAAGATAGAACCTTTTTGTTTATTAAAATATAGATTCGAAAATTTTATTAGAAAAAACAAACTGTTTTTTTTTTCTATCAGATAAATGATTCACAGGAAGAAATCCGAAAACTAATACCTCTATTGCCTATATGTGGTACCGAAAAATTACTCTATATTAAAAGTGAAAAAATGAAAATAGGTCGTTGTCATGGAAACATATTCACTAATATAAATTTCATGATATTTTGCCCCCTTATTATTTTTTTAATTAACAATGTAAACAAATTGCGTTGTTTTTTTGTTCTCTAGTGTGCCACTTATAATAGCGATGAAAGAGAGATTTTTCATTTTTTACCAGTGATTGAAACGAGGTGAATAATATAATCTTTCTGCTAAAAAAATAATATTAAATTCCATATCAGTGATTAAACAATGGGTTATCTCATGCTTATTACGTTGCTTCTACTCAACATAAAATTGGTTCATGGTACAGCAAGCAATTCACTTTCCGATTGTAACACATTGGCTGCAAAATTTAGTTCAACTTGTAGTAGTGGTCCTGTTGCATCAATCATTGCCACATCTGGTGTGAGTGTGACATGTACTTCAGGATACACTATCTCAACGTGTCCTGGAATTTATTCCGGCGGCACATGTACTTTCTATCATAAACTTTGTGTAACATGTTCTGGTAGTTCACCTGTACGTATTCAAGTCCAATCTAATGGACTACCACGCTTTTGTCCCAATACACCAGCTCCTATTAGTCAAACAAGTATCGATTTCACAGTGAATTTTAATCCCGATGTTAGCATTAGTTCACCAGCAGTTAGTGCGACAACTTCATCGGCATTATATTCGATCCTTTGTAACATCACTGGTCAAAGTACTGTACCATCTACTTCTAATTTTGTAAAAAATGCGAATTCAAGCTCATTGGACGTACTTGCTGGTGTCAGTATTGATGGTGTTTCCATATTAAATGTTAATAGTGCGAACAACGTGGATCCCTTTTATCCAACAGGAGGATATTCAACTGAAACAGTTGATGCATGCTTAGGGCATCCAAATCCTCAGAATATTTATCATTATCATATGGCATCAGCATGTGCATTGACTCAACCATCGGGAAGTATTTCATCATGTTCGAGTTTAAGTAGTTGCAGTTCAAATATTGCCAACTATGGTATATCAGCATTCAGCTCTTATAAGACTTTGACGGTGATTGGAATCGCCAAAGATGGTCATATTATCTATGGGCCGTATTACTCGTCAGGAGTTGAAGTAAGTTAAGAAAATATACGAAAGAACTGTTTTGCTGATCGTTCAGGTTTACTGATATGACGAGGAGATATTGACTAGAGTCAAACGTCGAACAGGTTTTTACATTTTTCTTGTGGATATGAGTGATATTAAAACTTCACCCTCACTCATCTGAACTCAAAATCAGTTCGATTTTTTCTTAGTGTATGGCTATTTCAGCCTCACCTATAACCATGCAAGGAATGTTCACATGTTAATTTGAATTTATAAAAATTCGCGTTAAATTTTTTTTTTCTTCCTATCTGTAATGGAAAAAATTTGAAGAATCTGAGACAATACCTTCCTCCCTCTCAGACTTGAATGCCATCCTATAATAGAAACGTACGCGAAATAGAGGGCCATCCCGGATCGTTTAATTATTTGGCCATAATATAACGACATACCAATTTCAAGGAAAAATGTTGAAAAACTTTCAACAAGATATAATAGAATCCTAACCCAAAAACGATCGATTCACCGAGACATAATATAAGGCCGTGCCCTCTTATACGTTTTTGAGGAAGAAGGGCCAGGACGGATTTACAATTTATTTTTCAATAACGAGTAACATTAAGCATGCATTGAACCCGGTTCTAAACCGAGTGGTTCGGATTCAGTACATGTGTTGGTAAAATAGGCAATGGTCTATCCTGCCTGACCTTGAATAAATATGTTATTCGTCGACAGACATTTCGTCAATACAACACTTTGTCAACAAAGCACTCCATCAATAAATTCAGATGAACAGATATTCTTTGGTTGAAAGCATTTTCTTGGGTATAGAGAGCAGTTTTAATGTGAGGGCAAGACGAGCCTACGGGTGTACAGCTCACGCTCACGCTCACATGAGCGGTGTCATCGCTCCCGCTCACAGTGAGCATGAGCGGTATATACCTTGATCCATATAGGGACAATCTCTATTATACTAGAGAGGCACCCTTGGGTCTTCACCTGCTATGCTATAGGGGTACCTTTGGGTATCCATCTGCTATACTACGGGATACCCTTGGGCCCTTAACTACTATACTATAGGGGTACTCTTGGGTCCTTATCTGCTATACTATAGGAGTATCCGTGGGTCCTCGAGTACTATACTATAATGATACCCTTGGGTCCTCAAATGTTATACTGTAGGGATTGCCTTAGGTCCTCGACTTAGGGATGGCATCATATATTTACTTTACTAGTGACTAAGTACCTATCGTAAAATCCTGGTTGCTGCGTTCGCTTTTCTATTAGTCGAAAAACGGTCCAATCATATGGCAGAAAATTGCTACTCGCTTATTTGACGGACAACCATCGGAGATTCTATGACGACTTTTATAGATCACCTTTCATAACCTCAAATTGGCCCGAATAACCATATGTTCCATCTTTATCTTTATGGGGAAAAGTCGCCTCGAAATTCAATTGGCTAAAACTCTTTTGTCACAGCCAATCAGATTTCGAGCCGCTTTTTCACCATCAAGATAAGGACGCATCATAGGGTTATTCGGGCCAATTTGAAGTTATCAAGAGTGCTCTACAAAAGTCCTCATAGAATCTTCTATGATTACCGATGAAATAAGCGAGTAACAACTTCCTGCCATCTGATTGGACCATTTTTCGACTAATAGAAAAGCGGACACAGTGACCAGCTTTTAACAATAGGCGCTTAGTCACTGGTAAAGTAAATATATGATGCCATCCCTAAGTCGAAGACCTAAGGGAATTCCTATAGTATAATATTTGAGGACTCAAGGGCACTATTATAGTATAGTACTTGAGCACCTAAGGGGTACTCCTATAGTATAGCTGTTGAAGGCGTAAGGGTGTATAGACCACGCTCACGCTCATGAGCGCTCATATGAGCGGGAGCGGCTACCGCTCACGGTCACCGTGAGCGTGAGCTGTACAGCCCTAGACGAGCCTGAGAGTGAGGACAAAGGCAAAGACTATGCAGAAACACTCTGATTAAGAGGTGAGAGTGTGAGAGTAACGGCAAGAGCTTGCAAGAACACTCCGAATGTATGGGTGTGGGTGAAGGTGTGTAGTGTGAGAGAGAATTCAGTGAAGTCTTAACATTTCTGAAAAGTAATTGAAAGAGTAGAAACCATTTACAGGGACTACAAAGCTTTTAGAAAAGTGTTTTGCGACGAAAAACATGCAATTTGGTTCAATACTATCCTAAAAAGCTTCTATTGTTGTCAGAGGAGCAAAGTTTATTAGCGAATCGTTCGGAACTTGTCTGTTGGCAGTAAGGCAAACAAAGAGGATAAAATGATTCACTTTCAACGAAATGTCGTGTCGACGAAAAACATAGTATTCCTACCTTAGAATAGTTTCTAATGTCAACAGTATACGTATTTCTCCTTTTACAAATGATCAGCGACAGAAGCAACGTTTTTTGATTACCATACTTGATTGTCCTTTTGTACCGAAATTTTCATAGAATGTTTTGCAGGAGACTATTCGAACTAGAAAAGCAAATGAAACCAAGAATTTGTAATACAGATGATTGTCTTGAATCTTCTTTTTTCAGGTAACAACTGGCTTTGACATATGCAACGGTGTATTCCATGATACGATTGGCAATTATGGATATTTTGCAACACGAACATTTCCTTATATTACTGGTTGCTTCGGTCCAGGAAACTATCCAAGTGTCTTTCCCAACTGTACAACCAATCCACCAACGAAATATGCAAATTTAACATTCAGTACAAGCTCAAGTTTACCAACGATCAATTTTGGTTCTATCAAAAGAATTATCATAGTTAGTTGTTCTACTATTATGCTATATATAACAAGTAGAATACTTCAATAATGATCTATAAAACAAGTTTTATATTGCTGCAAATGGACCATTTTGAGACTTCTGCCATTATTTCATATACTTTTTTTTCTTGATCAAAACTTTGACTAACATTTTTAATTAACCTTTTAATTGATAACATAAAGAAAAGGAAAAAAATTTACAGAAAATCATCATAGTTGTTTATTTTCGATCTAGTTTACGTATTTATACAAGACTAGCGATAGTACCCGGCGTTGCTCGGGAAAACTTCCTGCTGAAAACTTAGCATGTCAGAAAACGACAGAAGACATATAGAGGGCTTGCTTGTGACCTTTTCATCTATTATTACTGCATGTAACTCATGCCTATTGCCAAACTTTATACTAACATCCAATGCAAAAGAAGTGACAGTAAGAGGTGGATGGTCCAACCATGGCAGCAGATGCTCTGAAGTTCCTGAAAGATACGTAAAAATTGGAAAGTATCATAACCTGTGTGAAATCTCACCTAAATCATCCCGCCGGTTATCCTTATCCCCTCTCGATCCTTCTCAGGACCAAAGAGTAAGTTATGAAAAGCTGCGCAGCACTGGCTCGTGCGATGTCCGAATGTATAAAAAACAGAAAAAAGACACAGTTCCTTCTTTTTATTTAGAGATTATGAGTTATGAGAAATGGAATTTTATCTCACTTGTTGCCTTCTTCACTCGATGGATATTTTCATTTGTATAGTTGTTTTTTATTTTATACATTCTGTCAGTCTTTTTCGAGTATCCTAAAATGTCCTGTGTGCAATGGCAAAAAGCGTAGATTTTTATATATTTTCCTTCTTGAATTATTGAGGAAACAATCATATACACGAATTCCCTGAAAAAGACACATAATGTAGTAAATATAACAACAGAAGGGGGCAAACACCCCATCAGATGAAAATTTTGGGTCGAAAACTACCCTATGACTTTGCTCTGGTTGAAAGGGTATTCTGTGCAAAACTTCTTTGCACTTGTCTGCACTGTGTCTGAATGAATAGCTAATAGACAAACAGATAGACATTCTTCTTTATATGTGCGGATTAGAAACCTTCAGTTTTCACATGTAGACCAAAGAATTATCGATATGAAATAATTAATTTTAGAATCATAACAAATTCGTTAAATTTCCGAAAAATTGACGTAAATTTTATCGCGGTATGGCTTGCATCAAATTTCACCCAGACACCGCTTCCCTACTTCTGTTCATGGTGACAGCACTCTCCAAAACTACCTCTTGACCCAGGAAAGCACTGTAGAAAGTTTGGTAATATTAGCTATTACAGTACATCTGGGTGAAATTTCACTCACGCCCACCCCCACACCCAGATGATCATGCCAATTCTCCGTCGGCTTTCCTCGGGACCCAGGGAAGTATTGTAGAAAATTTGGTGACGATATCTTTTACCGGGATTGAGTTATAAGCGAACAGACAGACAAACAGGCAAACATTCTTCTTTATATATATAGATATGATATAAATAAATTTCTCTATTTATGTGCTAAGTATTCTATAGCTAAAATTTCCGAATTAAAAGATCTAAATAATAGAAAGTTTTCAGAATTTCATTGACTTCACAATTCTTTCAAAATTAACAACACTAATATTTCGATAATTATTACTGTTAAAATAAAACAATACCATAGATATATTAAATATACAATGTTTATGTTTATTTTCTTATATCGAATATTTATAACATCAAATTTTTACTGATTGTATCAATTAATAACATGATTTCTCATTAATTATAGTTTGATTAATAAATAATAGTAGTAAGATTATGAATATTAGTACATGTATGATTTGCAATATTAGTTTGCTTTTTCATTCTCAATAAATGTTTAAATCTTCGACGAAAACCAGTATTTGTAATGATTGATACATAGAAACTTGATGCAAAAAATATATATGAAAATAAATGAATTAATTCAATAATTATACGTTCCCAAGCTAATTGTAATTTTGATTTATACCATTCTTGACTTATATTTGTATAAGTTAATTCTATTGAATATGGAATATATGTTAATATAGTTATTAATGATTGTAATATTAACATTAATGTTAATTGTGAATCCATTTGATGAATTATTGAACGATTTAAAATGATAATTGAATGTATATTATTAATCGGATAAATTTTTCGTTTAATAATTCCTCGAATATTTTTAATTAATAAATAAGCAAGTATAAACATAATAATTGAAGGAGAAAGTGAAGAAAATATAACTTGAAAATAATTATCATAATATGCATAAAAACCATTTAAAGGTACACAATTTCCATTCTGTATTCTATATAAAATAAGTCGATGACCAATAAGTAGTAACCAAAATATATTACATAATATTACTATTTTATATGCTAATGAAACACGATTACTCCATCGTCGATATTCTTCAATATTCAAAAACAAAAATATGTATATATATATATATATATATATATACTATTTAATCATACTTACTATTAGAACGTTGTGTAGATAATAATCGATCAATAGTTGCAAATGAAAATAAACTAAAAGAAACAACATTACCCCATTCTGTACTAAATTGTCGAAGTTTACATATAATATTATATGAATTAATAATATTTATTTGATAACCTTTTTGAAGTATTCGTGTAAGTAATACAAAATTAAAATAATAAAAATGAACTATTGTAGCTGAATATAGATAAATAGAATAAGCTCGTTTACGAAATGATTGAGAACAAAAAACCATCATATTACCAATACAACCAATATTACCTGTTATCCAAAGAAATGAACCAAACCAAATATTTAATTGATATGGTGCAATTAAAAGAGCATTGGTAACATTATTTGTACTGTTAGTCGTCATTCTTTACTGATGAATAGAACAAATTAGATTTTAATAATAAATATAAGAGTTACCTTTAGTAAAATAGCTTGTAAAAAAAATCTGAAATCTTGATCAAGATGTAAATTAAAAACAATAAAATAGATTTTAAAAATTTAGTTACAAAATATTGTGATTATAGTATGCTGAGATTCATATTCAGACTATTTTAAAAGTATTCAAAGTCATCTATGAATAAATTCTAATATAAGCCATGAATATTTCATCTAAAATCTTATAATTCTGTACATTATATCTTTATTCTTGCAAGATATTTCACTAGGAATATGTTTCTCATCGATTCAAGTAATGAAAATAATGAATATCATCTGTTTTTGTCAGTATAAAGATTTTCATTTACAAAAAAACCAATAATCTTTTTTATTATATACTAAAGAAGAAGTTTTTTCAGAAATTTATATCTAATAAAAAATTTTAAAAGATACTCTTATTATAAGACTTATCTTTAGATTATTAACTTAATTGAAAGACTTTTGTATTTCTTAGATTTTCAACAAAACTTTATTGGAGATTTAATTTGGTAAAGAAATCGAGAAATTTATTAGGTCAAAATCTGTTATGATTACCTTGATGATTGTTATAATAGGGAGCTATTGCAGTAAAACATTCATCTTATGCTGTTCAATTACACTGACAGACTGAAAAATATTTTATAGACAGACTCACCTGCATTTGAATTTGAATAATTAGTCTTCAAATGTCATTACCATGCCTATCATAAGCCTATATATCATTTCAATCTGTTTATAACAGTTTCATTAATAAGAAATTTATATTTATTATTTATAAAATAATGTACGTGTAGGAAGAAATTAGAATTTTGACACTAGGTTGAATGTAGATCGCAAGATCATTCGATAGTTTCATATGAATATAAAGCTACGTCAATTATCGATTCTATTTACAATATGTATATTGAATAGAGACTATCTCAAGTGAGTTTATGAGGTTTTTTACTTTATTTTTTGATTTAATTAAAAAAAAAGAAGTAAATTTACATTGACAATTGACGTGTATTCTAAATTATGAACAGTATTTTATTATTTTAATTAAATTTATATTTCTCCGAAGAGTCACTTTCAAAATTCATTTACCTTTTTCTCTTTTTTTTCTATCGATATTATGAAAGAAAGTACATATAGTCGATTAATACATCTGAAATCTTATAGAGACGTCCCTAGTCGAACATCTTGTAAGCAAGATCTGGAAATCTTGGAATTGGCAAGCAAGATCTTGGCAAGATCTTGGAAAAGATAATTTGTTTTTTATGAAAAAGCATATCTTGATCATATCTTATATATCTGTACCATAGATCTTGGAAAGATCTGTTCCAAGATCTCAAGATACTGAAAAGATTCAAGAAAAGTTAAGCTAAAATTATCTTGTACCAAGATCTTGAAAAGACTAAAGCGACATCAATAATATATAAAAATAATCAAAAAATTTTAATTAATTGTTCAAAAGCATACGTAAATTATATGAAATTAGAAACACATGTTAAAAATTTTTTGTTCCGTCCTCAGGTGCATCGGCCAATGAAAATAGAGACTGAATACAAAGACAGTAGACTGAAACAAACGAACCTTTATTCATTAGATTCGATAACGTTTCAAAACTTTGTTAATCGATTTAATATATGTTCATTGACGATAATTTACTATCTTTTATTCAGATGTTCATCAACTGTATAATATTTATTTTAGATATCAATAAAAAGTTGATCAAACGATTTATCCATCATCGTGTTCTCATCTAGTGTTGAAATGTATGGCGAAGGTCATTCAAATTTACAATTAGAAAAGACTCGTCGCTTTTATGTTTTATTTTATTTTTTTGTAAATTTTTATTGTATTTGATGTTCATATATATGTTGTATCGTGTGTGATTTTTTTTAAACGTTGTATGTAAAGATATTTTTATGAATTCTTGAGCGATACTGATTGTTACTGTGTAATGTTTCATTTTATGTATTGAAAATAAAGGAGAATATCGTACTAAATATAAAATCTCATGCTCAAGATCTCAATTATAGGTAGCCAAGATCTTAGTAAGGTATACGTCAGATACTGAATAATCGTACTTAAGATCTTAACAATCTGTACCAAAAATCTGAGCAAAGATCTTACGTACAAGATAATCGAAATATCTGTACCTAAATTTCCAAGATCTGTTCACTTATCTGTACCTTGGATCTTGGCCAAGATCTTGCTTACAAGATGTTCGACTAGGGGTTGTAGCGTATCTATTGGATAAAGTAGAAACATTTTCTCTTATTTTAAACTAGTTAATTCATTTTCATGATCTTTAACTTTATAAATGTATTGTAGAATTATCTTGTTCATTAAGAGCAAGATATTTACTTTTTACTTTAAAAAAATACAAATAAACATTAAATGTCAATATTAATTTCGGCTTTTTGTAAATCGAAAAATACTTGAAGAAATCTTTGAATATGTTCTAAGAAAAGAATGGTAAAATAAAATATAATCGAAATACACTTACTTATAAATCGAGGTTCAATTTCACGATAAACAAATGGATAATATAATATTAAACCTGAGAAGACAAGAATTCGATTCCGGTGAATAACGTCGAAAGTAAAAATGTCGACGTAAAAATGTCGAAATTAAAAATGTCGAAAGCATTTAAGACCGAAAATAAAGATGTCGAAAGCAATTAAGACCGAAAATAAAAATGTCGAAAGCAATTAAGACCGAAAATAGGGTATCGAACATAGAAAACTTCGAGAAGTAAAAGGATGCTGAAAAAAATGAAACATTTGGAGTAGAAGTAGAAAAATGGAACGTTTTTATAATATGAAGTTACAGAAGTTTATATTGGTATAGAATGGTTCAAAGAAATATGAAGTGAGATGGTGCTAACTACTAATGAATAGAATGTAGTACACTTATAATAAACGCTATTGGATAATTACGGAACGTATCATATAGCATCGAAACAAATAAGTATCTAAAATGCCTATAATGCGTGTATAGTCGAGAAAAAAAGAAATAAAGGATCGTTCATTATATGTGTTAATTCAAACAAATTCTGTTACTGCATATAATTTGAAGAATTTACTCATGACAACATTAGCTGATATAACTGGAAAAGAAAACATTAATTTAACATTTATCAAATCAAATAAAGGCCAATTATTGTTAATATTGAATAGTTATCTATACAAGTGTAACAAGAAAACTAAAAATAAAAAATATTGGATCTGTACATACAAGGAATGTAAAAAAACATTACATACAAATTTGAATGACGTTTACCTGTGTGGTGATACTGATCCACATGATCATGAAACAAATCCTGATATGATAGCCGCACGAAACGTTCGAAACAATATTAAAGAACGAGTACTTAAAGAGTCTATACCAGTTTCTATGATTTATGAACAAGAAATGTCAAATTCGTCCATCAATCCAACAACAATAGCTATATTACCTACATATCAAGAACTTGGTATGTTTGTTACACGTGAATTTTTATTTTTATTTTTATTATTTATTTAGCTCCAGCTGCAACGAAAATTCGAGCAAAAATAGCACCTTTACTTCCAAAATCTTGTCTATTCGATATTCCTGATGAATTTAAAGTAACACTTGATGGGCAAAGGTTTTTACTTATGGATGAAACAATAGCTCGTCGTGAACGTATTTTATTATTCTCGAGTGATCAACAATTAGATATGTTATTTTCTTCATCTATTGTTTACATGGATGGTACTTTCGCCAAGTCTCCACCACATTTCAAACAAATATATATTATACATGCTATGCTGTTTGATATTTGTAAGCTACATCATCTTCACATATAATAAAATCTTTTTCTTATTGTAGGTTTGCCGTGTGTATTTTGTTTATTGGCAAACAAAAAGTCTGTTACTTATAGATATATATTTGCTGAACTTAAGCAAATGACACGTGAACGACAAAAAGTTTTTGCGCCTCAAATGATAATGTCGGATTTCGAAACAGGTATTTTACCAGTAATAAAATCAGAAGTAAGTAGTTAATCATTATAGAGCCAATTTTAATTTTTTCATTCCTAGTTTCCATCAGCTGAACATCACGCGTGTTTGTTTCATTTTACCCAAGCAATATTTCGTCAGATACAACGTACTGGACATCAACGTGATTATTTATTAAATGAAGATTTCAGATACTTATCAAGAAAATTAATGGCTTTGGCGCTCATGCCACAAGAACTAGTTTCTGATGGTTTTGAAGAAGTTCGTGCGGCTGCAGATCAACTAGATAGTATTGATATGGACAGTATCTTAACTTATTTTGAAAATAATTGGATGGATAGTACTGATTTATGGAACGTGTATAAATGTGATGCTCGTACCAACAACGCCTGTGAGGGTAAGAATACCCAACAAAAGTTTTTGTTTTAATTTTTTTTATAGGATACCACACAAGGATGAATAATAGGATATTCCGAAATCATCCCGATATTTGGCGATTAATCAAATTTTTACAAAATGAAGAAAAACGTGCACAATATGTAACAACACAATGGTTATCAGGTGCATCTCGACAGAAAAAGACTCGTACCATATCCATCCAACACCGTCTCAATAATCTTTATACTCGATATGAAACTAATCAGATCAATGCTTCACAACTTTTAAATGGGCTCGCAAACATTATAGCAAAAAAAAAATAAGCATGTAAAAGAAAAAAAAATTTCTGTTCGTCATTCAAAATTTTCTCAATCATATATTCAATAAAACTTTTTTAAAAATCGTTCTATCTTTAAGTTTTAATAAATATTTCATTATAATACTATGATAATAATTTTTTCTTTACTATTCTGCCACAATATTTTTTCGACATTATAACATTTCGACATTTTTATTTTCGGTTTTACTTCTATTCGACGTTTTTATTTTCGACATTTTTGTGTCTGTTTTTTCGACATTTTTACTGTCGACATTTTACCATTTCGACCAAAGTTACATACACCAAGAATTCCTGCTACGAGATAACCAAAATTTGGATCAGAAATAACTGGTATTAAAATTAAATAAATAGCAATAAGAATATTAATAATAATAATAGGAATAGGAACCTAAAATAAAATAAATAAACTAACATAATATCTCGTAGATAACTGACATTAATCACACGATAAGCATCTTTTTTAGTCCATTTACAACAAAGAGTCGCAATAAAACTTAGACCATAGAAAAGCCAAGCAACAAAACTAAAAAAATTAATCAATGTATTCACATTGCTTGGAATACAATAGATAATGCAGAGAGTGACCTGTCAATATACATATATGTGATATTTAGAAGTTTTAGAAATCTAACTTTATAAAAATGAATACCTGCAAAATAATACTTGGCAATGGTGTTAATCGTTGCTTTTGAATACATGCAAAAATTTCTGGTAAATAACCATAACGAGCTCCAACCATACAATAACGAGAACTTTGAACAATACCGCCATTAGCACTACCTAAAGCACTAATTGCAATCAAAATGGGCAAAGCACGAACTACAGGACCTAACACTACATCACCCCATGACTATACATTTAAACGAAAACAACTATAGTTACCATGAAAATCAACATACTTACTATAGCGACAGCATTCGAACTAAGTAGTGCTGCTTTACTTAGTGCAGTAAAATAGGAAATATTGGTAAGAACATACAAAATGATAACAGTTGGTAGTGCTAAGGTAAGAGCTAGGCCAAGATTTCTATATACGTTATATAAATAACGATGAAGTATGACTTTGTATATATCAAAACCTTTTTGGATTTTTTAATTCTTCAGTTATTGAATTCAAACTACTCCATCCTTCGTATGCCCAGAGGCCTGAATAGAAAGCAAGAGCAATAGACAATGGTTTCTTCGTGGTACCTGATAATAAAGTAATCTATTCGTTATAATCATCAAAAATTTAATAACCAAACATACCCACAAAACTGTTTTGAAGATTTTGTGTATGACCTAAGTTACAAAACCACAATTGCCTCATTACCAATAACTGTTTAAAATACACGCTAACAGACCTTGTCCAATACGGACTAATCCAGCAAAAATCACTACTAAAATTGTACAAGTTTTGCATAGAACAAATACGATATTTAGACGATTGGATAAAGATACACTGAGCGCATTCATAACACCCATCATTACTAATCCAATAAAGATTAAACAAAACTCATATGTAAACTAAAAAACTAACTTACACAGAAGAAAAATTGCCATCATCTTAACAAGTTCTTCTGGTGGACCACAATCTATTAGAAATTATAAAACATACAATAATCAAATAAAAATACTGTATTCTTACCATCCATTATACCGGATAGAAAATACTGAGAACAAGTAAGTGTTACAGCAGCAGTACCCGATGGTTTCAAGATAAATGCACTAGCCCAATTGAATACAAACGCTAAAACATCACCTGTTCGTGCATGAGCTGAACCAATTCCTAGTGCGACCTCAGCGAACTATGAAAAAAAAAAGTATAATAAAGTTTAGTATCTACCTTCTTGATAGTAAGCAAGTTCGGCGCCGCTGAGTGGAATTATAGTACCAATTTCAGCATAACATAGTGCACCTGAATATAATAGAAAATTAAAAACTATTTATCATATAATTTAGGTCTTACCAAGCACGGAAACAAAACCACATGCTGTCCAAATGAGAAGACATAATCCAACCGATTCTGTATATCGTAAAACACCTTGAGGTGAAACAAATATACCAGAGCCTAATATAAAATTAATTTATAAGACGTAAGATATTCAATAAAAAAATGCAAAATATTTACCAATAATGTTACCTATAATAAAACAAGTTCCTGAAAAAAGACTAAGATGTCTTTTCAATGTTCTTCGTTCTGTAGATAAAGTCATTGTCGGTGAATTTGACAAATTTTGCTGTTCATTATCGATTGGATTGACATGTCGTTGATGAATAGCTGGTTCTATTGTATTATTCTATATTTAGAAAACATTTTTTCCTATTGTTGACAAGTCTTTTCGTTTATTTTTTACCTTAGAAAACATAATATGGCTTTGTATCTGATCAGGGTATTATGAAAGAGAACAACACACCAACAATTGTTGTATGCATTTATCTCAAGTTCGAATAAATGAAAATATAGCTCTTTATACAACCATATAAAGAGAGTTATTTATGGTAGTTTTGTTGCATGATGCACAAAAAAACTACTGAAATTTATTATGTTTTATTAACTACATCAATGTTTCAAGGACCCACAATGTAGATATATATCTATGCACTGAGAGGTTGTATAAGATTTATTAAAAAATCTGAATAGATTTTGATAGCTGAGGAAAAATACATGTTTAAGTTCCGAAGTCTTATTTAGATTTTTATAGTATCTTCTTGAATATACTATTGAAACCTGCTTTGTCCTTCACACTTCCATCTTAGAGCAACTTTTTTAAACAAAAACTGTCATTTTGTTTGTCTTTCTGCATGCCTACAGGGTTTTTCATAAGTTTTGAGGCGCGACAAAATTTGTTTATACGGACCCATAGAACAATGTCTAATCATTATGGTTCTATATAAGCTTCGAGTACATGCGATGGCCTTTCAAATGATATATAATTGAATAAGATCTTCTCTTATAATAATAAAAATATAAACATGAAAATGTGATGATAAAATTTTTGAAATTCACCAGTATGAAACAGGATGTATCTCGAACATATCGTGGCGTAGATAAATGATAAAACCTTGAATTTGTTTTTAAAAGATGCGGCATGAAAAGTTCTACGAGGGTGTCAGAATAAACACTTGCCGACTTGTTCTTATGGCATAGCTCATACTCAAAATAAATAAACTTCATAATGATGATATTGAGTATAATCAAAAATATTTCGAAAACTTTTTTATTTTGCATATATCTCAGCTTGAGAAAAAAAATAAGATCTGGAATTTTATTTTAAAAGATGCATCATGAAAAGCTCTACAAAATCTGTGCAAACCGATCTCAATTGTAAAATAAGAAAGTCTTCGAAATATTTTTTTCTATTATACTCAATATGATGGGAAGTAGCACCATCATTAAGTTTATTCATTTTGAGTATAAACTGTGCCATCAGTACAAGTCAGTATGTATTTGTTCACACATTTGTTGTAGAGGTTTTTACATCGCATTTTTTAGAAACAAATTCAAGATTTTATCATTTATCTACATCGAGATATGTGTGAAATAAAAATATGTTACAAACATTTTGATACATCCTCCATTCTATTTTGTCGATTTCAAAAATTTTATCATCACATTTTCATGTTTATATTTTTATTATTATAAGGGAAGATCTTATTCAATTATAAATGTATATCATTTGAAAGGTCATCGCACGTACTCGAAGCTTATATAGAACCATAATGATTAGACATTGTTCTATGGGTCCATATAAACAAATGTTGTCGCGCCTCAAAACTTATGAAACATCCTGTATGTATAACAACTTGTCATTTTCTTTCCTTCTCATCATGTCAATTCTCTAACATTAAAATAATATTTTTATTAATGAATACTATTACTACAGATTATTTTGTGCTTAAAAAATTTAGAACCCTTTCGATGAAGTACAATATAAAATGTAACATTTTTTGCCAAGGACTTCTTCAAATATCTGCATAATTATATAGTAGATAGCAATTATATTCATATATATTTCCACGTGTTAAAATTAATCTGCTATCGAGTTTTTTGTATGTAATATTTAAAAAAAATTTTTTTCTTTTTTCTCAATATTTATAAGCTTATAAGACAGCATAGATTCAATATGATGTATATAAAAGAAGTCAAAATACTAATTAATATAATTTACTAGAGGCCCCTGTGAAAAGTTAGACTCAAGGGGAAAAAGTGAGACACGTGGAATGCGTGCTCCAGCTGTATCTCCTCATACCTTCACTGTGCTCCCCTGTGTTCTCTCTGTATTTCCCTGTACTCTCATTGCACCTCTCTATACGTTTACTGTATTTTCCTATGTTCTCACTGTATTTGTCTGTACCTTCACTGTCCTTTCCTGTATTTCTCTATAACTTCATTGTACTTCTTTGTATCGCCGCTGTGTTTGTCTATACGTTCGCTGTACTTTTCTGTACTTTCCTAGGTTTTCACTGTATTTTCCTGTACCTACACTTTACTTTCCTATACCTCCACTGCACTTCCCTATATTTCCACTGTATCTCCACTGTACTTCTCTATGTCTCTACCGTACTTTCCTGTACCTCCTTGCACTCCGAGAGTCTCTCGTTTTCACTCTTGGTTGAACTTTAATATCATAGGAAAAATTAATTTAACCCCTTCGCGGACGAATTTTACACAGGATAAGTTCTTTTGGAAATGAAAACTAATGATCACATTCTTCAAAATTCTCTCTTCGAGATACAGATAAACTGTGTTACTTAATCTCGGATAACTGTGAATTCATTTCATCTATACAGTATCATTCTTCTTTCTACCAGATTCATTGATCTTAGTTTATCATAATTCTGCAACTGAAAACAAAAAAGTAGTTCATATTTACATCAGCATCTTCGAAAGGGTTAATGCACATAAGAAAAACTTTCGTGAGTGTAATATATAATATAGATGACTGACATATGCATATGTTTAATAAATGGACATATACGAAATTTATACATAATACATGTATACTTTGTTTTGATTCTCAGACCAATCATATAAGGTTTTCGTACTGAAAAGTTTGTCTATTATAATATAGATATTATAGAATAACTCTAATAACATAGATCGCAGGAGAATGTACATAGATGGTCATTTCATATATATATATATATACGTATATGTATATTTCTTTTTCGCGTTCTGTGACCAATCAGATAAAAGTTCCCGAACTGAAAGTTTGTCTATTATAATATAGATTTTCCAGTTATCATGTATATTATAATAAAATACTATCATCATTCTTTTCATTTTTTTTTCCATATTTCTGGTGATGATTCAAGGCATACAAAACGCATCTATATAGTAATAAAATTACTTGCAAAAAACATAAGAAGTTCAAATTGACCTTATGCATCGTATGGTAATCGAAATTTACAAGCAATATCCCGACACATTGAGGGTAGATCGAGGAGAAAAAACGATACTGGACAGGAAATTACTTGTATCATCATTGTTCGATATTTGTGCTATTGTATACTTGTTGACGAAGACGTTGCTTTTGTTTAATAACACGAATAAATAATAAAATATTGAAAATACTGATAAAAAGACATGGTAAAATACCGTTGATTAATGATTTAAGCAACGAAAGAGTCCGTGTCCAATGAAGCATGGATTTGAACACCAAATTTGATTGTAATTAAATATATTTTGACAAGGTAGGAGCAAAGACAAATTATGTAAAAAATACCAGTATACATAGGGGTATCCAAAACTACAGTAGTGGCAACGACATTTCAGTACCACATATCAAGTTTGCTAAAAATTTCTTTTTACATAGGATGATAGGGAAAAAATGATCTTTTTTTATGCTATTTGATCATACTTGAATTGGCAGTATAACAATAAAGTTCTAATAAGACTAGTTTATCTATCATGTGTAATGGTTATACAGAGTGATCCACAAGTTCCTTGTCACTTTTTAATTGTGAATAACTTTTGATAGAAACAAAATAAAGAGTTGCGGTTTTCACCGTGCAAAAGAGAATGTGTCACTTCATAGTTCCATGTATTACTGAATGGTCTTGAATGATAATTAAATGGTAGATCACTAATTTTCAAAAAAGGAATGATATAATATGAAGGGTCAAAAAAAGTGAGCTCGAATCGTTGTAGGTTCGAAATTTCGAGCTCACCTCACGCCAGTCCACAGTTTACCAAGAAAATTAGTCCAGACTTTTCCTCCAATATAGCTTTATCTTAAAATTAATTATATAGTTGCTAAGTATAATTAGTGCTAACTAGTCGCGTACTGTGCTTAATAAGTTCCCTAGACTGAAAGGCTAGGGTCTGCAGAACGTAAATTCACCTGTGTCTGTCTGTCGGTAACGCCACATAGTATAAATGACCATTTAACAACTATGGTTCAAATGTTCATGGTAACTGTCGTGCAAATAATTGAAATTATAACAGCTATGGCTAAAGTACTCATAGTGACTATAATGTAAAAGCCCATAGTATCAACGGTAAAAATGACCAAATAATAGCTATGGTGAAAATGACTATTTCATTAAAATGCTCATAGTGACCCTAATACAGACGATCAAATAATAAGTATAGTCTAGATGCCCATTCCCTAGACTGAAAGGCTAGCGTCTAGAAAACGAAATTCACCTGTATCTGTCGGTCGGTCTGCCTGTTCGCCTGTCGGTAACGCGATCAAAATGACCATTTAATAACTATGGTTATAATGACTATGGTAACTATGGTTAAAATGACCACTTTATAAGTATGGCAAAAATGACCATTGGAAACTATGGTTCGAATATAGTTCAGATAAATATGAAGAAGACTATTACAATCATCTAATTACTATGATTTAAATTAATCTACCAGTATTGATTAAAAATGACGATCTTTGTTTCATTATTTATTTTGATTGAATTGTTGTTCAACGTTGTATTAATACCTAGGTGCTTTATCAATAAATTAGAATTGCATAAGTGAGTGTGAACATAAAATTATAATAAATAAAAATCATATTCTTTGAATAATGTGACCAAATTTTTTTGAATAGAAACAGCCCTTAAATGATATAATTATCAAAATTCGCATTGTAGTTTACAATATCATTGTAATTCAAGATAAAACATGAAAACCTTTTATGTAAAAGAGTAGCAGCCAAACGGTCATATACATAACAGTTTATGGTACCGGATGCAAAGGGCTCTCGCATTTGAGCAGTATTTTTCTCAGGATTGGGCATCGATATTGATATGCATACAAAAAATGTTTATAGAGAGGCAATTTAAACTCAAACAAAGTATCATATGAAATTATTTAAAGAATATGATTTCTGTTTATCATAATTTGATGTCTCAACTCATTTGTAGAATTCTAAATTATTGACGAAGCACTTAACTGTTGATACAACATCGAATAACAATCCAGTCAAAATGAATAATTAAACAATGATCGTCATTTTTAACCAGTGCTAGTGACTTAATTTAAATCATAAACATGCGGTGATGTTTATGATCTTTTTCGCAACTGTTGCAACTATAGTTACCAGATGAGCATTATAACCAAGTTATTCTGTTACATGCAACCAAACATTGAATCCCCATTCATATCTATGAGCAATTATATCGACATCCCTATTGTATCAGTCTAGGGTCCAGTGAACCGACAGTCGATCAACATTACTTGTCCTTTCTGTATTCATGATATATTCCATATCTTTCTTTTTCTTTGATATAGTCTAGGTATGTTTTGATCTCTTTTGTGATATATAGGCATTATCCCTATGACTGATTGGTTTCTTCCATATTCGTTCATATATATATAGGCTGTTTTTTGGAATACAGGGAGAGAGAGGAAGATCAGGCAAGCGAACATCTAAGTCATACATAGATAGAGAGATATACATCTCACAATAAGTTAAATTTTATTTATTGCTTCAAGTCAAAACAGTGATACTTCTACAAGCAGTTATGCCAAAGTAATTAGATCAACCAAAAGCAAGATCAAAATAAACATTGACAGGTTTCTCTACGCCAAGACAAAAACCGTGATGGCTTGTATTATTGGGTTTGTGAACGCAAATCACAAAAGGAAACGAAATGTATACTGCAAAAGCCACCACAATTTGTATTGGAGACCAACATAAGATTCACAAGTTTTATGCTCAGCAACATCATCATGCCCCACAAGCAAGCAAACCTGAAGTTTTGAAAGCTTGCATGCAAATGAAGGAATTACGTCAAATTAGCAACGATCAATCTGCACGAAGTATTAATAATATTATTGCTAGAATATCGCGTGATATGCAACCATGTTTACCAGGAAAAGATGATGCTGCAAGACAACAAATTAAAAGAGCAAGACGTGTTTGTGAAGAAGAAGTTAAACTGCAAAATTTGGATGGTTTTAAATTACCAGACGCATATTGCACCATACTCAGTGGAATGCATTTTTGCAAAAGATATTGCCGATGGAAATCAAAGAACTTTGCTTTTCACAACAAGGGAAAATCTTAAACGGCTGCAGGAAGTGAAATTTTGCATTATGGATGGAACATTTAAAACTGTTTTAACACTTTTTCGTCAGTTATACAGTATTCACGCGTCTGCAGGTGGAAGTGTTAACTTCCAAATTGTTCCACTGATGTACACACTGATGACTATGAAAAGCGAAGAATTATATCAAAGATTAATTCAGGAATTAAATGAAGCGGCAGAAGAACAGGGGTTGGAATTAAAACCAGATTTTGTGTTAACTGATTTTGAAAATGGTCCAATTAAAGCAGTGAAATCCAGAATTTTCAAGTGCTCAAAGTAAAGGCTGTTATTTTCACTTAGGACAAGCTGTATACAGAGAAGTTCAAGATGCAGGATTCACGCCAAAATACGAAACTGACGACAAATTTAGTCTTCTTATTAGAGATATTCCAGCTTTAGTTTTTTTAAGTACTACGGAAATTCTTGATGCTTTCGACGAAGTGAAAGCTTTACTACCTTTCGATACTGAACCAATAGTTCAATGGTTTGAAAATAACTATGTACATGGAAGAATCAAAAGAACATTAAGAAATGGCACAATTCAAAGACATAATCCATTATTTCCACCAGAAATGTGGTCTGTCTTCGATAACTTGGAATTTACATTTCCAAGAACTCAAAACAAGGTTAAAGCCTGGCATACACGCTGGGAAATATTAATTGTTCGATCTCCTGTGGGTATTTTCACTATGATTAAACAGATTCAAAAAGAACAGAACGAAGTTGAAATTGAAGTTGAAAAATTAATGCGTGGAGAACCAACTCCAAAGAAGCGCAAAGAAGGTGAAAACAGAAAATTCAGAATTCAAAATGTCATTGCTGATCGCAGTAATAGATCAACTATCGACTTTCTTCAGGGCATTGCCCATAATCTTTCACTATAAATATTCAAGTGATGTGTCGGCCAAGTGAACCAGACCCGTCAAAAACTATGTGCTTATTGGAAAAAAACTCATCTTAATTAATAAAAGATCTCTCTACTACATGTATATTTATGTTCATCATCAATTGCTTATATCTGCAGAATATATAACAAGTACATATGTCATTGTCCAATATATCCTGTCGTTGGGCTTGGTGACTCAAAAAGGTTGAACCTTTAACATCAACAAATAGATCTGATAGAAAATATTATACATTTGCTCATATAATTAGTCTTCATAACTTTGTATAACTCTTGACGATGTGTACATGAATTGTATACGAGAGCTTGAATCTTTTTATATTTCTGTATAAAATGAAAATCATGATATTTTCTACAGTTTTCTCTTTTTTTTAAACTTATCTCTATAATCTTCTTAGTAAAACTTATTGTAATAGTTTTTAAAAAAGGGGAAATTCTGTGCAACGAATTTTTGCAGTGAAAAAAGTTTTGATCTCTCAGAATTTAGTGCATTTTGGAAAGAAAAAAATCTAACCACAAAAGAAGTGAACTATATAAATTGTAGAGATGTTCGCGCTACGTCTTATAGTATATTTTGGTTATTTACGTGATGCTTCGAAGAATTGAACACCAACCTGCTTCAACTGGTTGTGATCTAGTAATATGATCACACAGAAACCATAACGAAAAAAGTTTTATCCAAAATGTGTTATTATCATCTTATAAATTAAAGTATGATCAAATAGCATAGAAAAATGCAAAAAGTTCCTCGAACTCATTATATGTTCCAGTAATACCATGATCAAAACTGTTGATACGTCATAAATAATCATAAGATGAGAATGAATTGCACAACATTTATAGCTGAGATTTCAGATCGGAGTGTGCCAACTCGTTAAGAAAAATTTGTAGGGCTTTCGTAGTATAAAAGCGCTATTATTACGAATTCTATAGGTCTCTCGTAACTAAGTTCTATTGCATTCACAAACAGATTGAAAGATTAATACTCTAGGAAAAAACCAGAGTATTAGTAATGCATACTCTTGCATGAAAGTATCTGTGAAGTCAGCAGGTATCATCCATTGATAACAACTATAATGTACATGAATGTTCTAAATACGTGGCACTATTCTATATATTAATCATCTGCAACACGGTCACTTCTAAACATTTACTCTTCCAATATTGTCAACGTGATTGTATAATTACTTCTTGCTGTCGCTATTGACTTAAAGTGAAGAAATTCAGTTGTGTACCATTATTTCTATGTTATTTTGATTTTTGGCCCGTTCAATCTCTTCCTTCTTTATATTTTTCTTGGTCGTTGTAACTTTTGCTCATTCTTAGGAAATAAATTTATTTTCTAATAAAATGTTGATCTTAATACAAAAGCTTTGTAAAATGATGTTACGAAACTCCTGTCACTAGCATCTGATTATAGATCACACTAACTGTTTTGATGTTACGATAGCCATGTAAGAGTGGTATAAAAGTCTCATAAGATTAAAAAGAAAGCTCTGTGAAAGTTGATTCAAAAAATTGAAGTTTTTTCTATGAGAAACTTTCAGGATCATATCTCTGGACTAATTATATAATAGTAGTCGTTAAAAATGAGCAGAATAAACAAGCGTTGATATCCAAAAATCTTTAAAAGCCGATAAAGATCGGTCAGTTTTAAAACTGTTGCCGAACAGGATCAGTCTGCTTCCAACTATGACTTAGACCCATATTACATATGGGTTTGTACTTGCCTTGGTACAATTCTTCAAAACGAACGTCTATCATTAAATTACAAAATAAAATTCTATTGATCCATTTTTCTGAGCAAAATGTTTTTGTGTAGTCAATAGGACAATTCATTGTCATGAAGCAGACGAATATGGAACAATATATTGCTACTATTTATCATGTATAATTTCAAAAAAATTATAATTTTGTTTTCATACGAGAAGGTTGCGCAATTACAATATAATACACATATGTATGTAAATATTAGTGAATATTTTTTCATTATAAAGTCACGAAACGTAACGAAAGGCAAAAAAAAGAGGAAGAAGACTACAATGACGATATATACGTAAGGACAAAGGCATACATGCAACAAACTGTCTCATTAATGATAATATCATGGTTCGTTAATCACATAAAAAAAAACGTATGTTGGAAAAAACACACTGATTTTGTTGACGATATATACGCAGCAAAATTGCTTGCCAGCACACAAAAAAACAGCTCCTACACTCGAAATCTTTTATCACGTAAGTATATTTTATTTGAAATATTGTTAGCCTAGTGACAAACTTAAAGCTGAATGTCAATGGTAGTCATTAATAATCAGAACTAGAAGCCATAAATCAGCGATTTTAATATTAGCGGAGCATCCTTCTTAAACAATTAGAAATATAATCAGATTAAAATCGATTATGATCGACTGAAGATTCATGAAAAAAATTGAATATAATCGATGTTTTTTTAGAGTAAATTTTCTTAAATTTCTTATCGATGATAATCAGATACAATATGGATAATAGATGATGTTTTGGGTTTTTGGATTATTTCTGACTGTAATTGATTTTTCTCTAATTATTTGTCCAATATTTCTTACACATATAAGTTCAAAAAGGTTCCAATTGAAAATGCTTGACCTATGTGACTGTTATACGCAAAATAATCTTATCGTAAATAAAGTCAAACAGAATGATGTTCTAAACCCTTATATTTCACTTCGAATCATAAAAAGATCAATAGTACATCGCAAATGTCTCAAACATCTAGTTATTAAGGAACATTCCTCACTGGAGTGCGATCGTTGATCTGGATATTCATTTTACCAACATTCTCTAGTCATGACCACACCCATACTTAGAATTAGTCAGATTTTATTTGAGACGACCGGTAGTCATCTAATCACAATTCTCGACTTTACCAGCGAAAAATCAGTACTTTTGAGAAAAAATTTATTACTTTAGTTTGATGAAGGCATTTAATGTGAACTCATAATTCTCTGAAAGTTTTAAAAAGGTGGCAGCTCCTATTTTAATTTTTCACACTACTGATTATAGGACATTCCCATGTTGTTAACCTTGTGCCATAGAATAAATGGGTACTTAAGTGAAACTTTCTCAAAAAATGCATATTATCGAGCTTTATATATTTCACAAATAACTTTGTTGGTTATAGCACGACCCATTGGCATATTGCCAATTTACCTTCTAAAAAGACCTACTTTTCTATTCAAAGTGGTCAGTGCATTGATGACGTTTTTCACAATGTCAAAAGTTTCTTAGAAAATTTTCATGTATTGATAATCAACACTAGATCCACGATTGATTAATATGAAAACCGTCTTTGAAAATGGAAAAAAGCTTTTGACTTCAGGGCCCTTGGGACAGATAGAGGGATGAGCTGCAAACAAGGAACTTTGTATTTTCATTAATTTCTTCACAAACATCCATTTCCAGTATCCAGGTTTGATTTGTATATGAAACTGTACAAGAATATATAGACGCCCAATATTTATTCAAAAAATTAATTTCTTCTTATTTTCTGTACTTCCCTCCAGGGTTCCTGCAATCAAAAAAACTTTTTGTCACTTTCAAAGATGGTTTTCATATTAACTAGTTAAGGGTCTTATTAGGAGGTAAATTGGTAATATGACAATGGACCACGCTGTAGCTAACAAAGTTATTTTTAGGATATATAGAGCTCGATAATATGCATTTTTTGAGAAAGTTTCATATTGGTACCCATTTATTCTGTGGCACAAGGTCAACAACATGGAAATGCTCTATAATTAATAAATCAGAGAGATCGATGGAAAATGACTATTTTGATGTAGGAAGACATCAACGATGAATACTAATGAATATAGAAAGTCAAAGAATATTTAGAACTACTCTACTGAAAAAAGTTTTAAAAAAGAATTTACATTGCTTATCTTAAGACAAACTAATGATCTTGATATCTATGGATACCATTGTTAGGATTTTCAAAACATCAAAGTATAATGAAAACGAGTCTTCTTATATATCATTCGATGTGCCTCAGTGAGCTTTACAAAACCGTAAGTGTGGCATCCTGGTTCAAGATAGATCATGAAAACTGATAGAGTCCTTTTCAGAGCATTCTAGTCACAAATATACCTATACGTGAGCTAAATCTTACCTTGAAATAATATCATTTAATTTATTGATACATACGGAGCTATAGACTGAAGTTTCATTAAAATGGCTATAATTTTTTAGGCAATGTCTAAGGGCACATAACTTTTTGAGGTATTGCATATGTTGTTGAGATCCACTTATCATAGAAGGATTTAGTCTACACGGGTTAAACACTTGAATATGTTCCGTCGTCAGTATGTTGATATGCATAAATGATGTGAACTCTCTTTGTCTAAACAACAATTAACTAGACATCATTTCACATAGGTGATTAACAAATCGTTGAACAAATTATGGATGGACAAAAATCAAAAGCACATATTACCGCAACACCAAAAAAATCTGATTTAACTGCAACAACAGCTGACCGTACTATCAATCGTCGTCGGCGGGCTCCTCAAAATTATTTATTAATCTGGATCGATCCCAATACCCATGAATCAAACAACGATTCACAACATACATTGGCACAATTAAGAGCTGTTGTGAACGACGTCAATATCTTTACTAAACCCGAACAATGCATCCAATTGCTCAAAGATATTGATGAAGAGAAGGCGTTCATTATTACATCAGGAACATTGGGTCAAAATTTAGTTCCTCAGATTCATAGCATGTCAAAATTAGATTCCATTTACATCTTCTGTGGTAACAAGTTCCGTCACGAACAGTGGGTAAAACAATGGAAGAAAATTAAGGGTGTACATACATCGATTACACCCATTTGTAAAGCATTACAAATGGCTGTGAAGCAATGTGAACAAGATTCCATTCCTGTAAGTTTTGTTACAGTGAATGAAGGAGCTTCTAGTCAAGATTTAAATCAACTGGAGCCCAATTTTATGTACACTCAATTATTTAAGGATATTTTCCTTGGTATGGAACATGATCATGAATCCATCAAAAATTTAGTAAACTACTATCGTAAACTTTACGATGGTAATGTCGCTGAATTAAATAATATTCGTGAATTCAAACATGAGTATCACCCGAAAAGGGCAATCTGGTGGTATACACGTGAATGTTTCACGTATCAAATACTCAATCGAGCACTTCGAACATTCGAAGTTGATACCATTATTAATATGGGATTTTTCATACGTGATCTTCATCAACAAATCCAATATTTACATCGACAACAGATTAGTGGTTACAAAGGTAAACTCTTAACAATTTATCGTGGACAAGGTCTATCAACCAAAGATTTTGAGAAACTTTGTAAAACAAAAGGTGGACTGATGTCCTTCAACAACTTTCTATCCACCAGCACGAATCGAGAAGTTTCTCTGGGATTCGCCAATAATGCCTTAACAAAAACTGATATGCTTGGCATTCTCTTTCGAATGTCCGTTGACCCTTCTGTTTCTTCCACTCCTTTTGCTGCCATCAAAGAATTTAGTTATTACAAGACGGAAGACGAAATCCTTTTCTCTATGAACACCGTCTTCCGTATTGGTGAGATTATACGAATTGACAAAAATAATCCACTTTATCAAGTGGAACTTACACTAACATCAGATGATGATCAACAACTTCGAACACTTACGAAATATATACAGAAAAGTGCAAGTGGGACAGGATGGCAACGAATAGGTAAATTATTGCTTGACTTGAAAAAGTCGGATAGAGCTGAAGAACTCTACACATTATTACTCGAACAGACATCCGAGGAGAATGATAAGGCACATTATTATAGTCAACTTGGAGTTGTTAAAAAAGATCAAGGTGATTATAATAAGGCCATCCAGTACTATGAAAGAGCACTTGAAATTCGTCAAAAAACTCTTCCTGCAAATCATCCTGATTTGGCTACTTCCTACAACGACACCGGTGAGGTCTATCACTACATGGGAGAGTATTCTAAAGCACTTTCGTTTTACGAAAAAGCACTCGAAATTCGTCAAAAATCTCTTCCTGAAAATCATCCTGATTTGGCTGAGTCATACAACAACATCGGTGGGGTGTATGACAATATGGGAGAGTATTCTAAAGCACTTTCGTTTTACGAAAAAGCACTTCGAATCTTCCAAAAAACTCTTCCCGCAAATCATCCTTTATTGGCTACTTTTTACAGAAACATCAGTCAGGTGTATCAAAACATGGGAGAGTATTCTAAAGCACTTTCGTTTTACGAAAAAGCACTTGAAATCTCTCAAAAAACTCTTCCTGCAAATCATCCCGATTTGGCTACTTCCTATAACAACATCGGTTTGGTGTATTGTAACATGGGAGAGTATTCTAAAGCACTTTCGTTTTACGAAAAAGATCTTGAAATCTGTCAAAAAACTCTTCCTGAAAATCATCCTTCATTCGCTACTTCCTACCACAACATTGGTTTGGTGTATTGTAACATGGGAGAGTATTCTAAAGCA
>JAJEKB010021383.1:1394409-1411371 GCA_022393335.1 Macrotrachela quadricornifera
TCAGTAGAATAATACATTCATTCTCTTGCGCATAAGAGACATAAATAACTGTTGGTCATAATTGAATGGAATACTTCAATTACGCTTCCGTCCAAAAGGAAGAATGAATGAATGAATGAATGAAAAGTGATACAATGCAAAAGATAGTTAATATCGAAAATCGAATTGTAATAGCAATAGAAACAGTAATTAAGAAATGAACAGTGAAGAAAATATGAAGATTACTTCCTCTTTTCTCTTATTCTTTCTTTATTGAAAATTTCAAGCAGAAATATGTGATTAATATAGAGAGTATATATATAACAATAACTAACAAAAAATTGATTAGCTAAGACCCATTAATGGTTCAATATCTATACAACAAATAAAATTATTAAAACTAGAAACATCGAATCAATTGAATTTGCTGAAACTATTCAGATAATATATAAATAAACAATAATCTTCATAAAAAATGTGAATTTTTAGTTTTTTTTAACTGAGTATATGTTCGGTTTGAAGAAACACTTTGATCTCTATATTTTTCTGTATACATATAGTTTTTTATGAAAATTTTTTACATTATTATGAAAGAGTTGTTTTTGTCTAAAAATGGTGTTAAAATTAAGAGAATAACTTTTAAATTATTGTGTTTTCTTTCGAGGATTCGATGACTGATGCTTGAAGAAAAGGTGCAAATTTAACAACTAAGCATACTATATACAATTAGAATTGAAGTTGTGTGCTGAATAAAATAAAATTGTAATTATATATATTATATTATATTTATTAAAAATCATAGAATTTTCTCTAGACGATAATCAAAAAAATTGCTATCCTTTACTAATATATGTTCTGAAAGATGTTGAATGTTTTAATGATTGAATTATTTTGTAAAAAAAGAAAAATCATTCATACATCATAGAAATACCAATTGAGAATATCATCCTCAGATGAACTATTTAGTAGTCCATCGTACAATAGTTAATGTTGTTGATATAGTCAGACATTATTTTTATAATTTTTTTATGGACACTGTGAGAAAAAAGGTCTATGACAACTGGTCGTTAGCAAAGAGTGAGCAAGAGAATAATTTATTATATAACAAGACAACTATACATGTATAATAATAAGAATTACAACAAAAATTAGAATACAAGATTTAAATTCAATTACAAATTTCTTGTTAAACCTTCTAATTGTAAAAGAAGAGTTAGATGTGGAGATAGCAGCAAGTTCTTTAAACGTTGACTATAATCCAAATACTTTTTTTTTTTTTTATTTCGAAATGATTTATCATCGGCATGTAATTTAACAATTTGACAATGAATATAATTTTCTTCTTTCTGGAGACTTTGAATAATAAACTAAAGAGATAGGATTTGTAGATGTACTAAATGATGATTGAAAAGTATTAATTGCCATCTTTTCGAAATCAACTATTATTAATTTGAGATTCTATGTAGATCACAAATTACTTAGTTCATTAATTAATCGTTGATATGTTTGTTGTTGGTTATCAGAAAGTACAACAAAAACTAATGGAAATATATTATTTCGATAAACACCATGTATGGTATATAAATGAGTAAAAATAGTTTGTGTTACATGAGATGAAAATCCAATGTATAATTATATCTTCTCTAGAACAATTCAGAATTAAAAAGATACGTGCTGTAAATTTACCATCAAGTAGAATTTTTTCAATATTTTCTAATATTCTTAATTAATTAATAGATGCGAATATACGTAAACGATTATCACCAGATTCAAGATCGAATTGTAAGAATTTTCATTTTTAAACGTTGTTGTTAAAGATAGTGAAATTATATTAAAATTTTTATTCAATGAAAGCTTAGGTAAATCATTTTATTGTTGTTGTTGTTGTTGAATATTTCTTTTAATGTATTTGAAATTTGAAAGCCATGTTACCATTTTATTGGAGGCATTTTGTAAGGAATTGTCGATAATATTTTGAGTACTTTCGTTTGTATTCATACTACGAGAACGTACTTCATCTTGAAACAATTAAATTTCAGTGTTTGCGGGATTTCCACGTTCATTATGAACATCATTTTCATGCAAAATATTAGTGAAATTAACATCGCTGTGTATTCTTCCTTTGTATTTAATAGTTCGACAATATTTGCATTTTTAATAAGTTTTTTTTATGAAATTCGATCAATCGTATATTTATAAAACCATTATGTATTAATAATGGTTCAATTTTTTCAGTTGTAGCAATTTTAAAACCTGAGATGATTTGAAAGAAATGAGAAATGATTTTTTTCTTATTTAAAAGAATATTCTAATAAAGTTAATTAATCCCATTAGTTATTTATCTCATATTCCATACTTTTTTTTTAATCAGATCTGATTATTTCTGTACCATTCTCTTTTTCATGTTTTCCAGAACTAATTAGACTTTAATTACATGTTACTCTGTCTCGTTAATTTAATCAGGTTAGAAGAGATGTAATTGTTAAATCATTTCTTTGCTTATAATGAGCTTGCGACCAATTGTCGCTTTCCCGTAGAAAAAAAGCTGTCTGATTGAATCTTTAGACATTAGTTTTATAATCTTTTTCTAATTCTAGCTAGAAAAGGTCTAGGAACGATAGTCAAATCTATAACCTTAAAAAGGTTAGAATCTTCTCTAAAATTCCTAAATGATTCCTTATGACACTCTTTTTTCTGTGGTGTGCTACGAGATATCATCAGTTATGCTGCTTTGAAACACAATTATCATCATATCACTAATATAAACTCCATAAGAAACTGAAAAATTATTTATTGTATAAATTCTTCTACTTTTTTTTATGATTATTATCGAAATATAATTTGAAGCAAACCATTTATCTATAAAAAAACCTAATATGTTAAATTTGGAAACGTACGTCAACGGAGCACTTAAAAATATTACGTTGAGTACTATTGAAGTTAAGGCAAAGTAATATTAATTTTTCAGTCATTGAATCTTCAATATCAAAAATCGACGATATTCAATAAAAAGAATAGGAGAACTAGATGAACTTTCAAGGATTTTAAAAAATATAATTTGTGTTATGGAGAATATAGTTTATCAAATTGTATTTGTAACAAGTACCAGTAGCTTTCCAACAATTTTCTACACGAATTGCTGCTGTTATTATTGGAGTCAGCTGCTTGCTTGATACTTGTGATAATCGAGACAGAAAGAGATTATATTATATGTATTTTCTGTCCAAATCTCTTAATAAATTCTCACTCTCATCATTCAATTGAACTTTTATTTCTTTGACGCAGATACGATAGTATGAAAAACAAAATACTGCTTCGATTCATCAGTTCATTCGTTGATTAGATCATTTTTAAGTTTTCTTTGGTTTGCTACATTTTTTGTAAGCTTAAGCAGCTTTTTTACTTTTTTGAGGATTAGATAAAATATTCATTTCACCATCAAACTGTTTAATTTTATCTGATTCGTTTCTCATCTTGGCCAAAAGTGGGTACTCATAATAGACTGAAAAATCTCGCGAATACCTAACCGAAACTAAATCCTAAATTGAAACACGTAACTCATACGAGAAAATGAATTGATCTAGGAATTTTAGAAAATACGCAATCAGTCCAAAACACTACCAAAAGTGCAATAAATACTCACATGAACAACCACAAGTGTTTGCGAACATTCAAACTAATTAGAAAACATTGTTTATCGATCACTGCAGTTTAATATAAAATGGATCCAAAAGCTATCTAATGTACAATTCATTTTACATTTGCACAATTTTTAATCTAGAATGGTTCCTGCTTAAGTAGTCAGTAGATAATTTTGTTAGACTCTTCTGAATGTTTGTAAACACTAGGAACTATCCGTTTGATTATTTGCTACACTTTTGTATGATGATAAACGATTGCCTATTTCCTAAAATCTTTGAATCTGTTCATTATCTTACATGAGTTAATTGTTTGGATGTAGATTTAGCGTTATTAAGTTATTCATGAGCATACTCATGTGCTCTATGAGTGTTCGCATCTCTTACAAATACTCCTAAAATTCATTTAATCTGCAGGGGTGACAGAAAAATTACTCTTGCATTGTCACATCTAACTAAAATTTAAAAAGCGATTTTTGGAAGAATAGTTGCATATTGAGAAGATCCATTCAACGTCACGGTGTAAAAAGAAATTTGGCTTAAATCCTTTTGTGCGTCACAAAAAACTTAAACTTTTCGTTTGACATTTAAGCTATTTTTATAATATTTTATGAAAGCAAAAAATTCCTTTCCAGTACTATTTGTATGATATGAGTTTTGTGCATAAAGTCTTAGGTAACTCAGACTTAAGTAACATTAATCAATAGAGATATCAACTCCCTGTTCCTCTCTATACAAATAAAAATAACTCATATCTATCATCAGTCGCCTTCTTCTTTTTCTTCATTATAAGCACAAAATATACTTCAGTAATTACAAATGAGATATGGATACAAATTATAGTAAGAAATATTCATGAATATACTATGTCTTTGTTTTGTCAAATATTTTTCATCATCAGTGGTCGAAATTGTACATATTATATTACTTGTCTACTTATTATATGCGTCTAATTAACATGCTTTTATTAAATAGGATGCAATCAATTCACACTTTTCACCATTCTCTGATATTATGATCAATTAATTCTCAAATATAGCTGAGCTTGATCTCCTTAGAACAGATATTTCTGGTAATATCTGTGTTAGAATTATGTTTTCAATATGTTAAAAAAGTGAATCCATTTGATACTTTCTTTAGCCGAAATAAAATACTGCTTCTAGTGAGTCTAATTGTATACACGCAATTAAGGCAGTTTCACCGCTTCACCTCGCACCCTCTCAAGGTATTTTTATCTTTCTTTCTCTTTGTCTACGTGCAAAAAAAGCAAAAAAAGAAAATGAATGATTCTATTAATAAGTAATTTATATTTTTCTCTCTCTCTCTCTCTCAATGTATTAGTGAAAAAACTTTTTACACTCAGTCGCCCCTTATTTGACGATTGACGAATATAAAAGACCGAAGCATTACTAAGGGAGGATATCATTCTTACATTTTCTTTTATATATCTATCGGTTTTATTTGAAGCGACACAGCAATCAGCAGCAATGAAGAAATTCAACCAAATGATTTCCTTGGCTATTATTATGACATTGTTAATAACATTATACATACCACAGTCGGCGGCTCAAGATTGTGTTGATCGTGCTTGTATTAATCGTTGTATTACTGGTGGTCTTGCTAATATTCTTAATTGTCTTAATCGTAGGATTTAATAACCTGGCACACAGTCATGAATCATATATGTATCATTAATGTTTCTATAAATGTAGCTATATACTCGAATCAAAGCATTGTTAAAGTGAATCATTTATTGTAAGTTCATTGATCATATAATGTATTGCAATGTTTTCTTTGATATAAGCAATATATTTGAGTATAATCTTCTTTGAAATTATTCATTTGCCATATGGTTATTGATCAAGTTAATAAAACCATGTTTTTGATTTGCATTCAGGAAACTTTTTGAACAAGGTTATAATATGTATCACTCATCTACCATCTATTTACCATGATTGTCATTAACTTGTAATGTATGTTTGTAATTCATCAGAATATTTGAATAAAATATTCCTATTAAATACTCATTTGTCATCTTTTTATCGCTTATATAGTAAGCTTCAAATCTTTTCTCTGAATCGAGCAACATATTTGAATACAATTCTCCTATGCAGGATTCTGTTATGATGCATTTGATAACCAAGTAAATAACTCTCAATCTTTGCTTAATGTCTAGTAAAACATTTGACGAGAAGCTTTGTTATGACTGTTCAATGATTGTGAATTAACCAATTTTTCACTAAGCTTCATATATCTCCTCTTCGATGAGATAAATCATTGAATAGTGTTTTAATATGAATTATTCATATTATGTGTGTTTGCCAGTATTATAACCGAATTTCGATTTTTATTTTGAGTGGAAGCAAAATATTTGGATGGAATCTTGATACAAACTATGCATGTATCATGCGTCCACTGAATACGTAATAAACTTTATCTTTCTGTAATCTCTCTCAAAATCTTTAGATAGGATTTTAATATACATTATTAATTAGTTGTGTATCTCTCGATTATATAATCAACTACAAATCTTGTTTTGATTTTTACAAACTATTTGAATAGGATCTTGGTATAAATTACTAATTTGTTATTCTTTTACTGGTAATGTAATAAACTACAAGTTTTTACTATGAAGTCAGCAAAATATACGAACATAACTGTAGGTGCAATTATACATTTCCTGTGTGTTCATCAATCATAAATTCATCTTTTATCTTTCTTACAAGTGGTCAAGATATATGAGTAAATCCTGACTATAATTTTTCATTTGAAAAGTAATATCAGTCATGTTGTCATTTCAAACCCATTTCCCCGAAGTTATCACAATACATGAATGGAACATGTGTCTACATTATTCATTTGCGATGCATAGATGATCCATACACTTAACTCCGTCACTTTGCTCCTGTTTAACCAAAAAAAATTTGAATACAATCTTAATGTGAATTATCGATTTGTCTTATATTCGTTCATTATAGAATCAATTGTTAGCCGCTGTTTCTAATTGAGTAATATGAGAATATAAGTTTATTGTAAATTGATCATCTATGATATACATGTCATTGATGTCACTAACTTTGAATCTTTGTTTCTGTTTGAGTAAAATATTTTAATTCAATCTTAATGAGAATTATTGTTTTGTGATGTAATCATGGATTATATGTATGAATTTGAATTACTTCTTTTGATTAACCAAAATATTTGAATAGAATCGTGCTATGAACTATCGATTTATCATGTGTTTGTTGATCATCTTAACAATCATAGATCTTTCATTTTCTTTAACAATATACGAATAGAATTTTGATTTGAATTAGTGGTTAGACATGCATCTATTATTCATGACAGAAACTTTGAGTCTCACCTTCGATGTTAGTGAAATACTCGAACATAAGCATTGTTTGCTTTACTCGTTTCTGGAATGATCCTCTATTCCTTATTCGACTTCAACAATTTTACTTTAAGTGAACAACATAGTTGGATTCATTTTTTGTTTGAACTATTCAATTGTGTTATATGTTCGGCAATAATAAAATCAATTCTAATTTTCTGCTTCTAGTTGAGTATAATATTTGAATAAAATCTTCCTAATAGTACTTCATCATTCACGCTTCCGTTGATCAAGTAACCAACTGTAAGTTTTAATTCGAATTGGACAAAATCTTTGAATAAAATTCTGGTAACAAATATTCACTTGTTGTATCTTTCTCCAGCAGGTAGTTAATTTCCATACTTTGCTTTGGATTGAACAAAATATTTAAATAAAATCTTCATATGAATAACCCATGCACCGTGTCTTCCTTCATTTTATGATCGCCTCTTGCACTTTGCTTTGAATGAACTACATTATTTGAATATAATTTTACTATTAAATATATGTGTGCTGTCTCTTCGTTAATCATGTAAACAATTTGAAATCTTTGCTTTGAAATGAACGAAATTTTTGCATACAATTCTTGTTTGAAGTATTCTCTTTTCGTCTCTGCATTTACCATTTGATTAATTTAAGAGTTTCGCTTTGAACTAAGAAAAATATTTGGATAAAATCTTTTTATGAATTACTCATTTGTTGTATTTACGTTAATCATGTGCACAACTTTAGATCTTTGTTTCGAATTGATCAGAATATTTGAATAAAATCCTACTATGAATTACTCATTTGTTGTACCTTCGTTGATCAAGTACATAAGTTTAGACCTTTGTTTTGAAATGAGTAGAATATTTGAATAAAATTCTGGTATGGATTACTCATTTGTCGTAACTTTATTGATCATGTACATAAGTTTAGTTTTTCGTTTCAAACTGAGTGGAATATTTGAATAAAATCCTGTTATGAATTATTCATTTGTCATACCTTCGTTTGATGAAGTACATAAATTTAGATCTTTGTTTTGAAATGAGTAGAATATTTGAATAAAATCCTGCTATGAATTACTCATTTGTCGTACCTTCGTTAATCATGTACATAAGTTTAGTACTTTGTTTCAAATTGAGTAGACTTTTTGAATAAAATCCTAGTATGAATTGTCCATTTGTCGTACCTTTGTTGATCAATTACATAAGTTTAGATATTTGTTTGAAATTTAGCGGAATATTTGAATAAGATCCTCCTATGAATTACTTATTTGTTGTATCTTCGTTGATCATGTGTATAAGTTTAGATCTTTGTTTCAAACTGAGTAGAATATTTGAATAAAATCCTGTTATGAATTATTCATTTGTCGTACCTTCGTTGATCAAGTACATAAGTTTAGATCTTTGTTTTGAAATGAGTAGAATATTTGAATAAAATCCTGGTATGAATTACACATTTGTCGTACCTTCGTTGATCATGTACATAAGTTTCGTACTTTGTTTCAAATTGAGCAGAATATTTGAATAAAATTCTGATATGAATTACACATTTGTCGTGCTTTCGTTGATTAAGTATATAAGTTTAGATCTTTATTTTGAAATGACTAGAATATTTAAATAAAATTTTGGTATGAATTACTCAATTGTCATAACTTCTCTGATTATGTACAGAATTGCAAATTTATGTTTTGAACTGAATGAGATGTCTGAATACAACCCTGTTGTGAATTATTCAATTGTTGCGTCCTCGTTGATCATGTACATAATTCCACGTCTTTGTTTTGAGTGGAGAGAAATATTTGTGTAGGTCTTTTGTTTAAAATGTTCTTTGATCATCTGTTTGTTCTTCATATCATGAATCCTAAATTTTTGTGTTGAATCGAAGAAAGTTTTGAATAGAATGTTATTATGAATTGTTCATTGATCATGTAGTCTTCTCACATGCCTCGTAGTGCATCGTTATCTCTTTAATGTAAAAAAAAAATCTGAATCTAATGTTTAAGTTAGGTAAGCTGTGATAATGTTAAGTTTCAACAGACACGATGAAGTTAATTCATTAATTTTTCTTTTTAGAAAATAGGCTACAAACACAGAAACCTTACTACGAATCCAAAATTGCTACAAACTTCTTTTACTATCATCTGGCATTATTAACCAAGCTATTATTTTTCATTTATACGAGCGATTCTTTAGCTTTTTTTAGTATTCTTTTTTAAATTTTTTTTTATTTTTTTGTATATTTCGTAGTTTTTCATTTTAATAAAATATGCCTATCTAAAACATACTTGGTTATTTTCTTGAAATTCTCAGTAAATATTCACAATAATCATCATAACTAGATATGCACTGATATCAATAATAACACAAAACATGTAACTCTAAAGTATTGATTTTTAGCTTGGTTTCAAATTTCAAAAGATTTTAGGTTCAAAGATTTGCATTTAGTTTATGAATGTAGTTGATAATCAATCATTGTAAAGAATAGCGCCGGTTAAAGTTACAGACTTGATACTCTCAGAGTCGCTAGGAAGCAGATCAGAAGCATATATCACTAGCTAATACATTTTGCTATGTAATATGTTTCACTTTTGATCTTAAGAAGAATAGTAGATCGTACGTTTCTCTCCAATCTAGATAAGTACAATACAGGCTCTAAGTGGTTCTTCACATCTTTACTATTTCATATTCTGTGACTTGTTCTGGAAAGTATAACCGCGAATCAGCATATACCATATGACTCTACAAAATACGTATAGACAAGCAATAAATTACAAGAATCTGTCATTCGATAACAGTGCGTCATTGAAACAATGGCTAAGTACCTTTAATGAAATAGATGGATCAACTTTAGATGTCTCAGTAGGCAGGAAAGCATGAATAGAAACAATACCAGTTGGTCAGACCTTTCACCAGGCCTTCTTTTATAACATGTATATTTTTCAGAAAAATTTGTTCTCTCGAAGTAATGATTTGCTTTACCATACTTCTTAATCGTTTCATTTATTTAGGGCTCACTATATTTTAATAAAAAAAGGAATATATGACTCAATTTATAGGTAACGATACAAAAAAAGATTCTCTATCTCATGCTTTCGTTCTTTCTACTATTGATTAAACGTTTTTACTACTATTATAAGTATGCACTAATACTTTTTTTCTTTCTTTCCCATTACACTTTTTCGCAAATCTCGAAGTAAAATCTCTGAAGATTTTGCATAAATATATTCAACTCCATGAGCAACTAAACTACTTAATCAATTTGTTATAATGAATACTGGTCAAACATATGTACATTCGTCTCACACAACAAATAATCATCGTACAATTGTTTAAAATGAGTGTTACTCTAATGATCAAGTACTCGTTCAACACTACTACATCAATAATGGTCAACTTATCGAACAAACACATTATATATATACTAATTCGATTGCTTCTCCACCAATTTTAAACAAATGCAACATCATCAACAACAACAATGTGCTACTTCAAATCAAGGAATGCAACAAATCGCGTACCAACAAAAGCTCTGGGGTATGTACACTGCATACTATCGCACAATCTTCTTCCTCGGGTTATTCGCTCTTTGACAATGGTGAAGGTCAGCGGGTGTATTAACAAAGATTCACCGTAACCTTGTCAATTGACGAAAGTATAGTGAATTTTCGCCAGTTGTCATGAAACAATAATTTATGCAAAAAACATGAAAACCAAAGCTAATGATGTTAGAACATAAATATCATAGCCTACACTCATCATTCAATGCAATAGAAACCGTTTTAATCCTCGTTGAATTTATTGTCAAATTGACGGAACACAATGGTGAGTCAGATGGACATGCGAAAATATTCTTTTTCAGAATCTAACCATTTGCTTAGGTACATGCATATGTAATCTATCCTTTTCTGAAATATCGATTCTTAAAGTTTTATTAGTTTCAAAACAGGAGCCTGTCAAAATGCTTGAACCCAGAAATCAGTATAAATTAAGAAAGTCAGGCTTTGGAGTACTATAACCCAATATTCTATAAGCAAACAATATTGCAAAAAACTTGTTCATCTATGGACTTTATGATAAAAGAAAATTATCGTAATTTAATCTAGAATAGAGTGGAGAACTAGGAATCCCTATGTCAAAAATCTAACCAAAAGTCTACTGTTCCGTATATTAAAAACTCTACGAAGGGACCACATCTGATTGAGCGCGCATTTTTAGCGGGTATACGTGCCTTTGTACCCCAATTATTATAAAAGCCCCACCTGGAGAAACCTTCTCTAGGCTGTTTGAAAGGATGACGAAAATTCCAGTATCTCTAAGTGGAAATTTGGTTTTAAACATCTGTACTAGTCTTTGAAGAAAAACTAAAATGATATTCGGAATCAGCGCATTAGCCTACATCGGTTGATATGTAGCACAACACATTAAAAAAAAATTTTTTTTGAAAAAACGTTGTGATACTCTTCTGTGATATTTTTTCAAAATTTTTTTCTTAAAAACCCCTTTATTTCAATAGCTTCTGTCAAATGGATCCGAACCTGGTCTGAAGACAGACAAGCTACAATAGAGATTTAGGAAAATCGACCTCGGTAGTTTCACATTAGTTGTCACAAGTCACAAGGATCTAGTTTAATATCCTCTCTATTTATAGCACATCATGCTGATGCGGAAGATTTTGTACGCATGGCAATGTCTTCCCTTTTTGCCGACGATCTAGTAGTTGTTATTGTGGATCAAATCAGGATTCGGTATATAGAACAATGTATGGATCTTGACCGATGATTACATTCATTCTTTGACCACTTCGAATATTACTCATTATTGGCGATCCTACCGATTGATTATTCGTAAACTCAGATGATATGGTTTACATGTGCAGCGAATTACCCGAACTCGATGCCAGAAATCGAATGGAGTGGTCATATAATCGATTAGATAGAAAAACAAATAATATATTCGAAATCAGCATGCAAAACTGCACTGAACAAAATAGATTCGAGAAAATTTTTTTTTCCATCAAAAATCGACCCTGAGGGGGACCACAGGCAAAGTTTTCATGAAAAAACGCTGAGGGGGACCACAGGGTCGGTTTTTGGTGGAAAAAACATTTTTCTCGAATCTATTTTGTTCAGTGCAGTTTTCCATGTTGATTTCGAATATATTATTTGTTTTTCTATCTAATCGATTTATGATGATGAAAACTGCTAAATATAACGACAAGTTTTAGCCATTTTGTATAGTTTATCCATTCACATCAGAAAAAATTCAATTTTTTTCAATATTACAAAGAAATTTTAGAAACCTGAATAGACACTTTTGAAGCGTCTATACTAGTGATTTTAAATCACATAAGACATTTGATATCATAACTTCTTAAGAAAAATTAGACAGGTTGGCAAAGATGCTTATGAATGTACACTTTGCGGTATAGTCAAGCTATGTGTACATGGCTCAATTTTCTAACTGCAACTCACTTTACAGTTAATCAAATGACATTTTTATACTCAATTTTTCATGCTGATCCCAAATCTGAAGTCAGATTTATAATATAGAGAAGTATAGAATACATAGTGTCCAGTTTCCGGGTCAGAATGAGTATAGATGATCATTACTTGCTTACATTGTGGTATTGGCTAACTTTTGCTACCAAAGTTTTAACAGTTTGAGTTATATATCAAACGATGCAGAATTACAAGGGCTTTCAGAAAAAACATCTTTTTTTTTGGGACAAAACCATTCAGTATGCCTTTCAGGCAAAATACACGAAAATTGACATAGAAGCAAACTCATAATTTTGACAGTATATTAAAATTATCAATTAGAGAAAAACACTAAAAATTTTAAAATTAGCTTATTTTGTAGAAAAAACATTTCTACATCTTTTGAAACGTCTCCGGCCTCAAACCGATGAGATATTGCAAAGAAAAGTGAAAAATACGAGAAGCACCCAAAAAAGTCATTTTTTTGATTAGAGGTTGAGACCAGTGTTACTTGTATGCTCTGGCATTTTTCAAAGGAACGTCAGAAAGGTCTAATATTTTGGATTTAAGAACTCCTACTGATGCTCTATTGTTTTAGATAGTTAAATCGAAAATCAAAATTTTGTCAGCATCCATCTCTATACAAAGTTGGTCGGTCCTCTCGCGGACCCTCTCTTAACTTCTTACCTTGTCTATTGTAAATATTTCCTTCTCATTCAAAAATTTCATCTAAGTATTTTAAATCTAACATTCAATTTTTTACTCGTTAATGTTATAGTCATATTTTTCGCTGCATATAGTTTGATCTAATGCTTGAAACGTTAGCCGTCTAATTACATCGAATAGAATATGGAAAGTTAAGATAATTGGTTAATTCCACTTTTCAGTCTACTAATAACTTAAGTCTTTGACATACGCTTTAAAAATCCCTATACTGAAAACCGACTTTTAACACAAGATTAAAAACTATTCAAGTGATAAATAAATTTTTTTCCAAGTTATTACGAGATAATATTGATCACATTATCAAATCGTCTTACTTTCCGATTTTTCTGCTTCTTCTAACGGATTGCGGTACTTTTGATCAAATTCAATCGGTTATTTTAATAAAGGTTCTTATGTTATATAATAATTAAATGATGCTATGTTAATACATTAACTTAGTTATTTGTAACTGACCAAATATTATCTGTCTAAAGAACTTTTGCTGATAATTAAAGATATAAACGAAAAAATTTAGTGCATGAAGTAAAATATAAATTGTATTTGGAATTAGGACATAGAATTTCTAAAAAAAACCATTTAATATAGGTCGAGATTGTAAATCTTGAATTTATTATGTTAAAAAATATTATCGAAAACTATTTAGTTCATGAAATCTAATTAAATAAAATAAATTAAGAATTTGAACTGTTATTAGTTAACTTTCTTCGTTTGTGACTAATATTCTTTTCCATTGACTGAATACGTTTTCTTTTAATCCATATTGTAACACTACCATATCCATTCAAACATGTTGAATTAATAGTATTATTAGTAAACCATTGGATAACCTTTTTACAAAGTTTTGTATATCCAAGATATAAACAAATTATAGATAAATGTTGACATCGTTCGAGAAATTTTTGTATTTGTTCGATATCATATGGTGGTATTTCTAAATATTTAATATGACGTGGAACAATTAAATCGATATTTTTTATGCTACTACCCGAAATAATAAGCGAAGTAAGATTATATGCTTGTTCAAGGATACTACCAATACCCATCAATGTATTTTGATCATATGCATTAAAAAAATGGCCTCCCAATTTCAGTTCAACTATTTGAAAAATATTAATAAATATAGAAAGTGAATGGAGCAATAACAATGAGAATTCTTTCTCAATACATATATCAATTTTCGTTACTTTGGGAAACATTGGATTATTTGTTATTGCTTTCTAAAACTAAAATATATTTTTAATACTCATTAAAAATTAATCACTAAAAAATAAAAATATTTTTAATCTTCACTATTATTTTATTAGAAAGATGACAAATGAAAAAAGAATCTACTCTAATCTCGATAAAATATTTCAATCAATTCAAATGTATTAGATTGAATAATAAAACTAATTAAACAACATACTTGTTTTTCAATATCATCAGCTGTGAATTCTGATAAATTTAAATATAATGAGTTAACATTATTCATTATTGTTAATTCATTATCTAATGCCATGGAATATCTAGATAGCGATATCTTTTGAGAATTTGGTATATATTCAAACTTTGATTTGCATATTGGTAATGAATAAAGATAAATAAACCGTGAAGTACCGATTTTATATTCGCAGGTAACAAACCATTTTTTATGCTGAATCCAAAAGGGTGTTTGAAATGAATTAACAATTAATTCAACTTCTGTTAGACTGTTTTCTACACGGTTGCAACTAATAAAATAGAATTCGAATTTTTCCAAATAAGTAAAATTTATTTGAATAAATTCTTCCCATCGTTTACCGTCAAAGGTCTCTACTGCACCAGTCAATTTGAGATAAACAAGTGATGGTGTTAACAATAATAATGATTCTAATGCGTCTACGTCTGTATTAATTTCTTTGATAGTCAAACATTTTAATTGTTGAAAAGATATATGAAAGGAAAACGTTGGAAATATAACATTCATAGTTGCACCAAAGTACTGTTTCATGATGAGGTTATGTAAATAAGGAGAAGATTGAAATATTTTGCAAAGATTATCCATAGTGATGTCACCATTTATAAATAAATGATGAATTGAACAATTAATTGGCCATGAAATTTTTGATAATGTGTCATTACGTACATAAAACTGCAGTTTTCGGAGAGCTGTTTTTTCAATTATTGATGAAGGAAGCTTTGTAATTGTTTCTATACGTCTTTTACTATGACTACTAATCTTGAATGAGAATGAAGTGATGAAATCGAGTTTAATTCGTTTCAAAATAAAGTTTAATTGTCCTTCATCAATTTCATCGAGAATTAAAGAATGAAGTCGAGTAAATTTTTTAAGATGAACTAATTAAATAAATAGGTCTATTTGATCTGGAATTCGATGATCATTTGAAAGAGTTAATGAAATAATATTTTGAGGATTAATTAATCGACATAAAACATAAAAATTTTGTTTTGATATTAATTGAAAATCCAATATATAACGATCATAAGTATTGACAATTGATCGAAATAATCTTGATAATGATCGAATTGAAAATATAATTGTTTGTACATCAAGATTATCAAAAATTCGATGAAGTATTTCTACTGGTAATGTATCAATCGATGGAACTATATTATTCACTATTGAAGAAATAATAATATTTTATGTTGAAAAATTTTTAATGCATATCACTAAGTGTGTATACATTTTATAATAGATTTTATCGTGTATGTTGCAAACTAAAAACAAAGAAAAATCCGTTATCACTTTCACTGTGTTATGTAAGAACAAAGAAAATGAAGAATAAAAAATAATTTGAATAATCAAACTGAATGAATTGAGATGTCACTCATTGTAGAAAGGTATTTTTGTAAGATATTTTTTAAACTTTATCATTAAAGAAGATTTGCTGAATTTCTTAATAATCACTCACAGTAATATATGATAGTTATAGATAATATATAAAAAGAAATAAAATAGATGAAAAGAGTATTTTAATTGCTTTTGACAGTGAATGCCAATAAGTAACCCGTCGATTCTGTAAGTGTCCTGTAGCTGAAGTCTGAAGGCAAGGACAAAACGATATATTATTAAATATGTGCTTTAGTGATGCTCACAAAAAATTAGAAAATATATTGTATACATATGATTGATAAACAGAAAATGCTGTTGACACTTTTCTCTGCTATGTGAAACATTCGATATAGTTCCTTTATAAATGTAAAACTTGTAACATCAAACATGAGATATTTTGATTTTATATTAATTCAAAGAAAAGTCACCGATGATGATTATACTTTCGCTTTCAAAGTTAAAATGATAGAAATCTAAAAAATCGATCTTTTTCCGGTCATATACAAGTCATAAATGAACAATAACTCTTGACATTGTTTTATTTTGTGTCACACGTGTGAGAATCAATTAAGCTAGTATAAAAAGTAAAATTACCAATGTAACAGTGATCTTCAGTACCGATAAATTTGTACGGCTTTCATCTCATTTCTTCAAAGTCCGTATCGAATTCAGCAATAATCATTGAATATTCACTTTATAGATTGCGTGAGCGAAATATATTAAAACCGTTTATGTTTCAGAAAAATCGAACGAGTGAGTAATAATAAATAGTTAAAGTTTCCATTGCATACTTTAATTTCTAAATACATTTTTATTACAAACACAAAATATATCATAAGATGCATCGTGAAAAGATCCACAATTTACAAAATAAAGCTTATTACGATTAGTTTCAAAATAATCGCAACATTAAGCAACAACTCTGTAGGAAAGAAAGGCAAGTCACTCATTTTTTCGCTTCAAGTGAAATCAAGTT
>JAJEKB010021383.1:1441371-1459632 GCA_022393335.1 Macrotrachela quadricornifera
ATCCAGAGGGGTGGCAGATTTATGACCTTATCCGACGGGGTCCTTTATTCATCACTTCCGAATATTCTAATTCTATTTGGGCTTTATGTGGATCATCTAAATGCAACGAATTGATCTAGTGCCAACCGTCCGAGATGACCAATGCCGATTCGCTTCATTCATAGATCTTTTGATAGTGGACATCGAGATAGTAAAAAGTCTAAAGGAATTTGTGCCCATGTCTCTTTCTTGAAAAGTTAGGACCAATTTTCTATTTTTTCCAGCTACAATGGCCAAAATTTGATAACCTTACAATTCAGTCAAGAAAGATCTTATATACATGAACGTTTCAGTGCTACAAGTTTACAAGCACTGCAGATCAATCTGAAACCTCTAGATTGTTTAATTATTTCATTCTTAATTTACAAGATTTTTGTTTATCATTTGAAAACAGGAATTCTGTAGCATCAAGAAATCTGCACTTGACGTCTGAAAGAGCGCATATGATGTGATGAAAGAATGCATGATGTAATAGAAGTAGAAGAATTACAATACATAGCAAAATGCACAAAAGTGATGGACAATATCAGTTGATTGTGATACTTCTTTATACTGTTCATCATAATTCATGCACTTACTCTCAAGACTTTTCGATCATTTGTAAACAAAAAAAGTTAAATAGTACAATGCATTCTCTATCATCAAATTCTAATGATCATTTAACAAACGATAGAAATGAAAACAGACGATATAGGATTATCTAAAAACGAAAAAAAGATAGCACTTTACCCAACTACAAGGGTATACTTCTACATGCGAAGCAAAAATCCTCTAAACCAAAACTGAAGTAAATAAACAATCTAGAGTTTTTAGAATGATCAACAGTGCTTGTGAGCTTGTAGTACTGATAAATTCAAATGTATACGATCTTTCTTGAGTGAATTGTAAGGTTTTCAAATTTTGACCACTTTGGCTAGGAAGAATAGAAAACTGATCCTAACATTTCAGGAAAGAACCGTGGACACAAATCCTTTCAAATTTTTTACTGTCTCGATGCCCTTTATCAAACGACCTAAGAATGAAGGGAATCGGCATTGGGCACCTCGGATGGTTCCCTCGTCAATATCGTGCAAAAGATTAATATCAATAAGAAATCAAATATTTCACTCGACAAATCGTGACTCTTCATACTAGTATTTTCTTCTGTATTGGATTTTATATTAATTTACTTATTTCCGAAACATTTCCAAATGAAGTTAAACAGATTTTTTTCTGGAATAAAAATCATTTTTAATATATACCAATAAAATATCAACCATTTGCCATGAAAAACAGATCATAAAGTTTTGAAATAACAATTATTTTATTCATCAAAATGGCATGTATAATAATAAATAGTTGTGAATTATCTCTAACATTGTTCTCCTACCTTATCAAATATTTGTCGAGCAACATTTCTTTTTCTCTTTCAAAACAACATCATCAGTTAATTGATGAAATAAAACTATTTGAAGATGCTAATGTATGTGAAATCTATCTTCAATCTTTATCTAATACAGATCGAGTGATTATGATTGTTAGTGGTCAGTTTAGTCGACAAGCTTAACACATTCGACACGGTATGGTCCACTGGTGGATTATGATAAGAATATTTCCACTGTATTTGAATCAAATGAGCTGTTTCTTTTAGAAATAAAGTCTTTAAACATTCCCGTATCATTAGCAAAAAGAAACAGCTTATTTGATTAAAACACTGGAAATATTCAAATATTTTTACCGTGATCCATCGGTGGACCACATCGTAGCCAATGTCTTAATAAATTGAAACCATACGTTCCAGAGAAATTGTCATTTTAAATGACATTCCTAATATGGTGACATGAAAAAAGAAAATTAATTTCGCTCGTAGATGTGTAGCATTATCATGTATTAAATGTCCATTTGTAGGTGTAGATTGTTTACTTTGAACTAGTGGAATAGATGGATTCTATTAGATAGAACTTTTTTTCTGAATGATTTTTATTTTCAAGGAAATTTCTACTTTGCAATAAATATATTCATTGAAAGGACTGTTTTATTTAGTTTGTTTGTGATCAATTGTAATGATTGTTTTTTTTATTCATTCTTAACTTGATGTTTTTGTTCGGGCACATGTTTTATCTATAAATATACGAAGAGAAATTTGCAGTTTTTTTTTCTTTCCTTCTATATGAAGTGTATAGATAAAAGATAATTTCTACAAGCTTTTTTTTTAAACGTCATGCAAGAAGGTATTCAATGCGAATACCTTTGATAAATACGGAAAAAAGAAAAGCTTATTCATAAAATAAAAAATGTGAGAGAGAATAAAGTAATAAATAATACCTAGATGAAAATATTCATTATTTACTTGTCATTTCATATGAATCAGCAATCGATAATATGATAGTTATTTTTGACAAAGAATTAAATAATATAATACATATCTAACTTGTACAGTGATATGATATATGTATTAAATATAGACAAAGAAAAAAGATTCACACAAAAGAATATCTTATTCACATGTATGACTACCGAGAAAAATAAAATTTTCAGTAATGCACTTATCAACCTTTACCTAAACATAGAAAGAAGAAGAATTATCACTCATCATAATGTGAATTGATCAGAATAAAACAATATCAAACATATCAATGTCGGATAATGAATCAAACGAGGAAAATAATTCAAAAAATGTCAAAAAAAATTTTTTTATAATTACAATAAGAGCTCTACTTCTTGCTACATCACTTAATGCTGTCAGTAATTTACAATCCAGTATTAATATTGATAAAAATCTTGGTCTTTATTCCTTAGTAATTATTTCTGGGACTGCAGTTTTAGCTTGTTTTTTATTCACAGATGTGATTATTTATCTTATTGGTTATAAATGGACAAATGCCTTATCGCATATTGGATACATTGCTTATAGTGCGTCTAATATCTATCCGAAAGCTTGGCTTCTTCTACCAGGTATCTAGAAGAAAATGAATAATATCTATATCTATTTATATATTTCTTTTAGGATCAGCAGTTTGTGGAATTTGTCGAGCATGGAGTGGAATAAGTGCTACCGTTTATATTGCTCATTTAAGTAAATGTAAAGATAATAATGGTTCAAATAGTAGAGTTACTCTTTATTTTGGTATTTTTTATTGTTTATCTCAATCAAGTAAGATAAGGAATGATTGAAATAGTCATAGCAGTTTTTCATTTTGTAAAAGGTCAAATTTGGGGTAATTTAATCACTTTTGTTATTCTACGTTATGGGAATAATAATTATGTTCAGAATAATACGGATCAATGTGGTGCAAATTTCCTGGAAAGTGAACATGCTTCGTCTACTACTAATCACCATCAAATATCAATGACGACGGTAATTAATATAAAACATTTTTTTTGTTTGCTATTGTTTGTATCTACTAGGCTGCAATCTTGTTTGGAATATTTACTGGAATTAATATCCTTTCACTTATTCTTGTTATTGTTTTTCTTGATCAGAAAGAACATATGCAAAGTAAATAATCTAAAAAGAGCTATTTTCCATAGTTATTTGATTTTAGAATCCAAGTCCAAAGGAGTATTTCATGAATCGTGGAAATATTTACTTAGCACATTGAAACAAATGAAAAACTATAAACAAATATTACTTCTTCCTTTATCATTTTGGACTGGTGTGTCAAGTGGATTTGTAACCAGTGTTTTTACCAAAGTAATATATAATTTTTTTTATAGAAACACATACATATATATATAGAAAATCTTTTTCGAAGAGTTTTATCACATGTTCTGTTGGTATTCGGTATGTGGGTGAGTTGAAATCAGGGAAAGAAATCTTTCGGTTTTGATAGAGAATATTTTTTCAAAGGTTTACTCATGATTGTATTCGGCATTGCTGCTAGTCTTTCTGCTATAGTGGTTAGCTTTTCAGGAAAATATCGTTCTCAATCATTGTTTCTTTATATTGGTTATTTGCTATCCTATGCAGCATTAATTACAATGTTATTATGGAAACCAACTACTTCTCAAATGTATGTTCTATATATTTTATCTGTCTTAACAGGAATAGCTGACTCTATTTGGTATCCAATTTCCTCAAGTGAATATATTTCTGTAAATATTCTAGTTTTGTTATTATTTGAAATTTTAGCTATATATGAAAATTTATTTTCCAAAGAGAAAGAAGCAGCATATTCTGTGATGTTTTGTGCACAACATCTAGGTTATTTGATGATCTACGTGTATGCTGGATTAATTCGTAGTCGAATATCGATTATACTTCAATTAATTTATTTAACAGTGACAGTTATCACATATTCTATTTTAGCAATTCGAAACTATTATGAAGAATCCAAACAATCAAATGTGATGTTAATAAAAATAAATGTTAAAGACGGCTAACGTTTGTCACAAGGACTCGCTCAACCCTCGAATGAACGATTGAGAGCATTTATACACTAATACACTTTATCGAGACAGTCACTAGTAGTATAAAATATAACCATCTATACTGGCTTCTACATTTTTGTAAGCTTTTATAACTGTATAATCTCTTAGAAGTGTATTAAGTTTCTTAAAGAAAAGTATCATTGTTATCTATGGATTTACATGAGTGGTTAAAATCGATTGATGTTTAATACCTTCTTTTCTATTTCGGAAATTGAATATATATTTCACGTAATGGCAAAAAGATATATTCATACATACATCAAGTTAAACATAAGTTTTCTCTACCATAACTAAATTCAATATAATAGTTTAACTAAAGAAAACAAGCGATCGATGTCAATCAAACAGAAAAAGGCCGAAATGATTGAAATACTCAGGGCATACCAAAAGTTAGTATTCTGCCATTTAAAGAACCTTGTCGGATAGGATGAACAGATTCAGAAATAAGAAACAAATATATCTTGTTGTAGACCTTTTCGAGCTACATCGAATAATATATAGTAAATCCTGGTTTCATAAAACTTTGAAGGCCTTAGAGTCAATTAACTGATAAATGATTACACATTCATACCTATTCATATCCGCAACCATACTCGAAGACCATAAGTTAATAATTATTGTAATTCTTGTTATTAATTGAAATCATTTGTAAAATATTATTTCTCGCATGTAACCTTGTAGAGTTTTTCATGGTCCACAACCTCATATTCGTACCATCAGTAAATTGATTCTAGATCCTTCGAAATTCTATGAAAACAGGATTTATTATATACCATTCGATGCAGCTCGAAGAGCTCTCCGACATAATATATTTATTTCTTATTTCTGAATTGGTTCATCCCATTCGACAAAGTGTTCTAAATGACGGGAAACGAACTTTTGGTACGTCCTAAGTAGGATTCATAGAAGATACATATAAGTCTTATAAAAAAAAATACCAGAATTTTCTTGGGTCTACCAGAATCTATGTTTCTGCTCTCATCCTTACTACCATCAAGGTAGACTCTACTGGAAGTATAGATAAAATAGAAATGTATAAAGAAAAAAAAAGATTTGAATGTTTTTGTGATTCAATAGTTGATATTGTTAATTTAAAATGCCGGAAAATTACACTTGAGTATTTTGAAATAATGATAGATAATATACTTAGACGTAGTGCAAAGTTGGTACCATTGAATGGAAATCAAATTTATGAACATTAATTTTAAATGATTTTGATGATTACCTTTACGATGAAGAAATATTGTATAATTACAATAATATTTTTTAGACAAAATAATTTTTTTGTGTTTTTAAAATGTTTTCCATTAATTTTTAGTTTTTACAACACATATTTCTAAATTTATAACTTATTATATGAGTTAGGCAGGGTCAGTCATGAGTTGTTTTGTAGAGCATTTTTTATTACATTTTTCAATCACAGAGACAAATTTTTGAAGTACGTACTTTAATATAAAAAAATTAATTGTACAAATTCAGTCAGCACATTTCGACCACACTTCACGGGATGACATGAAAGACAGACTTTATACTACATGACCAAGTTTTGGTTTCAACAGATTCATAAATCTTAGGAAAAAAGCTTTTTATGTTTTTTTATAGAGAAAAAGTACCTCATACGAATTTGATTGTTTTTGTTTGTCTGTATTCACCAGTTACAAAAGAAAATATTTTAAAACTTCATCTTCTAACAGGATAAATTCATTTTAATGAATTGATTTCTTCTTTCCCTTTCTTTTTTTTTGCTGACTCTGCTGATACTAACATTTTCCTTTTTTTCCGACCACTCTAATATATTTAACAAATCGAAAGATATTATACATTAACCAATGCAAAAAATATTTTTATCAACCCTTGAAGATTAATGAATTTATTCATTCGATTAAACTAGTCTTCTAACCAGTTTTTCAAATCGTCTTTTGTGAAGCTGTTAACATTTTGTTCGAAAAAAGTTAATATTGTATTATTGTCATCAGACTAAATCCTATACAGTTGATTTTTTTAGGTTTTCGAAACAAGAATAAGGTGGGAAGATTTAACCATGGTTCTACAAGATTTTCTGTTAAAAATTCGTTAGAAATTCATAAATAACAAATTCATCATTGAAAAGATGTGAAAAATCTAAAGAAGAATCTCAACAAAAATTGAAAAATACCTTTTCACGAATATTACTGATTAGAAAACGAATTTTCCATCAAACCACAATAATCGCATTGTGTATTAAAAATGTACAGTAACGAATGAATTTATCAACGAGAATTGTATTATGAGAAAGAGTTTGATTATTCAACAACATTAAATAATAATCTGTATAAGGTATTCTAATAAAAGTTCTCGTATTCTTTAATAATTTGAAAATGTTATGTTGATGTGTTGTTTTATTTATTTTTAAATGGTTAAATGCTAGCTGTCCTGAGAATTTTACCTTCTCATTATTTATCAATAGCTTTTTCTTTTAAAACTGTATTTGTTAAAAAGTTCTGAGTAATCGTCTGACTATTTTCATTAATCATTTTGTGTTCACTCGAAATATAATTCAAAATATTATTGGTACAATGCACTTTTTAATATCGATTCGAAAATATTGGAACATGAAAAATAAAAATAATTTAATGTAAAGATTGAAAATATCAAGGTTATTATATTGAAAAATATTATCTAAATTTTTAAGATTTAATCAGATAAAATAAATTAAGAATTTGAACTGTTATTAGTTAACTTTATTCGTTTATGACTAATAATGTTTTCCATTGACTGAATATGTTTTCTTCCAATCCATACAGTAACACTTGTATGTTCTTTCAAACATGTTGAATTAATAGTATTATTAGTAAACCATTCGATAACTTTTTGAGAAGGGTTTGGATATACAGGATCTAATTGAATTATAGATAAATGTTGACACTTTTCGAGAATTTTTTGTATTTGTTCGATATCATATAGTGGTATTTGTAAATATTTAACATGATGTGGAACAATTAAATCGATATTTTTTATATATGGATTTAATATATGATTACAGCCACTATTCAGAATAATAAGCGAAGAAAGATTATGTGCTTGTTCAAGGATAATACCAATATCCTTCAATGTATTTTGACTGAATTCATTAAAATAACCACTACACAATTTAATTTGAACGATTTGAAAAATATTAGTAAATATGGAAAGTGAATGGGACAATAACATTGGAAATTCGTTTCCAATACTTATATCAATTTTCGTTACTTTAGGAAACATTGGATTATTTGTTATTGTTTTCTACAAAATAAAAAAACATATTCTTATTACTTATTAAAAAATAATCAGTAAAGAATAAAAATATTTTTAGTCTTCACTCTATTGTTATACCAGAAAAATGATAAATGAAAAAAAGAATCTACCCTAATCTTGATAAAATATTTCAATCGATTCATAATAAAACTGATTCAACAACATACTTGGGTTTCAATATCACTAAAGTTAATTTTTGACAAATCCAAATAGAGTGAGCTAACATTATTCATTATTGTTAAATTATTATTTAATGTCATGGAATATGTAGATAGCGATATTTTTTGAGAATTTGGTATATATGTAAGAGTTGATTTGCATATTGGTAATGAATAAAGATAAATAGTACATGAGTTACCAATCTCATATTCACAAGTAACAAACCATTTTTTATATTCAATCCAAAATGGTGTTTGAAATGAACCAATAATTAACTCAACATCTGTTAAAGTTCTCATAATATAATTACAGCTATTAAAATAAAATTCAAATGTATCCAAATGAGGTAAATTTATTTGAATAAATTCTTCCCATCGTTTACCATCAAGCGCCTTTACCCTACCAGTCAATTTTAGATAAACAAGTGATGGTGTTAATAATAAAAATGATTCTAATATGTCAATGTTTGTATAAAATTCTTCGATTGTTAAATATTTTAATTGTTGAAAAGATGTATGAAAAGAAGACTTTAGTAGTGTATTATTCATAATCGTACTAAAGGGTTGTTTTATAATGAGTTTATGTAAATAAGGAGAAGATTGAAATATTTTGCAAAGATTATCCGTAGTGATGCTATTATTTATAATTAAATGATGAATTGAACAATTGATTGGCCATGACATTTTTGATAGTCTTTCACTACTTACGCCGAACTCCAGTTTTCGAAGTTTTGTTTTTGCGATTATTGAAGAAAAAAGCTTTTTAGTTGTTTCTATACGTCTATTATCATATTTTCTAATCTTGAATGAGAATGAAGTGATGAAATCGAGTTTAATTTGTTTTAAAATCAAGTTTAGTTGACCGTCATCAATGTCATCAAGAATTAAAGAACGAAGTCGAGTAAATTTTTTAAGATGAACAAGTGAAATAAATAGATCTATCTGATCTGAACTTTGATAATCATTTGAAAGAGTTAATGAAATAACATTTTGAGGATTAATTAATCGACATAAAACATAAAAATTTTCTTTTGAAATTAATTTCAAATCTAAATCGTATCGATCATATGTATTAACAATTGATCGGAACAATCTTGATAATGATCGAATTGAGAATATAATTGTTTGTACATCAAGATTATCAAAAATTCGATGAAGTATTTCTACTGGTAATGTATCAATCGATGGAACTATATTATTTGCCATTGAAGAAATAATAATATTCTATGTTGGAAATATTTTTAATGCTTATCACTAAGTGTGCATACATTTTATAATAGATTTTATCGTGTATGACGTAAATTAAAAAGAGAAAGAAAAACTCGTTATCAGTTTCACTGTGTTATGTAAAAACAAAGAAAATGAAGAATAGAAAATAATTTGAATAATCAAACTGAATCAATTGAGATGTCGCTCATTGAGGGCTGTCAAAGATCCCGAAATTGTTCATTTTACCCAATGTCCCCCAGTGAATAGAAGGATTGTAGTAGTCGGGAAAAATAACAGTGCCTGCTACACTGATAATATGTTTTGCTGTTCAATTGTTCAACGGACTTTTCTTTTTTCTTAACGAATATTAGATCAATTCTCCTAACTTAAAACGTCATTTTCCTATAATCAACAGGATTTTTGTTTTAATTGTACGTTATGATTATTGTTTGTAAAAGAACATTTTTATTTCTTAGCGGACAATTATGTCCATTTTATTAATTTCACACGTCATTTTTCTATAATCGAGAGAATTTTTCTTTTGTTCATACGTTATTACTTTTTGTAGGAGGATATTTCTATTTCTTAGCGAATTTTTTTTTAACCGAAGGATATTAAGCTCACTTTACTGACTTCAAACGTCATTTTTCTATAATCAAGACGATATTTCTTTTTTTTTATGTTTTATTTTCTTTAAGAAAGTTTTTCTGCATTTAATAGAATTTTCTTTTTAGTCAACGAACTTTAAACATACTTCTTTCAAACTAAATACAAACATTCGCTTATTAAAGAATAATATGCTGATTGAATGTATTTTTTAGTTATTTTTATGTTATAAGAATATATTAAAGATGACGCGAAAACAGTTAATAAAACTGTTGTATTACTTATATGTTTAAAACTAATTGTGTGTGCACCAAAACGCTCGTTCTATTTATGTTTCGTTCTTCTCACTAGTGTATAAGAAAAATGAATGACGTTTACGTGAAACGAGCGTTGTATGACAGAGTCTAGTTTTTTTCTGGAGTATGTGTTTGTAAACTAATCGACGCTTTACTTGTGACTTATTCTTTTTGATATGGAGCAGAATTAGTGGCGTAACTACTGAGGAGGGGGCACAGTGGTGCAATGCCCCCCCCCTGTAAATTTTTTCTGAAAGTGAATATTTTTTTTAAGATTCACTACTTATGTTATATATGTCAGACGCATATTCACTATTACTGTTTAGCACTGGCTAAAAAGACAAACGTATAGTGTGAAATGTGAAAGAAGTTGTTATTTCTCAAATACAAAACCATTCTAAATTATTTAGAATCAATCGCAGAGCTGGAAGAATCCAATATACAGATATTCGTCTACATTTATTCAAACTAGCGTTCATAATTGTGCTAATATTCGCAGTAATATGTATTCTTTTAAACCACAATTCAGAGAAAGGATCAAAGTATTTAACTGCGTATTTAAGTAAATAATGGAGTGTAGTATATGAATAATTGTCACGACTAAAAAAGAAATCATTAAATACCGGTAGATGAAAATAATTTATGTAAAATAGTATGTCGGATTTGTCAACTGTTAGACAATATCAGAATCAGCTGTTCTCATCTATCACTTTTGTATATTCTCTTCTCGATGCTTTGATATTTCTCCTCTCATTACGTCATATATACTTTTCATTCTGTTATACTATCATGGGTATTGTCTCTTTTCTGTTTCTTTCCTTTCTATGGAATGGCAGGTTTTCTCTGCGCTTTATTCTCTACAAAGTATTTTTCTTTGATTCACTTAGATATTACCATACCCAACGAATTGTTTAGAAGCCTTGTTACAGGCATGTTGTTTGCATGCCTTCACATTAGTGGCGTAACCACCGGGGGTGCACGGGGGTGCAATAACCCCTCTGTAAATAGTTTTGCCTACGTTGTAAATTTTTCATTGAAACAGGACGGACTTTTCTATTTATACACCGTGAGATAGTATGTTTGTGACCTTAGAGAACCTCTAATTTTACGCGCACAGCGGATAAAAACTTTTTAAAATAATTGTCATGAGTGTAGCCGCCTTTGGCGGCAAAACATTGGAAATATACAGAGGGCTCAAAAGTAACCCGACATAAAGGATATCCTATAATAATAGATGATAAATTGTCCATGATACTTTTCATACTTTTTGTTTGTGTAGAGAGCTAGAATTTTTATCATATACGTATCTAATCAAGATCTTTATTCACCTAAAGTTTCAGGTCTCTTCACAAGCAAAAAGTATGAAAAGTATCATGAACAATTCATTACCTGTTATCATAAGATATCCTTTACGCCTGGTTACCTTTGAGCCACGCTGTAGATGTGTAGAATCGACTTCTGAGAGTTTGTCCGGCTAAAACTGGAATCTGCTTAAAATCTTTGATCCTGTCGAAATGGTGAAGTTTCAAGAAAGATTAAACTTGAGACTTTCGAAACCTTGATATTTTTAATGAATATTCGGACAGAAATTTCATCAACTTTGCAAAACTGATATCTTAGGTGTTTTCAAAATTTCCAAGACTTTTAGATTTAAAAAACCTATCTTTCTGACAGTTCTAGGCCGGCCATTAACCCATTGGAGGCGATTCGATTTTCTTAGAAAGTAATGTATGACACAGGGTAGATCGCTGCATTTCATATCTCATATTTTAATGTTTAAATACGTTTTACTAGAAACCAACGTATACTAAAAGATGTAGCGGGATAAGCTCTACAATCCACATAATAAAGCTTTTTTCAATAGTGTACTTTTTGTTTTCAAAAAAAGTAAAACTTTGTGCGACCAATTTTTGAGGTTGCGAATATTGATCGCACAAAGTTATGCTTTTTCTTGAAAATAAAAATTACACAATTTAAACAACCTTTACTATGGGGATTGTAGAGCTCTTCACACTGCATCTAATGGTATGTAGTTTTTTTTCTAATAAAACATTTTTAGACATTAAAACATGAAATATCACGTGCAACCATTTATTCCGGGTCATCTGTCAGCTTTAAAATATAGTGAGACGCAACGATGGGTCTTATCGCCGCGATCGGGTTAGTGAGTTTGCACATCTCCAACTGTGATATTTTTTGTAAAGTCCTTGCAAAGGGAATTTTCATATTTGAAACCCTTCAATTGTAATAATAGTCCGCAGCGTGGCCGATTTCGCCGGTAAAAGCTCTGAGGAACTCATGAATTTCGTAGACAATACTCTTCTCTCCAAATAGATTGTAAGGGAATTTCATAAGATTTTACGGATTTGGGTCAACTTTGAACACTCCCAATGCTATGAAAAAATTTTTCGTTCAGTATGTGCAACGCTTGATGGGACATTTCCCCCTCTGTAATTTTTTCCTGGTTACGCCACTAAGCAGAATGAAAGACAGAAAGATTATTTCTATTGAATTGTCACTACATTAACCGATTTCTATTTCATCCGTACTTAATTTTTTTCCTTTGATACGTGTATACATTTATCATTCAAGCACAAGAGAAAAGCTCATTAAACGGAAAGAAACGTCTCGTAGACCAATAATGACTGTGTGTTGGACATATACACTTGGTCTTCTAAATTTTATTTTTAATAAATTTCGTTTATTTCATGAAACAGTGCTATTCCAAGTTCTATTTAAACTGTAGTACTCCTAAACAGGATTCATTTTGACCCCTCTCAAAAATCTGAAAAATCAGTTGGAATATTTGGTAATTTTCTGGTTTTTGAAGGGCAACTGTGTGTCTCACGAGTCGTGGGACACGCTAATGGCCTTCAAAAACCAAAAAACTATCAAATATTTCTACTGATTTTTCAGATTTTTGAGGGAGACCAAAAATGACCCCTGTTCGAAGCACTAGGGTTAATCAACTAAAGAAAAATTGTCTTTTTTTATTCAAGCACATATGAGGTTGAGTAAAATATATAATCGAAAATATTCTGTCTACGTAAGAATAGCTATTTAATAAAGACTTGGAACAATGTTAAAGATCAATATCAACGAAATGAGATACTGCTTACAGTTTTATAGAGTCACCATTAGGGAATATAAATACGATAGAAACTTGTTTTATGATAATTAATTACAGACTGTATTCGCTATGAATCTTGAAAAGATTATAAGAAGAAATTAATTAACTTCTTTAGAAATATCTGTATGCACTCACATAAAAAGCCTAGTGAAGATCAAGAATAGATTTTCCAAAGACTCTGAACTCGCAAAGTTCTGTAAGATTCCGAAAAGGAATAGGAAGAAATTTGACAAAACCCTTCCACTTATTTCACTCTATACTGTCAAGATCTTTTTTGATCACAGATTTGTATAATAAAAAAGAATCCTTCCACTTATTATTATTCTGGTCTACCCGATATGATATATAAGTCCTTTCCACTTTCACAGATTTAAGATCCTAGGGCAAGTTCTTAGCTGAAACAGAATAAAATCTCTATAGAAGTCTTTTATCCATGTCTGTGAGATTCTCAATCTAAGTCTGTTATATATCTTTGCCGAATGCTTAGCTTTAAGTTGTATAAATACTTTATACAAAAATCTACTAAACACTCAAATGAATCTTTCTAGATGGATAAAGCGACATTGATCTCTACATTGAACTGAATACATTGATGGAGAAAAAATTCAACTAAGAGAAGTTAAAATTTTGAACAATATCAAAATGAATGATATAACCAGTTCGATGATAAGAGACACATTAATATGTATTTCTTCATTCTAACTCTAGGATCGATAGCAAAAAATATATGCGTATCTATCGGCATAATTATTGCTAACAAAACCGCCCACCACATATTTTTCAATGAATCAAGAAAACTAGTTTTGTTGTTGTTAATAACAGTGACAATTAATAAGCAAAAAATACTGTCTTATAAAGATAAAAAACTCGTTTCTTTAATATTCGAATTTGATTGTTCATTTAAACTCATTAACTCTTACATATAAAAAGTTCTGTTAAAGTGATTATTCAGTTGCACATAAAAATAACGAGCTTATCACTATTTCCAACACACAATAAAAATATATAAACACATACCTATTATAAATAAGCCAAAAAGCACATTCAAAGAAGATTATCAATAAACAGCTTTTCTACTTTATATATCAGTAATATAATAAATGATTTCAACCTCAACTAAATTTTAATTTCACTTGTCACAGATATGATAGTTTATCAATCTGATTTAAACCTATTCAGACTACTTTTTTATTCATCCGAATAAAATTCATCATATGAAAAGAAATATCCTTAACAGAACAGAAAAATCCGTTGGAATAAAGAAATATCCGTCATTTGAATATTCATATTTTGCTTTTTCTATAACTACTGATATATATAACATTTCATCCCACGTGTTACGTCCCACATATTCTCAGCAAATATTGGATAAAGTGGGCATTTTTTAGATCTTTGAAATTGCTGAATTATATCTAATTATTCGTCATACTGTGTTAATTTTGAAAATCTCATTTATGAACGTATAAAATATATATTAATCATCAGTTGTCAGTTGACATTTTAAGTGATCTAGCTTTTATATTTTAGAATAATTGTTCTTTCATCTATATAGAATTCTCATAAAGACTTGAAAGTAAATTCATAACAGGTCGATTTTTAAATATTTATCTGGTTATTGTATATAGTAACATAAATGAATAGTCATATACCAATATGCGGAACTATCATGATCGTTATTTTTGAAAATAATTCTTATTGTATTTGCTCTTTTAAACTAAGATCTTTACTAATTGAGTCTAGTAATTAATAACAAAAATCATACGAATCAGAAAAAGTATGTCTTTATTATTATTGATCGATTAGTTTATATGTATTTCATGTCGCGAAAGTCGCTCTAAAATCAATGTTTATTTGAGATTTATCACAATAATAAGAAAAGATCCTATTTTATTAATTAATTCAGTTCATGTTGGAAAAAAATTACAGAATAAGTGAAAATTTCTCTTTTTAATACAATAGATTTGTTTACAGATGCATTGAAACTGTTTTTTTTAAGATAATCAGAATTCAAAGACACAGCACAAGTAGGTGTAGTTGTTGTTTATGATCTTCTTAAAAAAAATCGAATCAAATGATGGAGACACCAAATTGAAAGAATTATGACCTGCTGAAAATATTTAAAAAATTATAAAAGAAATAAACAATAGAAGAAACATTTGAATATCTTGGTTCATTAGTTGATTTTGTTAATTCGGAATGTCAGAATATTACACTTAAATAATGTAAAATAATGATAGATAAAATACTTAAACGTCTTGCAAAGATTGTACAATTGAATCAGAGTAAACTTTATGAATATTAATTTAAAATGATTTTAATGGTAACCTTTGCGTTGAAGAAACATTGTATAATTACAACAACAATATTTTTTAGATAAAATAAATTTTTTATGATTCTAAAATATCCAAAGTTAATTTTTAGTTTTTACGATGCGTATTTTTAAATTTATAATTTATTATATGAGTTAAACACGGTCAGTCATGAGTTGTTTTGTAGATTGTCTTTTACTGTATCTTTCAACCATAGAGACAAATTTTTAAGTATGTTTTAATATAAAAATATTCATTAGACAAATTCAGTCAGTATAATTCGGCTATCTTCTATAGGATGACATGAAAGATAGACCTCTTTCTACATGACAAAGTTTTGGTTTTTAAATAGGTTTATGAACCTTAGAAAAAAAAATTTCATGTATTGTTATAGAAAGAAAGTATATTATACAAATTTGAATGCTTTTTTTTCTCTTTATGTTCATGAATCTCAGAGAAAATAGTTTAAAACTTCATCTTCTAAATAGAAAAAATTCATTTATAAACACTTATATATATATTTAAATGAGTTATTTTCGAATTTGTTTCTTCTTTTTCTTTCTTTTTTTGTATGCTCTACTAATACTAACGCTTTCGTTTTTCTGATCATTCTAATACATCCGAGAGACGAAAGGTATTATAATTAAATTAGACAATGCAAAAATAGTTTTACCAGTCCTTGAGGATCAATGAATTTGTCCATTCGACTAAACTAGTTTTCTAACTAGTTTTTGAAATCATCTTTTGTGAGGGTATTAACAGCTTGTTCTAAAAAAGTTAAAACTATATTGTTACCATCAAGCTAAATCCCACAAAATTAATATTTTTAAGTTTAGGAATAAGAATAAGCTGGAAGAACTTCAAAATGAAGAATATTGAAGATTTAATTATAGTTCTACAAGTTTTTCTGTCAAAAATTTGTTAACATTTCATATATTCCTTGGCTGTAAGTCAGGGTCCAAATCTTGAAATTGAAGGTGTGTTTGCGTTTTTACCCGCAGGGTCAAGGGCCAGAAAAACATTGAAACCTGAACAATTGAACATAAGGATTTTTGGAGTCGGGGAATCGGTAACATCATAATGGACGCGATTGGCCACTGCTATTTCTTGATGGGCGCAGTAGACCACATTGTTTGTTTATGCGAGTGTAACAGTGAGATACTTCTACTTTGTATAGTCAAGGGACCCAGTGGATCGTCTCGAGCCACGCTACTTGTAACAAATTCATTATTTAAAAGATGGGAAAAATTTGAACCACAACAATGCCACTAATTGAAAAATACTTTTTCATGAATTTAGCTGATCATACAACTAATTTTCCATCCAAACATAATAATCACATTTTCTATTAAAAATGTAAAAACATTAATGATTCATCATCTAGAAGTGTATTATTAAAAGAAATAGTTTCATCATTCAAAAATATTGAATAATTGTCAACAAGATATTTTAATAAAAATTCTTTTATTATTTTCGTCAATACTACGTTGATATAGTATTTTATTTATTTGTAAGTTTTTAAATGTTATCTGTTCTAACAGTTTTTCCTTATTATCGTTCATTAATAGCTTTTCCTTTTAACACTGTATATTGAGAAGTACTAATTTCAAATAGAAAATAATTCTTTGACTAATTTCATTAATTATTCTGTGTTCATTCGAAATATAATTGAAATTAAACTTTGATAGAGATATAATTCATTTTTTAATATCGATTCGAAAATATTGGAATGTGAAAGACAAAAAGAAAAATTATTTAATGATAGAAATGGAAAATATCAATGTTATTATATTGAAAAATATTATCAAAATTTTTTAGTTTTTAACATTTAATCAAATAAAATAAATTAAGAATTTGAACTGTTATTAGTTAACTTTATTCGTTTATGACTAATACTGTTTTCCGTTTCCTGAATATGTTTTCTTCCAATCCATACAGTAACACTTCCATATTCTGACAAACATGTTGAATTAATAGTATTATCAGTAAACCATTCGATAACCTTTTGAGAAGATTTTGGACATACAGAATTTATTTGAATCATAGATAAATGTTGACAGTGTTCGAGAATTTTTTGTATTTCTTCGACATCATCTAGTGGTATTTGTAAATATTTAACATGACGTGGAACAATTAAATTGATATATTTTATAGGTGTGCCCAATGAATATATATAGTGACTACTCCAAATAAATAGCGAAGAAAGATTTTGTGCTTGTTCAAGGATAATACCAATATCCTTCGATGTATTTTGATCATATTTATCAAAATAATCACTACACAATTTCATTTGAACAATTTGAAAAATATTAATAAATATGGAAAGTGAATGGGACAATAACATTGGAAATTCTTCTCCAATACTTATATCAATTTTCGTTACTTTAGGAAACATTGGATGATTAGTTGTTGTTTCCTAAAGAAATAAAACATATTCTTTTTACTTATTAAAAATTAATCAGTAAATAATAAAAATATTTTAAATCTTCACTCTATTGTTATACCAGAAAAATGATAAATGAAAAAAAGAATCTACCCTAATCTTGATAAAATATTTCAATCGATTCATTATAAAACTGATTCAATAACATACTTGTTTTTCAACATCATCAGCTGTGAATTTTGATAGAGTCAATTCGAGTGAGCTAACATTATTCATTATTGTTAAATTATTATTTAATGTCATGGAATATGTAGATAGCGATATTTTTTGAGAATTTGGTGCATATTCAAGAATTGATTTGCATATTGGTAATGAATAAAGATAAATAACATATGAGTTATCGATCTCATATTCACAAGTAACAAACCATTTTTTATATTCAATCCAA
>JAJEKB010021383.1:1462632-1510827 GCA_022393335.1 Macrotrachela quadricornifera
AGTTATGAATGACATCTGAATTTTTTTGCTAAAAATCAAAGTTAATTAAAAAAAAACATTCCTATTATCTTCACTTATTGAGAATTAGCCATTGTTAAAAGAACAAAAATTCTTTGAAAATTTTTATACGAGAAACTTTGGAATAGATTGTATAGATTCAGTGATTTCTCTCTTGTCAGAAGGGTAAATAGTTACAATTCCACTGCATGTTTACAAAATGTTAAAACATTTTTCACAGCTTCTTTCATTAAAATATTCAACGATCAACTTCTCAGAAACGGAAGAAATTGGCTAGATTCTGACTATTGAATCTTATAGGATACATTTTTCGGATTTTATCAATATCGGATAATTGAAATGCCTTCAAAGTTGTAGGAATCAATTTAGATCCGATTGGATTCCGATAGTCAGAATCCTGCGAGACTCAGTTTTGACCTGAATAATATTGAGAGGTATTCACAATATAATTGCGTTCGTTCGAATCACGCGCTAAGCGCATGATTTGTCAATCGTTGCTTGCAAATATTCTAGAATATGCTTTTTAATGAGAATAAAAGAATGAAAATATAAAACTTTTTTTTCTTTGTATCAAGATAATATTGACAGGTATTTATAATGTATTTGCACTCATTCTAATCAGGCGCTTAGCGCATGATTTACGGATGGTTGCTTGCAAATGTCCTATAATATGTCTTTCAATGAAAATAAAAGAACAAAAATATGAAACTCGTTTGTTTTTCTATCAAGATAATATTAACAGGTAATTATAATATAATTGCATTCATTCTAATCATGCGCTTAGCGCATGACTTCCTAATCATTGCTTGAAAATGTTCTGGAATAGATACGTTAGTGAAAATGAAAGAGCAAAAATATATACTTCAATCAAAAAGTTCTCGGTCTTTCAAATTCTTATTTATAGAGAAAATATTTCATTGATATCTCTACAGTAAGTGTTCAGAGTAGTCCCAATGATGTTATATATTAAGTTGCATTTTTTAAATTCATTTCTAGAATGTCTTTTGATATTCTTGAAGATGTTTTGAATGAAGTTTCTTCCTAATTATAGTAGCTGACGTTGTAGCGTCTGAATATATATTAGAGCTACGTTTCAGACAATTGGGTAACCAAAATTTTGAAAGAGTGAAGCCAGACGAGTTTTATGAATAAATCATAACTCTCGATTTTTCTTTTAGAATATAATTGAGATCAAGATTAAAAACTTGCATTAGTGATGTAGCATTGTAATAATGTAAATTTAACTTCATGTTTATGGATGGTAATCTTCTGATATATAGATTTTTGACTACTCTCTTTGAACATTCTAGTTTATAGTAGTTTAAATTCTTTGAAAATCGCAAATGAATTCATATGGGCATTCCTAGAATTTCGAGTTTTATTTAGAAATTGAAGTATTTTTTTTTAAAACTTGGAAATCGAGTTTTATTTTTACATATCAACGTAAAATTTATAGAATAATAAATCAATAATTTTAATTGAAATTGAGATAATATTTAAATATTTAATTCACCTAAATGCACAAAATAACATGAATAAATAAGTTTAACTGACATTGAATAATATTATAAAGATTGGAATCCATAAAAATCCATCCAATGCAATAAATAATCAATTAAAATTAAAACTAAATAAATATTTTAAGCATTTAATTCATATAAATGCATCAAATAATATGAATAATCAATTGAAATTGAAATTGAAATTATATTTTAAATATCTAATTTATAAAAATGAACCAAATAGTAAATAATTAATTTTAATTTAATAACATACTAAATAAACTGATTCATAGAGCAGGTTTAAAAATGCAAGTCATAACGATGACCCGATAACGAATATTGTTCTTATGATTTTTTTTTCAAATCGGCATTGATTTTCGAGAGTATTAAAATCAATGTTGATGTTTTACTTTGTAGAAAATGATTTTTTTCGAAAATCAAATTCAATCTCTGTAAATTTCAAAATCGAACATTTTCAATGTGCTAAAAATGCATCCAATGAACCATAAAATCTCAAAAATACTTCAACATATTTAAGATTGATTTTAAAATAGTAGAATCAAAAAAGTTTACAGTGTATGGAATAAACTATATCGAAGATCGATTTCCAAGGGCTGTGGTCCACTTGAAAAACAATGAAATCAATAAGCAACTGTACCATATGTAGGTGTACCTTGTCCAGAAGCAGTAGATAATTCATCAAAAATTTGTATAGCATTTGAATCTAACAACAAACGAGCTTTTATATATGAACGTATACAAAGTTTATCTATCCGAAAACAGGGTTATTAAAAATATTTACTAAAGATTGGCCATGATAAACACTTGTGAAACTCCGTATTAGCATTTTAATAGATAACAGATGTCACAACTAGAATGGACTGGTATAAGAAATAAAAACAAACAGAGTGAATTTTTAGAATATTGTTACGAGAAATTTTTGTTTGTCTTATGTATAAAACTTATTTGCCTCTCTATGAAGTTAAAATTGCTAGATAATCACAATGTATCTGCATTCGTTCTAATCATGTGCTTAGCGCATGATTTACCAATCACTGCTTGAAAATGGCCTAAAATATGTTTTTTAATGAAAGTAAAAGAACGAAAATATAAAACTTGTTTGTCTTTCTACCAAGGTAATACTGACAGGCAATCATAATGTAGTTACATTGATTTTGATCATGTGCCTAGATGATGATTTATCAACCATTGCTTGTGAATACCCTAGAATATGACTTTAATGGAAATGAAAGAGCGAAAATAAAAAGCTTGTGTGTCCCTTGACGAAAATAATATTAACAATTACTCATAATGTAATTGCATTCGTTCTAATCACGCGCTTAGAGAATAATCGAGTTATTGGACTATAAATACTGAGTTTTATTCAGGTTTTACTTCAGTATCGACAAAATAGTAGTATATCCAGTGTTCTGAAGCAATATTGGTAAGTAATATCTGGCAAGATGCCTTTTTTTTATATCTGCACAAATTAAATATAGTAGAGTTTCTACCAAACGATGGCAAACAATGAAGAACAGAAAACGGTCGAATTGGAAAGTGGTACGATAAAGAACGAGCAAGATGATGGGGTGATGATGGCCAGCGTGGTAGCAGACGATGATGTAGTGAATGAGAGTCTACTACCAAGCGTCCAGCAACAGGCATATGTTGTCACCGAGTATTTTTTTTAGAAATTAATGATAATGACTTAGCAAAAATAAATTGCTGAGTTTTGGTAGACTGCTTCCTCAAGTTCCACGAAATGAAAAGATCTCCTTCTCATGTTAAAAGATAGAGAATTTTTCGTAGATTTTAATGATTTGTTCATCACGAAATGAGTATCTATCCTTCGCTTGTAGTAGTGAAAATACTACATACTGCATACTGCAAGAATGTCATTTGCTTAATTGTTTCTACTTCGAAACACAGAAAGCATAAAAAAAATGTCCTCGGCCGACGAAATTCTATGTTTCGTTCTCAATTTTATCAAAACTTGCTTTTACAAAAAATATTCTTTTTTTTAAAGCGGATACAGAATTTCAAATCTTAGAAAATACTCTTGGTTATAAAAGCTGAAATCCTTTCCTAAATTAATGGCAAGGCTGTGATTGTTTTCCTGACATAAAAAAACGCCCAATTAGGCATTTTTCAGAGTGCTTTTTTGCATAACAATGTTTAATTCGCAGGTTTGTGATTGTATCTCAAAAACAAACATTTGTTTTTGAACGTTATAATATTGCCTTTGAATAATGCATGAAAAATTGTTTAACAAAGAAAACTGGTATTTTAATCAAGTAAAATATTGAATAAATGATATTTTTGTGGTATTCAGTGCTTTCAATACTACAAAATGAGAGCAGCAACCCATTTCGTAATGAACATACTAGTGAAATCTATAAAAAATTTTATGTCTTTTAATATCAGAACAAAATCTTGCCATCCACTCTAACTCGAGAAAACATTTTATCAAAAGATGGAAATTTCTTCTGACCAATCCATTATATTATTTATGCTTGGTATCGTTCTTATAGGTCATGGTGGCAACGAAATATTCGTCAAGTACGATGGAAATGGCTTTGGGCCATTATTTTACTAACTCTTACGCTCAGTACAAGCGTGATAGTATTCATTTCCCATCATACGAGAGATGGTGGAAATGAAATCATTCTCAAAAGACAAGGTAAAACGTTTCTATAAATTCCGAAACATTTCTTTATATAGAATCAGACGTTGCAGTAAGAAAGCAATGTAGAAATGATAAAATATCGTTGAATTAATTGAGAATTCGTATTTAGGATCATGATCTGTTTGAACTAGAGAAAATCATACAAGCCAAATAATCTGAAGAATTTCCATACATAATGTAGATTCTATATATGATTATTATTGTAAATTCCTCTGAGAGTCTGAAAAGACAGGAAGAAATTATGCAATATGTGCCGCGTTTACTTGCATTATATTTCAGCGTCTTTTCTTTGATAACTAATAGCCATGTGTTAGATTTAGTGCTCCCTATTCAGATGAATGAATCTAATACAGAGTCCAATTGAAACTAATCATTTTGGAGGTGTCTACAGAATTGGATGGAAACCTAGATGACAGAAACAATAACAGAGTCAATGGTTGGATGCCGAGTAGATTTGATAGAATTCAACACTTGGGTGTATGAGTGACCACATCCATATACAGGATGGTCTATAAGTTATCTGACACTTTTTTATTGCGAGTAACCTTTGATAGGAATAAAATAGAGAGCTGCGATATTCACCATTTGAAAGAGCATTTGCGTGGACCATCGATCGATATTTTCATAGAGAACTATCAATGAATCTTTTTCTAAATATAATTTCCGCTAATATTAACAATAATCTTAGAAAAAATTATATCAAAATGTAGTTTAAATCACATTTTTTTTTCACTGTAAAATTATGAAAGCTGCTTTCATAATCCATTTCGTAAAAGAGTTCAAGGATTAATCAAAGTTCTAACGATTTCATAGAAAAAAAGTGTGATTTAAGCTACATTTTTGTATAAATTAAGTTGAGATTATTGTAAAAATTTATGGGAAATTATGCATAAGAAATAAGTTATTAAATAATCATCTATGAAAAAGCATTTTTTATCCTAATGAATTTTATATAGATCAATGGTCCAAGCAAATTCTTTTTCAAATGGTGAATACCACCACTCTCTCTCTCTCGCTCCTAGAAAAAAGTTAGTCACAATAAAAGTGTTGAATAACTTATGACCCACTCTGAAGAAGGAGATGACTAGTCTAGCAGGATACCCCAATTTTTATTTTATTGTTCTACCTCTTTAATGGCGAATGAGCCATAAAGTATGAATCTCTCCATATTTTGTATCTTTATCAGACGTATTTTGATGAAAAGAGGTTAATTTTTTTGAAACATTCCTCGTTTGATTCTCTGCAAAATTGCATATTTAACATAATTTGAATAGTATCTGCAATATTATCAAAATACAATCAAACATGCTTGTTAAGAACATTCAATTTTCCTAATCATATATTTCTAATCATCCTTTTGCACATTATGTTTCATTATCTGGATTAATTTGCATTTCATTCTCATCGTATTTCAGTATATAATTAATACGAAATCGACTCTTATAACATACTACGAACGATTCGAAATTGAATCGTTTGATGACGAATAAAATTGGTGGTTAATGATGATGATGTTAATGCATACAAAAAATATTTGATGTAGATATATCGATACGATAATGATTCTGAATGTGTTACGATTTGCTTATATTTTTGGTTGTGTTTAATGGAATACTAAATGTATGACATTTCGTCAAAAAGTGTTATCGCAATTTGAATTGTAGAAAGAGTTAAAGATCTCAAAGACATGACTAAAAGCTTGAGTAAATCGTAACACATCCAGAACCGTTATTGTATTGATATATCTGTATCAAATATTTTTTGCATGCGAAGAGCCAATTTTGTATTAATTATGCACTGAAATATGATGAGAATGCGGTAAACTCTAATTCAGACAAAGAAACATGGTGCGCAAAAGAATGATAAAAAATATATGGTTAGGAGAATTGAATATTCGTAACAAACAAGTTTGATTGTATTTTTATTAATATTACAGATACTATTCAAGGAATCAAACGAGGAATGTTTCAAAACAAAATTATCTCTTTTCATCGAAATGCGTCGAATAAAGATGTAAAATATGGAGAGGCCAATCATCTATGGTCTATCCGTTAGATTCTTTTCATCATAAGAACTGTTTTTAGTATGAGTTGTTCAAGTGCTTAATTAGCAATATTTCTTAATGTGATTGAAATAAGTGTGGATAAAATGAAGTAGAGTGTCGAATTAGGATGAAAAAAGTATAGAATACTTTATATTTGTTTTGATCAAATAGTTATTTGATATGTAAGAGGAAGAGATTTACATTTTACTTGGTAGGTAAACTATAGTGTTTTTAGAGCTTTGATTAAAAAATATTTTCGTGAACGAATGAGCATATTCGAATTTAACCAAATAAGTAATATTGAAAATCCTTATAATATAGTTCTATTTAGATTATTCGTATGGTACGAGTCACCGACGTAATTATGTGAGTATTTCTCTCTAATTTAAGTGTCCAGTAACATTCTAGTTTTATTTATTAATTTACAGCAGCGTGAACCACCCGAAGAAGTTGGACATATGAATATTTATATTGATGAATCAACTTATGGTAGCCATCATCGATCTCGACAACGACTTCGTTTTCCAGCAGCCCGGTACAACCGTCATCGATTTCGTATGTATCTGTTAAGTATATTCGTTTTGTCATAGAAAAATATTTCATATAGCATTGGTTGGACCATTTATGAATTTCCGATTAACAATGCCAATTTATGTACATCGACCAACTTTACAAACAATTATCCATTCACCAAGAGGCAGTGAGTATTAATATTTTTGATATTTCATCGAATGAAATATTTGTTTACAGTTTATATTTTACCCCCATTAATTAATTTTTATGGAAACCTCTTCTCAATTGGTGAATTAATTGCATCGGGATACGCTAGTTTCTTAAGCACTGGTATTGGAATACCACCTTTTCTGGATGTAGCAAGCTTATTTCATCGAGAACCTTGTAAGTGCTCATTGCCTAAGTTTTCATTTGAAATGTTTTCGTCATTTGATAGTATTTGGTCCACATATACCAAAAATAAATCCAATAAAAGGTGGCTTTGGTGGTGGTGTTCGCACGCGGTTTCACTCATCTTTCCCATCCAAATATGAAAAACAGCCCATATACGATAAACATACTAGTTATGATCGACAAAATGAATATAAAGATCGATCACGGCAATATTCTCGTAACAGATATTATATAAAACCACAACAATCATACTATAACGGTAATGTAAAATTTTTAAAAGAGATTCAGTGTGAGTTTTTATGAAATATAAACGAGGATAGTAAAATTATCGCATCAGAGGATATTCGAAAACTGTTAATAAGGATGGCGATATATAGAAATTCATATTAATTGAATATTTTATTTCCAGAAGTAATTAATTAGTTTCTTTTTTATGAATTTAAAAATATGAACTTTATTTTACGCTTTTCATATAACTAAGTCGCACTGTCACATGTCAATACATCCTCATCAAAATGTATGTGTGGTATTCAGCAAACTTTTACTTATCAGGCAACTTAAGAGACTCAAAGGTAGAACATAACTAACCGATTCCGATCCAATCCAAAACAAAGATACTAATGTAAATTGAGTTCTAGATTGTAGTACTAAATTAAGAAGTTAGTTTAATCAAAACCTTGTGCATTTTCTTATTTCACACTGTATTGAACTTTTATCTTGTACAGAAAAAGCTCATTGTGCACACTTTAAAATAGTCTTGAGTATATGTCAATGGACATAGAAAATGTTTAATATTAGAGTCGTTTATTTTATAAACAGAATTGAGTAAATTTGCAACAATTTCATTTTATTTCGATCATATTACTTTGCTCGTAGTTCGATTGTTTTGATCATTGAGACATTTAACTTTCCAATGAATTGTGATTATTTTACGCCAAATTATGCTCAAGACTGTGATGAGAAACTATCGAAAAATATTCAAAACATAACAGAACTCTTTCACAGAATGAGATATACATTTGCAACAGATTGTTTAGAAAACTTAACGCGACTTTTCATAGGCCGTTTCTCAAGTTATATATAATCAGAAAGTTTCGGTTAAACGATAGAAAATTTCGTATAGATTTTACTGATATGCTCTTTTTAAAATGTGCACTGGCCATTTTTTTCTATTATAGTAAAAGTATAGGATGCCACAATAATATCTCTTGTTGTTTAACTAGAGAATCAGAAAGTTTTAAAAATCAATCTTTATCGAGCAGGATTTGGCAAAAAAAATTGTTTTTGAAGATGAGAGATGTACAAATTTTCGATATATCTAGTAGTATTGTTTGGTTTTAACTGACTAATTATTTCTTCTTTCAAAAATGCAAAATATTAAAAAGAAAACTTTGGTCAACAGAAGCGTACTTATCTTTAGCGATTTTCTAAGAATTCCAGCTTACAAAAAATGACTTTTTTTATATTAACAGTTACAGAATTTCAAACTCTACAAAATATTATTCTTTATAATGGCCGATTTATTTTTCTCATTGCATGACTATGTCGAGATATTTTCCTTTCTTGGGAATAGTTTTTAAATTAGTAAAGCTTTATCTAAAATTTTAGTTTAGTGCCTTAAAAAACAAATGCATTTCTGCATTTTTTTATGATATGTTCGAGTAGCATGTACAAACTTATTTAACAAATAAAATCGATCTTTTAATACTCATACATGTAAAACTTGAAACTCATTTCAATTTTTTAACTATTCAACTCAGCTGTTCAAATTTTATAATTCAAGTACTGGAGGATATGAATGTGGGTTGAACGATAGTAATGATGAGATTGGTGAAGCATGGAAGAGAAAGTGGCACAATAATACCGGTGACGGAGGAAGAGAGATTAAAAGTCAACTGATGACGGTAAGATGGATAGCTGTAAGATAATGGGGAATTATAATGTGGGCGAGGAATTGAGTAATTGGAAAGATTGAATAAATTAATAATTTAAATGTTTGAAAATTAATTGAACCGATTTTACGAGTTGTATACTACTGTTTATCCTAGTACACTGCTGAGCAAGTCATATTTTTGTGAGATTCAGTACTTTCGCTGCTACAAAAGAGGCAAATGCTCATCTTAAAAAGAGCATATCAATAAAATCTACAAAAGATTCTCTGTCTTTTAACTGAAACTTCCTAATCTAGTCTATTCTGAAAAATGATCTGTCAAAATTCATGCTATTTTCTCTAAGCATCTCATTATATATAATGGACTTTATATAGACAAAAAGACTTGAAGAGATACATAAATAATTCTAGCATATTAATATTACTTGAGAATAGTGAAACTGATAAAATCACTCTACACCATTTGAGCTTGACCTTCTTTAATAATTCTATATGTTTAAGAAGCAAAGATGAATAAAAATTCTTACTGATAAAGAAATTGTTGTCAAAAACTAAACAAAGATATTTGTACGAGTAAAATCGTTTTCCATTGTCCGTTAATCGTTTTTTTGTTTTTCTTTCATATATAGATTGGTACAAAAAAAAATAATACTCGACTATATGAGACAGTAGTTAACCTATATGAAGCCAAATTTTGATCGCGAAAACAAGATTACTGTGTGTAGGAAACTAACTAACGGATATTTTCTGAGTGTATAAAATTGTTGGAACATATTGAATGGAACCGATACCATCAATTGATTACCGTTAGTTCTATCGGTTTCAAATGATTCTGAGCGATTCTAAATGATGAGTAGACAAACGACAAATTTTTTTCGAATAATTTTAAGACTTTAATTCTAAAGAATCAATAGTTCATCTCTTGAATCTATAAAATTTCCTGAGTGATTGAATTATCTGTTTTTTCATACAATAATCTGTTGTATTTGAGAAACATCTCTTTCATTCTGATAGATCATTGAAACTATTTTAGTCTATCGAGAATATCATGATCAGTATATAGAATGTAAAAGAATATGATATAATTCTATGCTTTAAGAAATAAAAATTTTCAAAATGAAGGTATCCTTTTCCCTCGAACTCATGTTTGTGAACAGTACATTTAAGAGTTGTGATGCGTCAAGGTCATTTATTTGGAATTATTGTTTTTGTATTATTTATTTTCCACTGCATCTATTTATTTTTCAAGGTTATGTAATGCAAACTTCAACAACAACAACAACAACTACTACTACTACTACTACTACAACAACAACAACAACAACAACAACAACTACAACAACAACTGGAAGTACGTTTTTTTTATCTTTCGCAATAATGAGTATAAGTGGCATTCATAGATAAAATTTATGCCGTGCCCGGCTAGTTATACACGATCTATTGTAAACATATTAGAGAAGTTGCTCTGTTGATATGCTGAGAAAATACTGAGTAACAGATGAAATGACCATTTATATTACTTACTTTCTTAATTCATTTTTACATTACTAAAATATTTCTTTTGATCTCAACTTTAGGTACGGGAACTGGAGAGAACAGGATTACAACAAATGAAATCACTATCAATCCTACAGCTCAAACAGCATCTGCCGCAGGCCCGCCAGCTCAACCTCCTACATTTCCATGGAAAATTCTCTTCTTCTGTGACCGGCATTTTCTTCTTTCATTCGTAAAGCAAAACTTCCAACTGTGGAAAGATATATGAACGAAGTATTTGCAATAGCTGTTCATAGATCGCTTATATTCGGATTAAATGGGCTATTTACATAATTTACTATCAACGATAATAATATATGCTCAACTATCGAAAGCAGTCCATCTCATTCATTTTCAAGATCATTATACACCAAAATATCACGCGACATATTTCTCGTTCAGTTCAATCAATAGTTACACATCGAAGTTCTTGAAATAATTTATTTTCGGCATTAATTTTTGTTACAAACGCACTTCTTAGATGTTAAGTTAGGTGTGGTAAATATTTGCACAGAATACTTGTGATAATTATTCAAGTTTTATATATTCAACTATAAAACGGGGAACAACAAGCTTCGATCTCAGTTCTACAGTACATTTAAATAAGATTTTACACATGCTTCTCAGTTACCATTAAATTTCCACGATGACACTATCAAATAAACATTATTTTGACGGTTGTGTTTTATCCGAATAAAATCCTATTTATTCTTAACCATTTGTTATGTGCTTATCCGTTATATGACAGAAAATACACTTCTGCTTCGCAGCGACTGATCTGTTTGAATAGAAGCCTACTGCAAATTATACGTTTGTCATGCTATTATTCATTATTTGATAAAGAATTAATTTCTACTTTGAAGTGTATAGTCTATTTGAATAGCAACCTAATGCAAACTATTAATTTGTCATGCTGTTATCCATCACACGATAGAGAATTAATTTCTACTTCGAAAAGATTCATCTGTTTGAATAGAACCATCCTGAGAACTATTAATTTGGTGTGTGATTATCAATTACACGATGCAAAACTAATTTTTGATTGGAAGTGAGTGATCTGTTTGGATAGAACCTTAATCAGAACTATTCACTTGGTATGTGACTATACATTATATGATAGAAAATTAATTTCTACTTTGGAGTGAGTGATATGTTTGAAAAGAATCGTTTTTAGATCTAATCATTTGTCATGTGATTATCTATTATGTGATGGAGAATAAATTTTTGCTTTGGAGCGAGTGATATGTTCGAATAGAATCGTCCTGAGATCTAATTATTTGTTATGTGATTATCCATTATATGATGGAAAATTAACTTCCACTTTGAAGTGAGTGATTTGTTTGAAAAGAATCCTCCTGAGAACTATTCACTTGTCATTTGATTGTCCATTATATGACCGAAAATTAGCTTCTGTTTTTAAGTGAGTAATCTTTTTAAATAGAGCCGTCCTAACAACTACTCATTTGTTATGTAATTATCTATTACATAATATAGAATGAATTTTTGCTTTAAACTTAGTGATCTGTTTGAATAGAACCCTGATTAGAACTATTCGTTTGTCATGTGGTTATCCATTATATGATACAGGATTAATTTCTGCATTGAAGTGAATAATCTGTTTGAATAGAATCCTTTTGAGAACTATTCATTTGTCACATGCTTATCTATTATATGATACAGGATTAATTTCTAGTTTCAAATGAGCGATCTATTTGAATCGAATGATAATCGAACGTGTTTAGTGATCATGTAAATTATATATTCATAAGACAAGTTCTCAAATATATATGGATATTGCTGACATATCAGCATATAATTTTTGTCATTACTTACTATTTCCACGTTTGTATGTAATCATATTGTGTGTCTTGGACTTTTTTGTACATGTCAGATATATTGAAACAAAAATATGCTTAGAATGATTCATTTAATAAGAAATATTGTATATTTAAACATATATAATAGATAGTCCTTAAAATGTACATTATATGCAAAGAATACCATGATAAAACAATGTATTTTCAGCTTGATCTTTTATAAAAGGATAGGTTTTTCAAGTTATGTTTCGAGATGAGCCACACATATGAATAGATGCTGGCTCAGTACTATTCAATTGGTAGGTACTTGTACAGTTGCAACACCAACGACAAAATTTTGTTTTCGGTTAAACGAAGTATTGTCATGCTATTTTTGTTATGAGTATTCATTGTTGTTATGTTATTTTGTTATAAGGAATGCATATAAGTTTTAGTATTTAGTGAGTAATTGATGTAAATAGAACCCTTTTGAAAACTATTCTTATGTCATATAGTTACCCATATATGGTAGCAAATTAATTTCTGTTTTGAAGCGAGTTATCTATTTGAATAGAACCGTGTTTAGAACCGTTCATCTGTCATGTAATTATCCGTTATGTGATAGAAAAATACTTTCAACTTTGAAGTGAGTCACATGTTTGAATAGAAGTCTACTGAGATCTCTTCATTTGTCATGTGATTATCCGTTATGTGATAGAAAAATAATTTCAACTTTGAAGTGAGTCACATGTTTGAATAGATGTCTACTGAGATACCTTCATTTGTCATGTGATTATCCGTTATGTGATAGAAAAATAATTTCAACTCTGAAGTGAGTCACATGTTTGAATAGAATCCTGGTTAGTAATATTTATTTGTCATTTGATCATCCATTACATGATACAGGAATAATTATTGATTTGAAGTGAGTAATTTATTTGAATAGAATTGTGCTTACAACTATTCATTAGTCATGTGATTATCCATTATATAATGGAAAATTGATTTGTACTTTGATGTGAGTGATCTGTTTGAATAGAATTCTGGTTAGTAATATTTATTTGTCATTTGATCATCCATTACATGATACAGGAATAATTATTGATTTGAAGTGAGTGATTTGTTTGAATAGAATTGTGCTTACAACTATTCATTTGTCATGTGATTATCCATTATATAATGGACAATCAATTTGTACTTCGAAGTGAGCGATCTGTTTGAATAGAAATCTGATGCGAACTCCTCATTTGGTATGTGATTATTCATTATGTGATAGAGAATTAATTTAAACTTTGAAGTGGATGATCTTTTTGAACAGAACCCTGTTAAGAACTATTCATTTGTCGTGTAATTATCCATTATATAACAGAAAATTAATTTCTTCTTTGAAGTGAGTGATCTGTTTGAATAGAACCGTTCTTAGAACTATTCATTTATCATTTAATTTTTGATTGGACAACATAAATCACAATTTTCCCAAAAATGTATGATATAGTGGTATATATACTTTGTTATGAGTGTTCATTGTACACATCAATGAAGATCGCTTATGTTTTTGTGGTACTTTCTATAGATATAACTGTTTTTTCGAAAAAAATATAATACTCAGATACATTCGAAAGTTGTATATCATTTAAAGATATGGATTGACGCTTACTTTCCTTTGATGTATATATTATACTATAGGATTACTCTATTTAACTTTATGCATGTGTCCTATGATAATTAGTTCTAGAATTAACACTTTGATTAGTTTGAATATTTGTAATAAGTGAAGGAAATACTTAGAGTTGTTTATATGTGACGGGATTACTGATAATGGTATTTAATATAGGAATGCATTGAGTTAGCTTATATAATTAATGGAATTTGAGTATACATGTTCATTTGTCACATAATTCTCTATCATACTCCTCAACTACAAATGTTCCTTAAAATAACTTATATTTTAGAATCAAGCTTTCTTTCAAATTATTCTTTTGGTACGTGATTAATCAGTATATATTTTATAATATTGTTGTGCTTGACATGTACATTATACTCTCGTAGCGTCTTGGTGCCTCTGTTTCACTTGTTGTATGATGACTAATCACTTAATCAAACGCATTTTGTACTCTGAGCTAACTAATAATTATATAAAATTTTAAGAATAATTCATTGCTAATACAGTTTTCGATAAAATATTAGAGACAGCTTTTTGCTACAAGTTAACCGATATAGTTTAATGAAAGCTTCCTAGAAGTGATTCATTGCTATTGCAATTTTTGATCATGTAATTTAAGACCACTTTTTCTGCAAGATACTAAATATGTTTGAATAAAATTTTGGTAAAAATCGTTCATTGACAATGCGGTATTTTATTTTATGAATTGCTAAAAAGATTTTTCAGGAAGAAAATTGTATTTAAACATTATGGTGGTAAAAGGAATTCAAATTTCGTACGGAAGGTATCTGTAGGATGAAGTATTCCATGTCTCCTTAAAAAAACTATTATATTTGACAAAAATCTTACTTAGATTCATTCATTTATAATTTATCGTCCATTACATATTGAATCATTGAAGTTTAGTTTTTTATGAGTATCCAAATTGAATCATATTATTGTGATAACCATTCTTTCATTAGAGCACTCTGTATCAAGTTGTCCATCTAGAAACTGTTTCGAAATGAGCGAAATATTTGCATAAGACTCTCCTGAACAATATTCATTTATCATGTGATTGTCGATTATATGACGGAAAATTAAATTTTGATTTCAAATGAGTGATCTGCGCGAACAGAACCGTGCTTAGAATTATTCATTTTTCATATGGTTATCTATTATATGTTAGAGAATTAATATCTATTTTCAAGTGAGCGATCTGTTTAAATAGAATCATGGTTAGAACTTTTCATTTGGCATATGATTATCCATTATATGACAGAGAATTAATTTCTGCTTTGAAGTAAGTGACCTTTTTGAATAGAACCCTACTGAGAAATATTCATATGTAGTATGATTATCCATTATATGTTAGAGAATTAATACCTACTTTGGAATGAGTGATCTGTTTAAAAAGAACCCTATTGATAACTATTCATGTGTTATGCAATTATCGATTATTTAATAGAGTATTAATTTCTATTTTACCGTGAGTCATCTGTTTGAATAAAACCGTCCTCGGAAGTATTCATATGTCATATGAGTATCCATTATATGATAGAGAATTAATTTATGATTTTAAAGTGAATGATCTGTTTGAATAGAACCTTGCTGAGAACTGTTCATTTGTCATGCGATTAACTATTATATAATAGCGATCTAACTTCTGTTTTGAAGTGAGTGATCTGTTTAAATAGAATCTTCGTGATAATTAGTTATTTGTCCTGTGATTATCCTTTATATAATAGAAAATTAATTTCTACTGTGAAGCGAATATTCGGTTTGAATAGAGCCTTCTTGAGAACTATTAATTTGGTAAGTGATTATCAATTACACGACGCAAAACTAATTTTTGATTGGAAGTGAGTGATCTATTTGGATAGAACCTTAATCAGAACTATTCACTTGTTATGTGATTATACATTATAGGATAGAAAATGAATTTCTATTGTAGAGTGAATGATCTATTTGAATAGAATCCTGGTTAGAATTATTGATTTGGTATGTGATTATTCATCGTATGCCAGAAGATTAATTTCTATTTTGAAGCGAATAATCTGTTTGAATAGAACCCTAATGCAAACTATTTATTTGTCATGTGAGTATCTATTACAAGCTAGAGAGTCAGTTTCTATTTTGAAGTGAGTGATCTGTTTGAATCGAATCGTCTTACTGAGAACTATTCATTTGGTATTTGATTATCCATTGTATGCTGAAGCGTTAATTTCTACTTTGAAGTAAGTGATTTGTATGAATCGAATTTTCCTGAGAACTATTCATTTGTCATATGATGGTCGATTATTTGATAGAGAATTAATTTCTGCTTTGAAGTGCATGATATGTATGAAGGAAAATTTTGTCCTATATAGCCATTTATTATGCAATGTTTTGCTCTGAAAATAATACCAAATTTTTATTTCAAATTAGCTTATATTTGGTTAAAGCATTACTTAAAATTGACTATCTCTCATGTAATGCTGCAATAAATATTCATTATATAACTGTTGCATAATATCATGCGATATATTTGAAAAATATAATTTCAAACATAGATTTTTCATATGATCGTCAATGATGTATTTAATTACTTGGGTTTTGTTAAAAATGAAAGGTATATTTGAATAGAGTATTCAGAATATGGTTTTTCTAATGTACTCTTTATCTGAGAAGTCGATAGGCAAACTTTATTTCGAACTTAATGAAATACATGAACAACTCACTAATAAAAAGTATGTATCATCTTCGTAGCCTTCCTTTTATTAGTGGAACTTGCATCTTTTTATAATGATTGACATATTTGAATCGATCTATGGTTAGAACTGAGCGTTTATGATTTGATTTGTATACATCTGACCATTTAAGAAAGCTTGAATTTGGTCAGAATGATATACTTGAATATAATGGTCGTTTCAAGAGTTCATTTCCCACATAATCTTTGTAATTGTAGTGACTTACCACAGCTCGATATGAATTGAATGTTACATGCGGACAGAAGTTTGTTAAGAGCTGTTCATTTAGCTCTGTAATGGATTGAGAATAAGACTAAGATCAAGTTTTAATGCAAAATAAGTGATCTATACGAACAGTATCATTAGACCCATTCATGAATACTTTGATAATTAGTTGTATGACATTACTTTTTAAGCTTGATTTCAAATTAGACATTATACTTAAGTATAAATATTGTTACCGCTATTTATTTGTCATAAGTATCTTGATTATGGTCCTGAAAGTATATTTTATTGTAAAATAGTAATATCAGTTGAACAGAGTATTTGTTGCAATCCGCTTCCACAGTAATAGAGACGCACTTATTAACAAGAGACTACAGATTTGTCGTTGGTCTCTATTTTATTCATGCTACTTTTGTTTTTGTTTTTATCTTTTATTCTTTCTTGTGATTAATGTTTTCATTTTTTTTTCGAAGTGTCATCCATCTTGTTTGCACTTCTATGTTTTATTTGTACAGAATGACTATCATCTTATAGTTATTGTCAGAAGTGAACACCACCATACTCTATCTCTTAATATTCTGATAAACACAAGTTAGTATTTTTATCTTTTTATTCTCGAATAAAATTTTGTACTAAAATCATCCTTATTTACTTATACTAAAAAAAATATATCTGACGATATGGAACCGAAAAAACTTTCTAGATTTGAAAGCAATTCAAAAACCATTTTTAATTTTGTATAGAATTGCGAAATCTTCAGAAAGGTTTCGTGGATACTTTAAGAGTATTAGTAAGGATTTCGCAGTACTATACAAAACTTTTAAAAAATTTCTAGAATTTTGGCAAAGATGCATCGAATCACATATTACAGTTCTTTCCAGCTAAATTCTTTTACGGTTTTCAACCGATCTTTTTAAAAACAAACTCATATTATAGGTTGTTTACAGTGAACTTTCAATTATCACACGTATATTCAAACCATCTATCGAATGTTTAAAAACTATAAAATATATTATAGATTTAAATTTAACTATTGATTATTTATAGATATTTTAATCGATGCGCTAATTCGACACTTTTACAATTCTTGTGAAAAGAAATGATTTGTTTAACTTTTTCTCGTCTGATAAAAACTAGTTCTCTTGGCGTTTAGAAAGTTTGGTTAAAAACCTTGCAAATTCATACTACAGAAAGTTATGACATACGATTTGATGCATCGTTATTTTTTCTTTCCAATCATGAAAATTGCAGTTTTCTATCTAGTTTCTACCAAAGTTTTTCATAAAATACTCACCCGCTTTTTTAAATTAGCATCAATGATATCTGGACATTCTTTAGAAAACAGTTCTTTGACAAATTGTTTTTATTAGAATATGAGTTGAGGAGTGATCGAATACAATAGAAAAATTGACCTTTGTTCACTCCGTTACTAGATAAGAAATAAAGATTTTTTTGAGATTTTTATAAGGAAATAAGATATAGTGATGATACTGCGTTTAGATTGCCCTAAATAATTGCTATTATGCAAATTAATCTCTAACTTGTGTCGTTTTATTTCTAAAAACTGTCAGTTTTTCTCTAATAAGATCCTATTAATCATTATTTGTTTGGCATGTGAAGTGTTTTCATAGAGATCATATGGTGTTTTGGTAGGGATCGGCAGTTCTGGTTTCTTCTTAAAACATTTCATGGAATCGTAGCCATGAAATCACCAGATAGATGAAAAAAAGATTTAAATTTAATTTTTAAAGTTTTGGTTTTTTAGTTGTTCAATTTAAATGATACTATATATAGAAGACAATTATTTAATTACAACCCTCTGCTAGAAAAAATTAACCGCATCATTTTCTTTTTCTTCTTCAATATCATTTTCATCAGGTCCAACTAAAAAATGAGTTAATTAATAAATACTTCATTAAAAAACATTATTTTATTCTTATAAATAATTGAATCTTTATATGTTTGTATGCATCAGCAGCAGATATAGAGCTGCTCAGAAACCGTGGGATGATTGAAGGAGTAGTAGGCGATTCAGAAATATGATAACTTCATAGATCCTCTGTTTTTACAACAAATGACACGCTTCAATACTATTGCCCATTAGAATATATATGTATAAGAAAAGATGCTTTTGTCATCATATAAGAAACATGGTTCCGGTTCTAACGAAATTTGAAATAAAGTTTCAGATTCGGTTCTCAGTTCCATTTTTTTTGGAACCGTCGATCCTTACGTTTTGGTCGTTTTTAAGAAAATACTTATGTAATAACACTGAAAAGTGAGTTTATTTTAAAAATAAGTTAGTTTTGATTTTCAAAAATTTAAACTGAACCGAAATGTACATTACTGTAGACATTGAAAATCAAACCAAACCGGATCAAAAAATAGGTTCCTTTAAAGTTTCTGTAGAATGAACTAAAACTATGTCATTTTTACTTCCTATTATTTCTTGTATTTCAAACGATTGTTGTCCAAACGTTTCTTCTTATAATGAAAGAGATTGCTTAATTACTTAGATTATTACGAAACTGCAACTCTAATCTGTAAATCCTAATCTATTCTAGTTGGCTATCTTATTGAATGCAACTTCAGTTATCTAAAAACTTATATTTCTCCTAAAAATTTTCTTTTTAAGAATAAAATATATAACCTCTCTATAATGGGCACATCCATATCGTGGACGCTTTTGAAAAGTCCGAGAGGTGTCCACTTAAGAGAGATTTTATTGTAGAAAGAGGAAAAATAAGAATAACTTTGTATATAAATTATTCAAATAAATATTGTAGAACTCATTTTATTATAACTATTAAAGTTCTAATCATTAATCGAAAAAAAATGTGAATGCTTATGTTATTCGTCAACGAAACATTGTATTCAGCATTATTTTCTTCTTCTCATTTTTATCATCATCGAAAGACACCATCATAGTTGTTTTCTAATTAACGTTGTTTGTTTGATGAAAATGGAACAATATCAGCCCGTCTTTAGACACTTCTGGAAAAAATATATATAAAGTGCGTTTTTCTTTAAAACCAAATTCCATATGTTATAACTATTTAAATTTGTTAACAAAGCGATTTGTCGATGGAATGTTATATCGACAAGAATTTGTTGACCAACGTCATAATTGTCAACAAAAATAATGCATTCTATTTATTTGTATATATGAATGAAAATTCAGTTTGACACATGTCTTATATGAATATCTATTTTACTCTTCTAATGTGAAAATGTAAGTTTTTGATGAACGATGATAATACCAGATAAAATGAGAATTTACAAATAAACCATATTTAACAAAAATCTTTTGCTGAGCAATCTTATTTATTATATTGTCGTAACATAAGTTAATATAAGATTGACAGTTTGTTAAATATAAATAGTTGTATAGAATAATTGTATAAATGAAAGACGATAATCCTTATTCTTCATAAAAGTTAATATGTAAATTCAAACAGAAACTATATTTTTTCTTAGAAAATATCAATAGAAAAAAAAACAATCAAATAATAAAATATTTCGATTGTATGTGAAACATTTCTTACTGTGAATATGTTCTATAACGATAATAAGAATGTTGACATTCTTTTAATTTTTCTTATCACATTTTTATCTCTCGCTTCTTTTTGTTTTCAGAACTTTTAAATGTTGTTTTTTTTCTTGCCTTTCTTCTCACTGCTTTTATATCTATCATGAAAGGAATTAGAAGAAATGAAAAATTTATATAAACACAACTTAGCACTTCACAAAAAATATAGAGGAAAAAAAGGTGATGTATAATTACTGTTATCAAGCCTTTGTATTTCATCATTCTTATCGCATATTGATATTTTTTATATTGATAAGAAATTAAATCATCACAAGTCATTTGACGATATATTATATATAAACGAATACTTAGAAGATAACATATATCTAAAAGCACGGACACATTTTGAAAAAAACCAGTAGTTATGTCTAATAATATGGCTTTATCACTTCACACATTACCAGTCGAGTTGGTTTATCGAATTTTGGATAATCTCGACCAATTGACAATACTTTTATCTTGTCGGAATGTCTGCACAAGACTTGATGTCATCACAAACTCGTACCATCGATATCAGGTATTCTTTCATTTTATTACGAAGTAAAACACCGATCATCTTTCAAACATATCATTCTCTTTATGAACGTATTATTTTCGTTAATTTATAGTCTATTGAAGTCCTAATACGTTTTAACTGCGTTAATCTTAGATTCTATAATCATATGACAAATATGAACTGTTAAACTTTTTCAAAATTAGAACTTTAAAATCAGTTCACTGGATAGAATCATAATGAATGAAGAAGTAAGAATGGAGAAATTATTTGTATGAAACGATAATTTAAGAGCCGGCTTTCAATTCTCACAGCAAAATTTGTCATAATATATCGTTTATTTTAAGTAATAGCGAAGGTAGAATGAAACGCACAACCTTTAAAAATAAAGCAGTTTTTTTCAATTCAAAAAATTCCAATAGTGTAAAAAGTAAAGATCAGATACACTACATAAGTCTTGTATCATAGTCAATTAAAAGAAGGATAATTTGATAATATTTAAAGATTTTGATCATTGAAAAATCTTTAAGAACTCCAAAAGTATATTTAGAAATTAATTCCTATTTCTGGTATATATAAAGTTGTATGTTTTAAGTAACTATTTTGAGTTAGTAGCAGTTTCTGAAGAAATATCATCATTCTCAAAAAACTCATTATTGTTTCTGACGTATAGATAATGGTGAAAATTTCTGGAGTGATGTTTTAGTATTTCCCATGAAACCTTGTACTAAAAAGTCTCTTTTACACATTAAAATACAATGTATGTTTATTGTGTATCTATTATTCTAACTTGAGTTATACTATTTTCACCTCTAATTTTACAAAAAAGGCCATGGATAGATTCGCCAGTGATATCCTGCTGACTGCTCATAATAACAAAAACATTTTTTCATAACTGATTAGAACCGAGAGAAACAGTTTTTGATAGATAGATAGATAAGACTTGGATAGACTCTGACAGAATGTCACAAAGACTTTGTTACGTATCGACAAAAATCGATACAACATAATCAGAATCCAATTTATTGAATTATTTGATCTGAGTGATCACTTCTAGTTTCATATGAAGGGTAGTTACATCGTGTAGCAATGAGTTTTTGTCGAGTCGTCTATACACTCCTACACTTGATTGTTCCTTTATCCGTCGAAATTGTACACAATAAAACAGAGGAACAATCATTAATGTACGAATGATACAATATATCATCATCCTATAGATGAGTGACTCATTATTCATAGCATGGAGCACGCTATAAAAAAAATGACTTCTGGCAGACATCATCTGGTTAGATCCAATTGGTTCATTCAGTCTTAATTCCAAAAATCTCTACACGAAACTAGATGATAGAGGTGGACTACAGCAATTACTCATCATCAACTGTGATATTTACAAATGTATTTAGCGGTATATATATTTTTTATTTGACACAAGAAGTATTTCTTCGTTCTGCTCATTCGTGCATTTCAAACTATCTAATAGTTTCCATGTCAAATAACTAAAAGAATCAGTACTGAAATATTCACTTCACAATCCACTTAAACTTCCTGTATATAGACATCGATCCACCTCAATGAACACTATTTCCATCAATTCAACACTCATCGATCTTATTTATGAAGCTACAAAGTCAACCACATGGATATCTCTCATTGTAGGATTGGTAATTTAACGACATACACGTGCATAAATTAACAGAAAAAAGAAACATTAAATGTTCGCACCACTTTTAAGAGTTAGTTTTATTTTTGAAAAGTGGGTGTTTACATATATCCTCTTCCATTTTTTTCTTGATTTCTTGCCAATTGATAACTTACAAGTAGTTCGTTAATCAACTGTTTTATTCATCCATATCTTCTTACGACTTTTCGCAGACGTTCACCGCATTAGCCCTCAATTTGAGTCGAATCAATGATCAACTAGTAGAACACCTTGCTAATGCTTTGCAATACAATAAAGTAACACATCCGTCATAGGTTTTTTTTTATATTATCATTTACTCGCTCTTCTCTTTAGACAATCGTCACACTTGACCTCAGAAACACCCAAATTGATTCTCAAAAAGCAGAATTCATTGCCATTATGTTGCAATACAACAAAGTAGCACAACCACTATAACTATTTTTCTTATCTCACCATTCATTCACTATTCTCTTCAGACACTCACTACACTTTATCTCGCATGGAATCGAGTCAGTGAACAGGGAGCGAAACAACTTGCCAATGCTTTGCAATATAACAAAGTAACATAACTATTACTGATCCTTCTCGTAATTCACGATTTACTAACTATTCTATTTAGACACTCGTGACACTTGATCTAGGAAGCAATCAAATCAGTCATCAAGGAGCAGAACATTTTGCCAAAGCTCTTCGACATAACAAAGTGATACAGCTATCATAGCTCTTTTTCTTATTCCATTTTTCATTCTATGTTATATTCAGATACTCACTGAATTGTGCCTTGGAGATAATCAGATCGATGATCAAGGAGCAGAATATCTTGCCAATGCTCTGCAATACAACAAAGTAATACAATCAGTATATCTCTATCTTACTCTACCATTCATTCATTATTATACTCAGATACTCATCACACTTCACCTCTGGAACAATCGAATCGGTGTTCAAGGAGTAGAACATCTTGCTAATGCTCTACAACACAACAAAGTATTATACCTGACATTGCTCTTTTATATATTCCACCATTCATTTATTATTCTGCTCAGACATTGACTACATTGAACCTCGAGAACAATCACATCAATCATCAAGGAATGGAACAGCTTGCTAATGCTCTTCAATATAATACAGTAAAACAATCAACCTATTTTCTCCTATTCTTTTACCATTCACTCAATATTTTGTTCAGATACTCACCACACTTCACCTTAGCAATAATCAAATTGGTTCTCGAGGTGCAGAATATCTTGCCAATGCTCTTCAACACAACAAAGTAATACAGCTAGCATAGCTCTTTTACATATTTTATCATTCATTCACTATTCTATTTAGACGCTCACCATACTTTACCTCAAGTACAATGAACTCAATGATCAAGGAGTGAAACAACTTGCCAAGGCTTTACAACATAACAATGTAACACAATCAACATAGCTTTTTTCTTAATTCACTACTCACTCACTATTTCGTTCAGACACTTGCTACATTAGATCTTGGAAACAATGAAATCGGTATTCCAGGAGCAGAATATCTGGGGAATGCACTACAATATAACAAAGTAATACAATTAGGATAGCGTGTTTTTCTTATTCCATCGTTTACTCATGCTTTTACTCAGGCACTCATTGAATTGCATCTCGAAGGCAATCCAATCCATGATCAAGGTGTAAAACACCTTGCCAATGCTTTTCAACATAGCAAAGTAATGTAATTAGCATAGATCTTTTTCTTGTTGCATCAATCACTCACTATTATGCTCAGATACTCAGCAAACTTCACCTGAAGAATAATCAAATCGGTATTCAAGGAGCAGAGTATCTTGCTAATACTCTACAACACATCAAAGTAAGATAATCTGCGTAGTACTTTTCCTTATTTTGCCACTTACCTACTATTTTATTCAGACATTAACTACATTAGACCTTGACAACAATCAAATCAGTGATGAAGGAATAGAACATCTTGCCAATGCTCTACAGTATAACCAAGTAACACAACTAGCATAGTTCTTTTTCTTAATCCATTATTCTGCTCAGACACTCACCACACTTAATCTGGAGCAGAATAAAATTGGTGATCGGGGAGCAGTACATCTTGCCAATGCTCTGCAGCACAACGAAGTAGTACAAGCAGTAAAGCTCTTTTTCTTATTCAATCTTTTGTTTACTATTTTACTCAGACGCTCACTACACTTCATCTCTTGAGCAATCAGATCGGACCACGAGGAACAGAACATCTTGCTAATGCTCTGAAACACAACAAAGTAATACAACCAGAATATTTTTTTTTGTTTATTGCATCGATAATAAATTATTCTCCTCAGAAACTCAGCACACTTCATTTGGGGTACAATCAAATTGGTATTCAAGGAGCAGAACATCTTGCCAATACTTTACAACACAATAAAGTAACACAAATAGAATAGCTTTTTTTGTTATAGAATCGTTCACTTTTTCTTATATTAAGACACTCACTACACTTTGTCTCTGGAGCAATCGAATCCACTCACAAGGAATAAGATATCTTGCCAACGCTCTAAAATACAACACAGTAACACAATCAGCATAACTGTTTTGTTATTCCACCACTAACACATTATTTCATACAGACACTCACCACACTTAATCTGGAGAACAATGAAATCGATGTTCAAGGAGCAGAATATCTTGCCAATGCTCTGCAACATAATAATGTAATATAATCGACATAGCTTTTTTGTTATTTGATCATTTACATACTCTATTACTCAGACACTTGTTACACTTTACCTCAAAGATAATGAAATCAGTGATCAAGGAGCAGAATACCTTGTCAATGCGTTACAACACAACTATGTAATAAAATGAACATATTTCTTTGTTTTTTCATTCCATCATTCATTCTTTGGTATAAGCAGACACTCATCACACTTGAAGTCTGTTTTTTTTCAGTGAGTTATAATATGCAACAACGTTTGGAACAAATACTCGAAATGAACGCACGTTTGAAGGGATTGATATAATTGATGAAAATAAGTTTTTTACAAATTTTCTTCACATAACATTAATCTTGAAATTGTATTTGCATATACGGGATCACTCTCATGAACCAATATCAATCTATTGAAACGAATTTTTTATGCTCTTGTTTATTATAGATTTATTTTATTTCTTTTATACGTTACGTTGTTTTTCTTGAAAGTAAAACCGTGATGACAATCAGTGACAGTATTTATATAGAATACTTTATCTATATCAGTTTTACGCTATTTAGTAAAATCATCCCATTTCAAACCATAGAAATTACTGTTTATACAGCAACTTGAAGAACTAGACTTATTCTACGAAATGTGGGATTTACTTATTTTTCGACAAATATTTAGTAATAATCGAAGTGTGTTATATTGTAAAATCTGGCATTGGAATAAAACATTTCTTTGAAACGTATCATCATAAATATAGAGTAAGTACTGAAAAATATTTGTAACTTTCGAGTCTTTTGAGTTCTAGCTCACTGTAATTCATGCTCTGATAGAAAATTAGTTTGCTCGGAACATTAGCAGATCATAACTATCGGAGAGTGAATTAGCCTTAAGCTGATAAGAGATCCTAGACATACAATTAGAAAGAATCTCAATATCTGATTGTAATTGTTTGCTTGTCATTTTCTTCAACTAGATATTAATATTCGATGAATGAGAGATATGAGAATAAATATAAGACAGACCATGAATTCGAAATACATAATTTGAAAAAAATGACATTTTCATTCTCTACTGAAAGGAGAACAATATGATAGGAGTAAAACAGAATAAAGCAGTCGATCACAAAGTTTCAAAATCTACCAGCTAGAGATGGACAAAGCTAAGATCGATTCGGTTCTCAGTTAAATGGATGAATTTCAATCAATAGTTCCGTATGTAGAGCAAATAAGTCAATAAAAAATATATAATTAGTAGTAATAAAAGTATTTTGTGCTTTTCCTGTATTTTTTCGTCTACAAAAAACAAAATGTAAACAAAGAAGGCATGTTTCCTAACAAGAGATCCTTCTTTCTGTTATATTACTGTACTTTCTAGTGCAATAAACCAATTCATATCTCACAGCACCTATGAAAAAAAAAGACATTTCACTGACTGAAAGTCGAAGGCTCAGATTCTCATTGGATCACAGTCACACTAGGAAAACATATGGTTAGGTGATATGCCAGACTCAGAAATGAAGCTATTATTTAAGTTATACTTAATTTCTTTCTTGCTACAGCCATCGAACAAACATTTAATCATTGCAAATATTCGACGTATAACCCTTCTACCAGTAGAGAGAACTTATCGAGTAGTTGTCTTATTCAATGAGATTAAGTACAGGATATATATCTAAGGTATAGGAGATATAACGCCCTTTATGTGTTACTCCATAGCACCTTAAACAAGAGTTATGATCTGTATCTGTATCTTTTCTTGCCATCCTCAGTAGAAGAGATGCTCTATGTGTGTTGTTTCTTGATATCTTTACCAAGACAAATGCTGTTAGATAAAAATGATTCGTATCTTATGCTTCTTACAATTTCTTCATTTTCATTACACCTTACAAAGAACTATGAATAGATGATGAAAAGTCGTTTCGAAAATTCTTTTGAGTTTGCTAGAAACTCAAAAAAGGCATCATTTATCTATCGAGGGTAAAGAAAGGGTTACTGTCCAAATCATAAGCATTTTTTCTTATTGAAGCAACCTTTTGTATGAGATCAAGAAATATACTATAGCTTTTAGTAAGAATTGTAATTGTATTTACTTGATGTAAAATTTGTACAACCCGTTATTTATAGCAGCTCATAGACGAAATATTCAGTCATAAGAAAAGAATACAAGTTGTAGTAATATTAATAAACAACATACAATACATTGGTATATAGTCTTTACTATCTGTTCTGTCACCACAGAACCATTGTGCAATATGACAGATGATGATATCAACCTTTAAATGATAATTTGTCTTGTGGAATATAACAGTCTATTCATTATTCTACTTCCATTATCAAATGCATTCCAATTAATTTTTTAATTTTAACTTTGCTCCTCCACATTATATAAACTTCTTTCAATGTTATGAGTTTTTTCTAATGGGCTAGACGAGATTAATACAATTGAATATATTAAAAAAAATGGTTCTGTCAGTTCAATAAAAATACAATACAGTACAATGTATTCATATCTTCAATTCCTCCAATCATGTTAAGGATTATGAGATATTTATAGATCGCAATATTTATTTCAATCATTTTGATAGATTTATTGATTGTTTAACAATGATAATCTCGTGTTCTCTAACTCCTTCGAAAAAATCTTTTTTCAAAAGCTGAGAAATGCTTGTTGCGATAGTACGACAAATAGATGATTGTAGTTTTTTTTAAATTCTTTTGTTCTAAAAACAAGTACACTTAACACAATTTTCTCTGAATATCTTGTCGATCACTTATAAATCATATGAAATATTTTCACAATAATCAGCTGGCTCTAATAAATTTGATGATAAGATCATTGTTTAAACAATTGTACATGTTAATTTTGTCAGCAACTCTCATATAACTATTGATTTTTCTTTATTTGAGAACAATACAGAACATATTATACAATGATTTCGATTTTTTTTTCAAACAAAAGTCATACGCACTGAATTTTTTTCTCATTTTGTACTAATAGAAATTTTTTTCTTAGATTGTTACCAAAAAAAGTGGAAATGAAATGAACGCATGCATTGTTGCTTTTATTTCCATATGTATAATTGTTTACAACTTTTATATATTAATAGGAGAACATTCTCAAGTGACTTCCTCTGTTTATCACCATATTTTGTTCATATATAGGGAATAATTAGAGTAATATAGTTGCCAAAAAATTTTTGCTCTCGTTTAGATTTTATCGAGCTAGAGACTTTTTAATAGGATTTTCTAATAGGAGTTGAATTTTCGAAAACATTTTGTTGTGAATCTTTTCATATATGGTTCGATGCATCTTCATTTCTTCTTTCCGATGGTGAAAACGGTACAGCAGTCTTTATCAATCCATTTGAAGAGTTATTCAAAATATACTCGTCATTTTACATTTAGAAGTATGACTGTTCCATATCGAAGTGCTAAACTGTTTTCAATCATGATTTACTTTGCATAGAGCTGGATCCAACCACTAATCTTTTTTGAAAATACTTGAAAATAGTAATCGGTTCTATTCAAAAGGACTGACGTCAGTAAACATTTCATTTTCATCCTTCCCAATCATGTGAATAAATTGCACAAACATGCTGAAATGAAACTGCCAGAAACTTAAGGCTACAATAAAATCAGATTTTAAATAGATCGATTCATGCAAAAAAAATTGAGAGCTGCCATAAATTTATACACGTTCTACCTATGCATTTTTTTTCTTTTTGATCGTTTATTATTTAATTCATTATATGCTGATATTCTTTTTTAAATAATGAATCATCTTTTTTTGGTTACTGCACGAGTGGAGCAAGGGAAGCTATAGTCGAGGTGAACTGAATTTTGAAAACGCAGTCTCTCCATCAATGAGAAACATCACTTAATAAAAATTTAGCTTTGGAATACCCTATCCATAGAATACTCACGGATTCCATAGGCCAACGAAAAATATCTCTGATTTGAATAGCACATGTGTGCAAGTAGAATTGATGTCGGCAACGGCAGATCGAAATCAATCAATCTGTATCTTTAAGAAATCTCACTTTTGTCTGGTAGAAAAGTGCATCAAGATTTAATCAATTTATAATCAAAGGACGCTAGCTATTTCTAAAACAATTCAATTACCATTTCGTGGAATCGCGTTGTGAGAATGTAGTTCCAGAGATCGTTTTTAAAATTTAACAGTATATTACCTTCTAAAGTCTTTAATGCTATGTCGCGTTAGTCTTCTCCACAAGCGTAAATATGATATGTAAACAGATCTTTCTCGTTTTTTTATTCATTGAAAGCAAGCAAGTGTATCATATGTCACATCATTCTATCATCAATAATCGCTTGTTACATGAAAAGAAGATTAATTATTAATGAATCAAATGTGAAATTTTAACTTTTTTTTTTTATTAATATGAAATGATTCATGGTCAAAGAAAAGAATGGATAGAAATCTATTTGATTAATACCAACACAATCTTGGTGAATAGTATTAAAATAGCATCGTCGTGCTCCATATAAACATCGAGTAGACGATCGAAACCAGTGTCGTCCTGCTAAATAGATTGTATCATATATAAACAATGGTTTTTGTCTAACTCACCTTCTCAAGAACGAATTTGCTATAGAAAATAGTGGAAAAAATATGAAAATTATAAATAATGATCAAAAAGAAATATAACCTGTAGATGGTGTAACACATGGTTGATTGTCAATAGTAAACATAAGAACTCGATTATTGGAATAGTCACACACATAGAGGTTGCCTTCACTATCAAATGCCAAATCCGTCGGTTCGTAAAAGTGATTGGTAGCATTGGGCTGACCTGAGAACAAAATTGAAATTTGATTTATTTTGTTTTTTTTCATGTCAACATACATTTACTAAGAGAAAAACTGACTTATCATGAACAAAAACCTCAGGTACATCCTGGCTGTGTTAAATAAATAGCATTTCTGAATGTAGAATATAAGACAATAAAAGGCTATATTAATATTAGCAATGACAAGCATTTCTCTGTGCTGTAACCCCAACAATTCAAGCACGTACTAATAGTTATGAGATATACGTATAGGGATACACGTTCTGATGATGATTAGTAGATTGAATAGTAACGTATTGGATAAAGATGGGAAAAGGTTGGCTGTGAGAAAAATTTTAACTATTGGATCGATTTATATATAATAATATCTATTCAATCGGTTGTGTATAACATGCGCAATATTTTTATTGATACAATGTATATGATAGAAGCACATACTAGATCCTTTTGCAATAGTTTCGCCCTCATTTTTGTTTGGTAGCCAACGTTGAATTCGTCTGTTGTTAAAATCTGCTACATATAAGATATTAGTTGCTTCATCAACTATGACACTAATCGGATCTGAAAATGATGCAGAATCATTGCCTGCAATTCCCAAACTTGATCCAGCTAAAGTATTGCCGTTTTGTGCACCATTTAACCACATTTGCACGCGATTATTTTTTGAGTCAGCAACGTATAATGTACCATGGATTCGATCAACATGTATACCTTGAGGAGAATGTAATTGATTACTCTTTGATCCTGGTTGACCTGTTTGACCAGCAATAATGGTAGTCATGTTCGTTCGAGATGACCATTTAAGTACTCGATGTCCATCTAATTCTGACATGTAAACATTTTTCTCATTGTCTACTGCTATGCCAGAACATCCACGGCATTCACTACTTACTTGTATGCTTTCAGATGCCCCATTAACCCATTTGTCTACACGATTTGGTCTATAAAGTGCTGCATAGACTGTTGGCTCAGGAAAACCATCATCATCAACATAAACATTAGAAGGAAAATTGACATTTGATGCTACTGTGACGCCTATACCCGTTGTCTGATTAAGCGAAGTCATTTGAATACGATGATTGTTGAAATCAGCCACGTACAATCTGTTCATTGGTTTGTAAATAAATATTCCTTCAGGCCCATTCAATCGATCAGATAAATTGCCTGCTATACCAGTGCCAGCTACAATAACACCTCTTGTGTTCCATCGTGCGCAAGGACTTATCATTGCGGATGTCAGTAGCATAGAGGAACATAGAATAATACCTTCAATAAAAAATAAGATTATTCATTCGTTTATTCTACTTCTATAAATCTTACAAACATGCATGACGAAAATCTGTGCCATTGTTAATAGTTCGTGCGGTTTCAAAGAATGAGAAAGAAAGTGTGTTAAAAACAATGATAGGCAATAAGATAACATATCTCTATTTATGTACATTATATTCCTTAACACAAAATCAAATAGAATACAACGCACTTTGAAAACACACTTATTACGAAGAATTTCATGTATCTGAAACAAAATAAATCAAAATAATACAAACTATTATTTCAAATACTGAATTTTTTATATACATTAGATATCTAGCTCCATAGTGATATATATGATGTTGATCTATAAAAACGATGAAAGTAATATTATACCTAGATGATATGACTAGATAAATGAATGAAATAAATCCAGTGAATTATAGATTATCTAAAAAGCCATCATGATTTATTAAACATATAAAAGGCTAATGCCATTGCTAACTGTAACCTTAAATAGTGCTGACATACAGCCAGCATGTGAGTAATCTGAGATACAACTTGTCAACTAATAATAATTATAATAAACAGACAACTTCATAATCTAACTAGAACAAAAGGAGGTTAATAAATGAAGCATTAATGGATAAAATAGTTACTATAAACATTATTATATATAGTACATTTTAGTTCTACTAGATTTTGTTTTAGCTAGAGTATAAAAGCGTCTATGTATTATTATCATTTTATAACAATAATAATAATAAATAGAACCGAATATAGTACCATCTGATGAGATCTTTCAGTTAGATGAACACTGATAACGGCTTCTAATGAATAAGTATTTATACAGCAGTACATTTGGAGATCAGGTACGCTTCTAATAAAATGTACGCTTTATTCGTATTGCTTCCTTTTGTTCTCCTGTAATTAATGGAGAGAGCAAATAATGAACATTCCGATCTTTCATTGATGAAAACCGTACAACCATGAATCATATATATTATCGAATATGATATTAAAATAAAATGAAAATGAATTTTTTAAAAGCTATTCTGATTCAATCTCATAAATATTTGTGTATTTCTATTTAATCATGAAAAACAGTAGAATTGTAACCGATAACGATAACGAATTAGTCTATCCATTAGTAGACACAATCTTTTCTTTCCCGACCTGGTAAGAATTTTTCTGTTTTCTCCAAAAAAACAAAATTAACATATAACAGTGTTTTTTTTATATCTAACACTTTTTATTGATGATGAAAATTGTTTCTTTAGAAAAAAACGTATGAGATTATTCAAAGTTATATCAAGTTATGTTATCATTATAGAACTAAACAATTCTTCAATATTGTCATTTATCAAAGACTTATTTATGTTTTCTTTATTATCTACAGGATATGTGAAGCAGCTTGAATGCAGAAAGTCACTAAAAAAAATTGTAATGCCATGAAGTTTTCTGCTTGCTGATGGTCGTTAAAAGAAACAAAATTTATAGAAATAAACCAAAAAAAAACGCCACAAAATAATTATTGTGTCATTATTCTATTGGTTAGAAGTTACATATGACTCATTAATGGGTTGATTTCACTGTCATAGAGCCGAAAATATGAAGGATGACTTATGTCAGTCTACCGCTCGATTAGGTATCGGTAAGGAAAAAATCCTACCGATTACAATTCTGAAGAACACAATCTAACTGGGATATCTACTATATTTATTATTATACTATATGCTTCCAAAAAATTGTTTTAGTTATTCATATAATACAAATCTTAGAAAAAATAGATAAATTCTACAAAAAAAAATTATCATCATCCTTGCTAATTATTGTATATCTGTTGAGAAGCACCATCTATTATCCAGCAACCTCTATATCGATTTCAATTCTCTTTCTATTTTCTTATTCGTGATAAATTAATATTTATGAATATTACCTTCTATTTACGAAGAATGACGTGTCGTTGTATTTCATCAGCAATGTCGTCATTTTCATTAAGGTGCGAACAAAAAAATACAATAAGTAATTTGTAGATGATGATATATGATCGTAGCATAAGATAAATTTCAGTTGATTAAATGAGAAAAATCATAACATTGAATCTCTTTTATCTATTACATATTTATTTGAAAGTAAAAATTTATATAAAGTTTTATTAATTTTTTTTTTAAATATAATACATAGAAATTATTATGAATCAACTGTGTCATTGTTTTATATTCTATCTTTTTATATCACTTATTCTTTTAATCTTAACTATGGCTAATAATCAATGTTCAAATGAATCTGATTGTACTAAAGCTTCTGAAGAACCTTATCTTTTGGATTCTTCAACTTTTTCATCAGAAAAAATAAATGATTTCGGTGAATTTTGTTTCGTTTCAAAACGAAGTACAGATTCTCCTATTGAATTTAGTAACAATTATACTACAGTAGAATTGACAGAATCATCTGAAATAATTTGGATTCCAGTGGAAACAAAAACAAAATTACATTCAGGTAAATGGTCATTAGAATTTCATGTCGAATCAATGGGAACTCATCAAATTGGAGTTGGCTTCTTATTAAATTGGAATATTGGTCCTGATTGGGGATTCTTTGGTTATTTAGGTTCTTCTAGTACTGCATGGTCATATGATCCATCAACTGGTGATATTGTTACTAATACAAAATCAATTCATGGTAATTTACCAAAATTTTTGAACAATAGTGGAGTAATTGGATTAGAACTTGATCTTCCAAAAAACAAGATTGGTACATACACATTTATTGTAGATGGTGTTCGAACACCAACTAAACAACTATTAAAATCAGGTGCTGTTGCTATACCAGCTGTTTGTCTTCTATCACACGGACAAAAAGTGACTATTAGAAACTTAATTCGACTAGATCACGATGATACTACATTATCAGTGTGAACTGAACAGAAATTTCTGTATATTTTAATCTAGACAGAATAAATTTCAATGCAAATTTCTACTATTTTTCGAAGAAATAAGGATTAAATGTTGATAACTAACAAGTATTTTCAGGTAGTTAATTCAACACTTTTCATTCATGACTCGTTTATTTGTCATTTTCATTTTTTCTACTTAACTCTAGCGAGAAATATTGTTAGAAATACACAGACTATATACTACTCTATTAATATCAGTTATTTGTGTTTGTTTCTTTTTCTTTGTGTAAATTGAGTTTATCTTTTTTTTCTTTATTCAAGTGAAGCCTATAATGTGTTTTGATAATATAAAAATAAATTCTTCAGGCACAGTCAGTTAGTCTTCAAAGAATAGAATGAAACCAAGGTGAGATAACGTTTTATTATATACATACATGTTAATTGTTGGCTATATTTTTAAGAAGAATACAGGTACCAATTATTTTGATATCTACATTAGTTTTTGTCATTAGTGGGATAGATCCACAGTTTTATACTGTTTTCAAACCACATGATGGTAAATATCCATGTTATCGTCAAGTAAGCATTATGCAATATTGATTATATTTTTCAAATAAAAATAATTCTATAGCCGGCTATTATTAGTACTAATGCGGAACGAACACATCTTATTGTATTTGCTGAAGGTCGATTTGTAACTAGTTGTGCACCACCTTACGAGAGCATAATAGAGAAAAGATATGTTCCTAATGAAGATGGTGGTTTGGAAATGCGTCGTTCAGAAGATAATGGTTCCACTTGGCTTCCTGCACAAACCGTATATTCAGGAAATATTGATTTCTATACTGTAGTATGGGACAGTACATCAAACACAATTTATTTAATGTTACAAGCACCTTCATCAGTTCTTGTATTCACATCACATGATGAAGTATGGTTTTTTTCTATTGAAAGAATACCTATGGTATTTATTTTCGTTTAGGGAATAACATGGTCTGATCCAACACCTTTAAATGTATTTCCTCCACCACCTTTTAGTAAATCAATCAAACCTGCTGTTGGTCATGGTATTGAAGTAAGATATTTTGATGATTGATGTATTGATATATAATTAATATTGTAGATCATCAGTTCACTTTGTGGAAATGAAAATTGTTCTGATGCTGGAACTTTATTGGTATGATTAATATACGCAAAATTTGTGTTTCTTGCTATAATTTTATTTCTTCATAGATGCCATTTGTATGCCAAAATGGATCAAGTCATCCTGGTGATAATGGTTCATGTCCTAGCTGTTATGCCTGTATATTAAAAAGTGAGATGCCAAAGAATAATCAAAATCGAGAATGGAATTTCACAGGAATAGCACAGCAATATACTCGTGAATCACAACTTGTACAAACTATCAATATGGATGGAGGCATTTCGCATATTTATTTAAATGGACGAAATTTTTCTCCAGCACCAGGATATCGATATTTTGCACGTTCTACTAATGGTGGTGATTACTTTACTGAATTTGGTATTGATTCATCATTGATAGAACCTGTTACTAAAGCATGGACTGGTGTAGTCTGTTCGATTGAACGAGTATCTAAAATTCCTAGCCGTATTCTTTTTAGTGGTCCAGCAAATAGAACAGTACGCTCTAATTTAACTCTACATATTTCATATGATGAAGCTCATTCATGGTCAGTTTCTCGTGTATTATATTCAGGACTTAGTGCCTACTCTGATATAGCAGTTCTTGGCAATGGAGATAATATTGCTTTAGTTTTCGAAAATGGTGAAGAGACATTTGCAGATCGAATTTCTGTAGCTATTGTTCCAATAGCATGGATTGAGAATAAAAATACAAAATAATATATTAGACATTTATTTGAATGAATTAGATTATCAATACTCTTTATAACTTCTTACAATGAATATTAGGTATGATTTATGAATTTGCAAAAGTTATTAATTATATTATGATTAAATCATTTTTGTTTAGTAAGAAGACGTATCTAAAAAATTGAGAAAAAAAAATTCTTTTTAATAATCAATTGATAATTATCTCCTTTAAACTTACATCATTTCGAAGATCTTTAATTGCTGTTTTAAATTCATTACGTAATTGTACTATTGCATCTTTCTCTTTTCGAACATTATTACCAGCTAATTCTATATTATCCACTGATTTTATTCCTGATTCTCGCAAAGAAACTTCATTCTCCATAACCATTCTAAAACGAATAAAACATCATATAAAAAAATAAACTTTTATTTTCTTCTACTTGTCAATTTTAGTTAATGCTTCACGTTGTGCATAAGCATAAGTTGATGCACTTTCAAATTCTTGCCATACAAGTTCAAGTTCCGGTTGAACAGCAATCACTTCTAAAATAAATAAAAAATTATAATTTATAATAATATTCTACAATAACTTACTAAATACACGTTCTAATGGATTGACATAATTATAACGTACTCGAAGATACCATTGATAAAACATTTTTATTAAAGCAATTATATCAAATATAGTACTAAAAGGAATAAATAATGGTGGTCGATCATAATATTCTCGAACAACTGCATATTGTTGAAAATTCCAAATATCTGCTTGAACTGATTGAACATCCTGAAAGCTTTTACTATATAACAAAAAAGAAATCTAATAATCAATAGAAACTATTTAAAAAAACAAAGCACAGTAACTTACTTAAACATTGCAATTAACAAATTAACAAGAAGAATATTTATTAAAAGCATATGAAAAGCAAGTAAAATATGTGTAGCAATACTTGAACTAATATATGTCGATTCTAAAATAATAATTAATTAATAATTAATAAAATTATTTATATTATATACATACCATCTAATCCTTGTAATTCACCTGATATGTTTGTATAAAGTAAATAATAAACAGGATAAAAAACATAACGAAGTACATCACGTCCATTAAATTCAAAGTCACCATAATAAGCCATTGATCGTGAAGCAACACCATATGCTGTCATAACAATAGCAATTAATGTAGCAAAAAATGATAAATTTTTTAACTAAAATATAATTATATCTTTTAAATATTCTTTTTTTTTCTTTATTTTTACCATCTTTCCAATTGAAACTAAATGTGGTCCAAGAAATGGATTTATAATAATAAATGAAAGAGATCGCATCCACCAAAGCCATAAATCATATCCCATTATAATCCTATTTAAAAAAAGCAAACACTCTGATAATTATTTCCTTTCTTTGAATGGATCTACGACAATTAATCTCAATATTGAGAAATAAAATTGCAAAAAAGAAGCTCTATTATACAAAGAACCACTATCTGCCCTATTTATGCCATACTCTCATTAAGATACGATCATAGAACGTCGATCAAGAAGAAGAAAAAAATATTTATATAACTAGAAGGAAGAGGGCATGTTTTCTAATAAGAGATCCCTCTTGCTGTTATACTACTGTACTTTCTACTACAATGAGCCAATTCATATCTCGCAGGGCATATGAAAAAAAAAGAACATTTCCTTGGCTGAAAGTCGAAGGCTCAGATTCTCATTGGACCACAGCTACACTAAGAAAATATGTCGAACAAACATTTAATCATTGCACCTATTCGATGCATAACCTTCCTTCTAGCAGAGGAAATTAATCATGAATTTCTATTCCTCATCTTCAATTATCTTTAGTCAAATTTTATGGAAAATATTATTAATTAATTAAAATTCAGATTTCTATAGTTAATTTACCTAGCTGCTTGAAAACTTGCTGAATTGCCAACAGCTTGACATCGTAAAATTAATCCAATATAGAATAAAATAAATGAAATTGAACATAATTGTTTAAAAAAATATCGAAAATAATTATGACATTTGCCAAAAAATGAAAGACTATCTTGATTGAAAAACTAAATTAAAAAAAGAAAAAACCGAACATAATATAAAATTTTTAAAATAATTTCTTTTATACTTACAACACGAATTTCTTCAATTAACATACATGAAATAATTATAATTACAAGAATTTCTGTTGGATGAATTGATGGTTGATCAATTTTAATTGGATCAAAATGAAATAATAAAACATAACTAAATAAGAATAAAAAGCTCATATATTGAACCTAAATATTCAATATATTATATATAATTATTAAAATCTATTAAATAAATCCTACATGATGATATGTAAATTTAATATGTAAAGATTGATGAAATTGCCATATTTGATAAAATTTTTTTTTAATAGAACCATGAAAATGATTAATAGCATATGGATCACAATAATTAATCCCATAAGGTTGTAAACTAGAGAAAAATTTCTTATATAAAAGAAAAAAATTTCATTTTTTACTCACGTTGGTTCTGTTGGTAATAGATTCTTTTCATATAAAAAAAAAAAAAACTTCAATATATATATCACATGAAAAATCTGAATTATTTCATTACTTGATTTACTGTTCGAAAACGTGCAGCAAATGGTGCAAGTAAACCTAATGTCCATGTACCAATTAATTGTCCAATATAATATCGTATATGAAATTGATCAGAATGTAATTTATCATACCAAATACTATTTTCTGCTTGTCTACAACAAGGATGTGAAGAAAATCTTTTACTTTGTGCATCATCTGCTACCTAGAAAAATAAAATTCATTAAAAAAATAAAATAAAAACATATTCTTTCAAACTTGTAAACATGTTACATCACCAAACATTTCAACACGTTGTATAGTTAATATTTGTGCTATATTTGGATTATTTTTAAAACATAAATCAATACAATTAATAGCATATTGTTCAAAATAATGAATCCATTGTGTAAGATCAATTTTTTTATCACCATAAACAGCATCTGATGATTTATCACGTAAATGTGAAAGTATTTCAGTTGCTACTAAAGCACCACATATACGATCTTTCATATGAGCAATAAATACTTTTGCAACATCCATATAATTCATAACAATAGACCAAAGAAAAAGATCACGAATAATATAATCTTTTGCTAATTGTTTATATATTGTATCAGTTGCAATTAATTGTCCTTGTTCAATATCATGCATTGGAGAAATAATATTTGTAAAACGTTTTATACCCATACGATCTTCTTGTTCTTCAATTTGAGAATCATAATAAAGAGATTTCATATATCCACCAACAACATTACGAAATAAATCATTAAGATCATCTGTTGAACGAATAACTTTTCGATTTTGATCATTTTTAGTTTTAACTGCATTACGAAGTAACCAATCTTCTCGATTCTATAATAATATATATTCAAATATTAAGTTTTTTCATCGCTCTTCAATAATTGATCTTACAACTAGTGTCCTGCAACCGGGTCGGGTACCCGGCACCCGATCCGACCCGAGAATTGATGATTAGTATTTAGCGAAACTGGTCGAATTTTAGAAGCACGAAGACAACAACTTAGTTCTGAGTCACTTGACTCACTTGTTTTTTTGCGAAATTTTAAATGATATTTTTTTGTTGTTTATTTTATTTATTGATGATGTAATTAAAATAATAGTATATTTTGTCGTATGAAATAAAAGTTCTAAAAGCATAGTATGGCTTTGAAAAGCCCTGCTAAATATCAATTACTTTCGGGTCGGGTCCGGGTGCGAAAAGTCGTACCCGTGCAGGACACTAGTTTACACTATGACGTTTGACGGAGATATTGGCAAAGCAAGAGTCAAAAATAGCTCATTCTATATATTTAATTTATTTTTCATTTGAAAGAATCTTAAGCTATCTTTATTATATTTATATATTATGTATACATACGATAGCTTCTTCAGTATATAATAATGCTATAAATTCGCTATAACGTTTATTATTTTTATTATTATCTCTTGCAGCAAATGGATTTAATTGTGGATGAAAAAAAAATTCATCTAATTCAAAACCAAGTTGAATAAAATAATGAATAAATTTATGTCGTTGTTTTGTTAATGCACGACAGAAAATGGTTTTTTTGTCATATATATTATCAAGAGAATCTTGAACAATCCATTCTTTTGCTGTATTTATACAATCCCAATCAATTGCTAATTCAAGTAAATAATCAAGATGTGTTACATATCGATGAGTTTTATTTGAATTTGATATTTGTCGTTTAATTTTACTTTCTACAGCTATATATATATAAATTATAGATTTTTCCTTTTTTTATAGAATAAAAATAAAATTCTTACATTTACATATACTTCGAAGTATTGTTTCAGATAATTTTTCACCTTTATTTAAATTAAATACACTAATTTTTGAACGAACTGTTGGTTGTAAACAATATAAAATCATAAGAATTATTTCATTACTAACTTTTTTTAAATTATTTAATTTAATATCTTTTGTTGAACGATAACTATCAATTCCATTTATTGCTTGAATTAATTCATCATTCATAGAATTATAATATTTATCAAATTTTATACGTAATCTAAACAATTAGAATAACAATAATCAATGTACCTAAAATAGTTATGTCTTGTTAAAATCTCAATGATCAGTTCTCATCTTCATACTTTTTTTAGTTCAGATACTATTGTCTACTGAGAAATAGTTTGTAAAATGGAGTCGTTTAATACATGTTGACAATGGTGAAGAAAATGTATAGATGAAATGAGATTTCATTCAATATGTTCTAATTTCAGAAAGATCTCTTCGTGTTTGTATACATGTCACGTTAGTTACTTCGTATAAATGTAGGAACGCTTTTTTTATATAAAAACATTTAAAAAGTTTTATCAGAACACTTTTTATAGAGAATTTTTTCATAGGTTGACGACTTTAACCCAGTGTACATTCAGCAGTTGATGAAAGTTGTAATTTCAGTTATATAAATAATATATATTTTACATACCGATTTCGATTAATTCGATTTGAATCATCAGATTGTGTGAATTGAAGATTAGCGGTATTTAGAAGTGATTCTCGTCGTTTAAATGTTTCATTTAACGTTAAACGTGTATCACTTTCATCATCAATATCAATAGGTGTTGTCCAATTAATATCAAGATCCATTTCTTGTGTTCGTAACAACCATCGAACAATATAATCAGCAATACGACCGGTATTCTAAATATTTTTCATAATAAAATTTATTATTACTTCTCATACAACGAATACTGGATCATTTCTAGTAGTGAACCAGCACAACTGACGATTGACTGTGATTTACGGGAAAAAAACCTGCGGTTCAACGATAATCTATCGGTGGACTATATATATAGTAGAAAGTGCTATGGGGGTATCCGAAAAACACACCTGCTACTAGTATGTCCGAGGAACTTTCCAGTATTACAGTATCTTAAAGTGCTTTCGAGGTACGTGTAAGGTACTTGCTGGAAAGCGTTTAGTAAACGGATACTTGAAGGTACTGATCAAATACTCAACTGAGCACCATTACACAGTATTTTCAAGTATCCTGTTATCAAAATTGCAGTATGTTGATGATCAAACATAACCCTAGACTTTTTTCATCATTGTTTCTCTCAAAAAAATTTAAGACATTTTTCGATTTTACTTAATTTACTATTTGCAATTCTGAAAACTAAAACAGGTTAAATGTCGGTATCTGGTCGAACTTGAGTTGATCTGATCTCTATCAGACTACTTCAAGGTAGTCTTTTCTCAGTTTACTATCTAGATCGGCATATTCTCGATTAGTTGAATAGTCAAGAAATAATCTAAAAAAAAGGTTAGTATTCGATTTGTATCATATGAGTTTTTATTAATAATAAAATTAACTTACATTAATAATTATAATTGGAATATTTCTACGAAGATCATTATAAATTGATCTAACAGAATCTTCACCACCTTCAAATAAAAGTGTGACACTTGGAACTAAAAATAATTAAATTATTGTTTTTTAAAAAAAAAAAGGAAATTAATCTATACCTGGTAATACTTGTTTTGTACGTCCATTAGCAATAGTTTTTACTAAACGAGTACGATAATCACCTATATTATAATATCGAAGTGTGCCATCATCAAGTAATATAAAATGTGTATGATTCATTTCTAGATTTTGTTCACCAGATTTCCATTGATTTATATTTTTCTATGATAAAAATAAAAATTTAATTATCAAATTGTTTTTTTTTCAATCACATCTAATAGATTTTCAATTTAGTTAATGTTCCATGAATAGAATGTTATTTGTTGCAAAGAAAAGAAAAGAAAAAAAAATATATATATATAAATTTACTAAATTTTGTTCTTGAGAAGAAGATAAATTATTTGGTAATTCAATATGTTCGAATCGTTGAAAATCATTTAGATTTTTAACACAACCATAATTACATATACCAATAGCTATTGTTTTATCTTGTGGTTTAGTTAATTTTCTTTTACGAATAGCTTGTCCAATAAGTTGTACAATACCAACATTCATTCCATTTGTAAATAACCAAGTATCTAAATAAAATAATTATTTAAATAAACAAAAACAAAAAATAAATTCTTACTTGATTTACTAATAAATTTAACAAGATCATCAAGAAAATTAATTTCTAATTTTCCTCGTAATTTAAAATATTTATGTCCACCTGTTACTTGCATTAAAAGTGCAGGTGAAGAAATATGCCAAATATCAAGTAATATTGTTTCAAATATAGATGGATCACTTTCAATATCACATCGAACATACTATTTTATATAAAAAATAAATAATAAAATTTAATTATCTTATTTCATACCGGTGCTCCATTAATTAAAGAAACACCTTGTTCTTTTGTTGGATCTTTAATTGTATGAATATTTTGTTGCCATTTTTCATTCGGTTTTAATTGATCATTTATATTAAAATGTTCATATTTAGTTCGATTACAATGACATAATTTACCATTTGGACTATAATAAATGATTAGATTTTCTAGATATTTATATATATATATATTAATACCTGTCAGGAAGAAAACTAACACATCGACGACGATTAATAGGAATTAAATTAAATGCAGCATCATATTCAGCTGGATTCTATAGAAATAATATTTAAATAACAATGAAAAATAAATAAGAATAAAATTCTAGCATACATATTTACGTTCGGCTTTATTTCTTGCCATAAATTTTTGACTTTAAAATTTCATTTTAGATTAAAAAAAATAAGTATAGTTATTTAAGAAAATAACTTTTTCTTTCTTAAAGAACAAATAAAGAATATTACCCATAGTAACTCTTGTTCGCAATCTGTTACAATTAAGAAAATGAAAGTATTGTAGCATGTGATTCTCATGAAAATAATTTCTTTGTTTCTATATCGACACAATATTAGTATTACTTCACATAAAAATTTGAGAAACGCGTTTTCTTTTTCTTCTTCTTCTTCTTCATAATCAACGAGTGTTAACTTCCTTTTTTTTCTTCTTTTCTGTGATGAATACATAAAAAAACATGACTTGTTCTCTACATTATTATATATTTATATATAATAAAATTTCTTCTCAAGCAGTTTTGTAACAATAACAACAATTTTATTTAAATTTGGAGGGTAACCAGCAAGTATACCAGATTATAGACTTTGATTCTTAATTCTTAGAAAGATCTGTACGAAAATGAAATATTAAACAAATTGATAAATCAATTTCTTATGTTAAAAGGCAATATTCTCGTATTTTCTTTTCATGTATTTCAATTAAAATTTTGCTATAAAGAGAAATAATTGATTTTATTTATTTAAATCAACATAAACAAACACACACAAACACACTACCAAACAGTACATTTGTTCACACGACTACTTCCTTGACCAGGTTTACAGCCAAATACACGATCGAATTCAACAAAATTTGATAATGGACCAAGAACTCTGAAAAATAAATGATTATTTATTAATTAAAATAAAAATAATAGAATATAAATACCTAAATCGTGGAATAGAATGAACATCTGTTAAAACTCTATTTAAAGCATATGCATCAGTAAATTTTGCACACCATCCATGAGCATATCCAATAAAAAATAATTGTTCTTCAGAATATTTATTTAAACCTGGTAATCTTCTGTCTATATTTGGATTTTCTCTAACCCAATTTTGATAAGCCTACAATATAAATATATATAAGTATTTCAATATATAAATATAATTAATTTACATAAAATGAACTTTTAATTCCACCATTATCAGCAATATTTTCTCCTTGTGTTTGAACACCATTTATCTAAAAGAAAATAATTTTATTTTTTAATTAAATAAATAAAATTCGAAATAAAACGAACCTTCTCATGAATTTGATCTACTGTATAGTTACTATATTGATCAATAATACATTGTTTTCGTTCATTAAATTGATTTATTGTACTATTTGTCCACCATGGAATTTTATTTCCATCTTTATCATATTGACGACCATCATCATCAAATCCATGTGTTATTTCGTGACCAATAACCATACCAATACCTAAATCAAAGATTAATTTTCAATCAATTAAAACTTAACTACTACATACCACCATAGTTCAAATATCTAAAAGAAAATAACACAAAAATTTAGATAGAATTTTAAAAAACAAAATAAATATTTACTTTGGTGCATTTTTATTAAAATATGGCATTTGTAAAATACCAGCTGGGAAAGCTAAAAAAATTCAAAGAAGAATTTTTTCGAATATTTTTCTGATAAAAAAATCTTACATATAGCATTTGTTGATGGTTCATAAAAAGCATTAACTACAGTTGGAGGAAGATCACCCCAAGCACGATGATCAACAACTTCACGAAGTTGACGAAAATCTTCTTGAGCTTTAATTCGTTGCATTTGAAGAACATTTGAAATATATGACGTATGAAAGACATACTACAATTAATAAATAATCGAATTTCATCTTGTTTTTTTTTTTTTAAATTAAATGATATTCTTACTTGAGCATACATTTTTTCTAATTGTGTTGTATTATCACTAGCTACATAATCTGGATAACCAATATTTTCATAGATAGCTTGAAGCTATATAAAGAAAAGAAACAAAAAAAAAATCAATTATTTTATTTTTTTTTTTAAATTTTACTTTATCAACAGCTTTAGCTTTTGAAACATCATCCATCCATGTTGCATTTTCAAGCATAACGTTCATTGAATTTCGAATATTTTTAATAATATCTTTTGATTGATTACGTGCATCTTCATTAAAATAATTTTGAACATAAAGTCTTGATACAGCAAAACCCATATTATCATTAACATAATTAGCACATGTTGTTGAACGTGTTGGTTCAGCACTAGTGCCTTTGAATACTCGATCAAATTGTTCACGTGTACTTCGAATTCGTTTTGGCATATTACTTGCACGATTCATCATAAAACGCCATATTAAATAATTTTGTACAACACGTTGTGGACTTTCTGCAAGAATATTTGAAACATTTACTAAATAAGCAACTTCACTAACAGCTACAACATCGGAATTCATTAATGTTACATTGCCAATAAGATATGATTGACTTAAATAATTAGTAAAATCAAACTATAAAAATTTCATAATTAATTTTTTTTTTTGTTAAATTAAAACTTACATTAGATTGAAATGAACTTGAAAGATTACCAACAGTTGTTCGAATAGTTTCATTTTCACGAAGACGTTGTTCTGATTCACTCCAATGATACTAAATTAAATAAAATATTACAAAAAATATTAATAAACAAAAAATTTTACTTGAGAAATATTTTTCTCTAATAAATACATTGCTGCAACATCACTATCAATTGATGTTGTAACATTTGTTAATGCTCGAGCTAAATCACCCATAAATTGACGATAAGCTGCAGTAATATCTGTTTCATTTTCATAATATTTTGTTTCTTGTAATCCAAGACTACCTTGTCCAAGCTGAAATAATATTATTTAAAAAAAAAAAAGAATAGATATATTTTATTTACTTCAATATCATAAACTGATGAATTTTCTTGATTAGTTGCTGTAACAACACTAAATATTATTTCATTATCATATTTACGTAATTTAAGTAAAAGATCTGATAAATTAAAACTTGGAGGAACCCATAATGAACCTTCTAAAATAGGCCATCCACCAAATTCATTTTTAACAATTGAAAGTACAGCTTCAACACCATCTGCTTCGATAGCAGCTTCATCAATACATGATTCATATAAATTACGAGCATTTATAATTGCATTTGGTTCAACAGTTCCATTTGGTGTTGTTGCAGATAAAAGATCTTATAGAAATAGAATTAATAATAAATAAAAAAATAAAAAATTATATTTTATATTATACCAATTATATTTGAATCTAATTGTGTATCCAAAAGATTAAAAATATTTTGAACACCACCTAAACAATAAATGTAAAAATTTTTTTTTTATTGAAAAAAATCTGAATTTACTATCTTCTGGAATGCGTGCACTTTTTAACCATGCTCCACAAGCAAAATCATAAAAATCTTCACAAGGATTAACTGTTTCATCAATTGAATCCAATAAATAATCCGCTATAATTATTAATTCATATAGATAATTTTTAAGCAAAAAAAAATATACAATACATACCTGCTTTAATACAATATGGTGTTAAACATAGATTATCGACTAAAAAAGAAATTAAATTTATAATTTTAGATTAAATTAAAATGAAAAAGAGGATGAATGGCAATACCAATAGGTGCTGTTGTTGTTGTTACTGTTGCTGTTGTTGTTGATAATGTTGTTACCGTTGGTGCTACTGTTGTTGTTGGTGATGTTGAATTTTTGTGTTTTGCAACAGCGAATAAAACAGCAAAAACAATTGTAGTAGCAAGAAGAATAGCAACCAGAACAGCAAGCCATCGATTATAACTGCGTGGACGATCCTTTAGTAGTAAATTTGATTCTTGACTAAATAGATTTCATTATGATTTATTTTAATTAGATAATAATACATACTTTACAGAGTTGTTGTCTCGCATCATAGCAACTCAAAGTTAATCTAAAATATAAATTTGAATTGATAATTTTTCACTTAAAAAGAAGCAAAAAAGTCAACTTTAATCCAAAAGAAAAACATACGAATGATACAAAATGGTAGTAAAATTTGTTTTATATAATGATAAAATGTATAAAAAAGAATATATTCATTATCATGATTATAATGCAAATTCTACATTTGATAAGATATCTTTGATTCATCATTTCTCTTTCTGTACTTTGCTCTTGTCATTATTGCATATTACCTTGAGAATATTATAAAAATGATAAAGATAAAGAAAAGATGAATTTTTCTTTATAAGTGGTTAAACAGTTCGCTTGTAAAGTAACTGGATACACATGCAGTAAGAAAATTTTTTTCTGATCATTGATCTTTAATATCATCATTTCGGTACATTATATGCGTCATGTATGTTTGCTAGAAAATTATGCAAAGATTATATAATATTCAGAAGTGTCTAAATTACCATAAAAAATAAAATGAAAAGATGAACTACTAATTAGTAAATTTGAATCAGAAACAATCATTTTATTTTCTTCTTTCGATATCATCTCATTTTTATTATTCAATTTTGTCGAATGAGAACTATTGTTCTTTTCGTTTTTTCTTGTTCAAACGAACTTTGAAGAATTTATTCATTTTCATACTATTTTATACAAACAGAAGAAAATACCGCGTTGAAAGGCAACGAAGAAGATAAAACCGTTTTATTTTTTATCATTTAAATTAGTTAAATTATGAAATATTGAATGCTATTGATTTATTATAATATTCGAGTGTATCTAAGAAATCGACTAGAGGATTTTATAGATCGTACTGTGTCACATTGCTCCATGATACATCCATTTTGACATATACTAATTGACTTTTTATACTTATGAGAAAA
>JAJEKB010021383.1:1510837-1550761 GCA_022393335.1 Macrotrachela quadricornifera
CCGTAATAAGCTATCGAATCAGTTGAAATATATACAAAACAATGGATAGAGCATTATTTATGTGTCATCCATTATTATATCATTTTCTCTCCTTGCATACTTGTATTTGTATATTAAAACTCTGAAATCTTATTCAAACATATGGTTTTTTTATCACCAGTATTATAAGTGAAGAAGTTATCTTTTGACAACTGATGTCGAAGTTTAATAATGGTTATCAAAAGAAAAAGAATATGACAATGTTGACTGTTGAAGTCGATATAAAAATGCTTATAATTATCATCGACATCAACGCAACGAACAGCAATACTAGAATAAATGTCAACTTCTGTTTTACCAATGAAATAATCATGAAACATAATATGAGTGGGGTTTGTATCTGAGATGGAGACCGACAAGAGAAGATCTCCAAGTTACTGAGATCAATTTAATAAAAATTTCCAGGCAAAATACTTCCACTATCCGATGAATATATACATGAGATGGAATTTTTTTTCTACTAATATTAACGGATATACGACAATAAATGTCTCTCTACGTATTTCTACAATATCTCACCTAGATTATGACGCAAATATTTGAGTTTTGTTTCTTTAAAAGATAACACGTGTAATTTTTTACAGAATCTTATGAAAAGAGCTGTTGAAACAATCAACTACGAAGTCATAACCAGTCAATCTTCTAATAATCCAAAATGGCACACTGTCAAGCGTACATTTTTTAGGAAATTAATAATTTCGTTTCTTTGAGAAAACCAGATACGAAATCCTCTCAAAATTTTACACCATTCTACTCATAGTAATATGATAGAGAAAACGTTTTCTTTAAGTTTCCAATGAATTTGAATATGTAATCATTTTTTATTTATGATAACAAATTTAAATATATTGAAAATATATCATTTCAGAGTATTGCATTATTGACCAGATATACTTTTACACTTAATTGTCTGAATAGTTCTTTTCACAAGATTTTGCAGAGAATTCTACAAGTCATCTATTGAAAAAATATGTGAGCATCAACGTTACAATTTGTGCAATATCGTGCAGAAATACATAGCACAAACACAATGATTGGAGGAAATAAAAGAATGTTCACTATGCGTGGAGAAAGAACAAAAATCGTTATCATTGGCGACAATTTTATTGCTGATCGTTGATTATGCATTAAAAAATACTTTTTTAAGACGTTACCTTTAGAAGTAATATTGATGTCTATGCAATTACTAATTATATGATTACATATTTTTTCTTTAAAATATTTTCATTGCCAGAAAAAAAATAACAACCTATAATGGTTGAATATTACTAGCTGTGCTTGCTGGAATCTACATTCATTTACATATGATATATTTAGTAAAAATTTCATCATAAGTACTGAGACCTGTTCAATCAGACAAATAATCGATTAATAACAAACAATCTTTGGAAATGAAGAGTTTAGCGTTTTTTCAGTCCAATAACGAATGGATGTTTTCGTTAGTTATTCTAGACTTATTGCATGCAATATGAATGTTATCTGCTTGCTAAAGTAGTTGTCTAATATACGATCCCAGTTTTTCTAATAATTCTTCGAAACATATAAAAATTAGTGTAGTTTGGTTTTCAGATACATCAATTATAAGCATAATCTGCCATCAGACAATCCTTCTAGAAATCAATATTATAATATAGACAAAAATATATATAATTACATATCTGCATCAAATAGTAACATGTTTTCATTACAACTTTATATTAAATTGATCTGAATCGATAATTGTTTCATACTTGATATTAGAATACTTGACATAGTAAACTAATGCAATTTCAGTGGAAATCTTTCCTTAAAGGATGACTAACTGAAAGGCTAACATCAATCGTATTTACATTGACGAATAAAAACTGATAAGACGCAAGATAGATTCTGAAACTGGCATTGATAGAATGCAGAGAAATGAGTAGTATTATGATTATATTTTGTTGTAACTTTTATTATATGAGAAACTGATATAATTCATAACATGGTTTACGTATCTACATCGATTATTTTATTATTTAATAAAAAATAGGTGTTCTTTTACAAATATGTGTCAAAATTACGTGTATTTTTTTTTAAAGTACTTATTATCTATAAAATCTTTCTTTTTCATATCAATTAAATAGAATGAAATATATTTTTCTTCTAATGATCCAACATTACATACACCTATTCTATATATCGTCATTACAAATATTCACTTTCTTTTTATTCAATAGTAAAATATTACTAATACAAATATTGAAGATATTTCTATGAAATGATTTAATATGATTTCGAAATTTACATAAGACAATATAAAAATTAAGAAACTATTTATTCAGTAGATTTAATATTTTGATTTCAATTTAAATATTTACTTAATGATTACATCATCAATATTGTTATTCAAATATGTAGACATGATAAAACAGAATGCATCACATAGAAGATATGCATGTATATTTATATTTCTCCAACTTTTTTATTATCACAACACATACTTTTCTTTGTTATTTTCACCTATGCACAGATATCATTGTTGCCATTTTTACGTCTTCTTTACCTTGCACCTTGACACCTACGATCTCATAAAATTTTGAGAAGAAACCTATATATCATATTACACGTGATTCTCATTTTTTATAATCAGAAACAAAAAAAAACCGAGCATGGGAGGTGGAGTATCGCGTAGACGAGGAACTCGTGTAACACCAATACCAATTTCATCTAATAAATCTTCTAGAAATGCAGCTGTTCAACTAGTAAATTATGATAAGTCAGTTCAAACAAGTACTTTAAATCTTCATACTGAACGTCCTGTTGTATCAATACCAATTATGCAAGACGCCGCCGTTCAGGCGAATATACAAAATTTTCCTATTACTACTTCAATGACTAATAGAACAGTAATTAAACTTTTACCAGAAATTAAACTCAGTACAGATCGAACACGAACAATAAGTGAAATTCATTACAAAAATCCACGTAACGATCTTATTACTAGCAAAAAACATCGTCAATATATCATTGACAATTGTAATAATGTCAAGTCTATTGCTGAACTTGTGCAAAAGATTGAAAATTATTCAAACAGTGATCTCGATCATGCATGGCTTCTCTTTCATTGGATTACTAACCATATTACTTATGTCAGTAGTCATACAGGTAATACAGTTGATGCAGTATTTCGTACTCGTACTGGTGCCTCTCGAGGATTTAGTCATTTGTTTACTGAATGTTGTCGTCTATTGAAGATCGAATGTACTGATGTGCTCGGTCATGTTAAAGAAAATTCGTTTCAAATCGGTGATTCACTTCAAAATGCTACACACATATGGAATGCGGTAAAACTTAGTGGCCGCTGGTATTTACTTGATACTACATGGGGTGCTGGTCATGGAAAAGAAAAGCAAGCTGAAGATTCCTATTTCCTAACATCACCTGATCAAATGATCTATACTCATCTACCTACTGAAGACACTTGGCAATTACTCTCACCTCCAATTACTAAACAAGAATTTCTAGATTTGCCGATAGTAAAATCAACCTATTATAGATTGAATCTAAAATTAGTTTCACCGACACAATGTGTTGTTGAAACAAATCAACCATTGTTTGAAGTAGTTGTCAAAACACCACCTGATGTTACATTAACAACAGCAATGAAATCAGGTGATATTAGTTGTCCAGATTTTCATCAACTCTCTCAATATGATTATATGGATGGTATGACTCGATGTTATTTTAGTCCAGCAAATGATGGTAAGAAAAATATTCAATCTTGCATTTTACAGAATTATAATCAATGTCGAACGATTAGAGATATTAGGAAAATAATTCAAAACTTATGATTATTCATTTAATATTTTACTTTTTAATTAGGTACATATGACTTAACCATTTATGGTAAAACCAACAAAGAAACTAAATATATGGATGCAATTTATATGCGTCTTAAAGTAGTGGGCCTTTTTGATGCTCCTGCATTTCCTGTTCTATACCGTCCATTTACTGAACGTCGGTGTACATTGATTGAACCATTTCGAAGAATTCTTCATGCGGGAGAGTATGTGACGATTCAAATGCGCATTCCAAATGCAACGAAAGTAAGAGTTCATAATGGTGATGAAGTAATGTCATCATACGGATACGAAAGTGAAATACTTACTAAGGAAATAATGGTTCAAGGTGACGTGATAGTATATGGAATATTTGATCCTAGTGATCAGTTACAACCCATTTGTAAATTTAGCATGGCTTGAAATATTGTTGTTTTTTTTTTGTTATTCATTTCATTTCATATTCTTCAATACGGTATTTAACACCATAGAAAATAAAGATTTCCCAGAGAGAGAGAGAGAGACGATGATGATGTCTATGACCTATGTCTTTGAAATCTTATAACACAGTTACAATTCGATAGAAAAATAATGATGATAAAGATAATCGTGAAATGCGTGACTCATATATACAGATTCTCATTGAGACAAAAGTAGAGTAACATAAATTGATTTATTTAAATAAACAAACTCAAATTAAATAAATGATATTTTTATCGAAGATTAAAAAAAATTACAATTCGAAGTTGATAAGTAAGTGTGTTTACAATAAGTTGATATTTTTACATATGTTAATCGAGGAATCAGTGACGAATGAATAAATTAAAAAGCTGGAAGAAGAAAATGCTGATATTTTCTAGTGGGTTTTATATTTCAATAAATCTCTTTCGATGACAAAAAACCTTTCGAGCCTTCTAAACTGTCCAAATATTTAAAACTTTTAGAAAAAATTTCTATTAAATTCCACTATTTTTCAAAAGATTTTACATACAAAAACTATTTAAAAAGACTTGTCGATATACAGAAAAAAGTTGTATACATAATATTGAGTAGATATCTGAAATTGAGTCAAAGATCAATTAACAATACTAAAACAGTTAGAAAGTGGGTAGGCATAAGTGTGAATGATTGTGGTGCGATACACTTGGTATGGCTGTTACTTAATGATCTCCAATAAAATCACAATTTCATCCATCCGTATGCTCTGAAGATTAATGTAGTTGTTAATCTTCGATCCTATCGTGGATACTCGCTCAATATTATGTAAGTTGGTTTTCTCTCACGGTTCGCAACAGAATTGAATAATATACATAGTGTTAGATGGAGGAAGTCTTTCTCTTTAAATCTACATATATCGCGTTATCTGGTCAAAAAATTCAGCTGTAAGCCATAGGTACCTTTTACTAAAATTGGCTTTCACAAAAATGATTCTTTTTTATATATAGTCTCATGTAACTCGATGAGCTGATTCGAAATATCACTTTAGTTTTTCTTTAAAACGTAATATAGAAAGGTAAAAGCAGTTTTCTGATCAAAAGCCATAAGTTTTCCCAAATCCTATAGAATAACCTAGAAAAAGGTTTCATGATTTGCTGCTACTACAGTAATTAGGAAATATTTATGTATAGGTGGTACAAATGTGAGCTTGATCAGATCTGATCTTTTTGTAGTTTTCAATATACTGAAATTTTATTATAAAGTCCATAGGTGAACAAGCTTTTTCGCGATAATTCTTGCTTTTGACATATTATATTATGTTGCCGAATAGCTTGTTTTTTCTTATTTATGCCGAATTCTGGACCTAAGCCTTCGTTAATTTTTTGCGTGGACTCTATAAACTATGAGAACCATTGTTTTAGAAAATAATACTTCACATATACATGTATCTACGCAAACGGTTCGATTCTGAGAAAGAAAACTTTCACAATATCTTCATCTGGCTCTCCAATCTGTATTGAACGAATATTATTCATTCAGTAGAGATATACTTCTCTACCAATAATCTTATTTCATATTCTGTCATCATATTATAAAGTGTGTATCATAAGTAACGGCCCCATTTTTATTTTTGGTGTATCTTGCTGTATTTAAAGGGAGGCAGATAGCGATCATATATTTTTAAAGAGTAGCTTCTAAGCTATCATTCAGGAAGGATTACAATGGATTTGTATTAGTCCTAAGAAAAGAATGCGATGATGAAGTTCTTGAAAAAAATCGATCAAATTTCGATTTTTATCTTCTAGGTTATAAATTTATTTTAAAAATAAAAAAAATGACATATTCATCTAGTTTAGCATTAACATCAGTAGTAATGATAAGAAAAATAATCAGACGATGGAAAAAAGTCAATAATCCTCTTTTCGAATTCTTCTATCTTGATATTTTATTATTGCTTGTATATAATCTCTGCGGGATACTTAACATCATTTCAGCACACAAGTTACATCATATTTTTCTTCAATTGATCGAATTATCTTTTTTTTTAATAAATCAATATATCTTTGAGCAGTCATGGTTTTCTTTTCATCACGACGCCATTCATACTCATCTGAAAATTCGTCAATAAAGATCGGATCATTTTTAGGTATAAGTTCACGGCAGCTAATTGCACCCCATATCATAAAACCTTGAAAAAATTTTTCTTTTGGTGCTTCTAATAATTCATGTGATATTGATTCTCGAGTATGACCATAAACTACATTGTTCTTTGTATTATTCGATGCTTGTAAATCAATCTTAGTCGAATAATCAGAATTACTGACTAAATGCCACGAAAATTTCTTTGTTTCTTCTTTTCGTCCATATTTGTTCAGTAATATTTTGGCGTTTACATTTTTTTAAAAACATCATCGTCGCATTCTTTTCTTAGGACTAATACAAATCCATTGTAATCCTTCCTGAATGATAGCTTAGAAGCTACTCTTCAAATATATATGATCACTATCTTCCTCCCTTTAAATACAGCAAAGATAGACCAAAAATAAAAATGGGGTCGTTACTTATGAAACACCCTTTATTTTATCATTGTTAGTTTAATGTTGAGGGCTTTAATTTGACCGAAATATGTTCTAATTTTGAAACAGGCAAGACAAATATCTTCATTGTTAGAAATAAAAGATTGCTTAAACGAAAAGGAGTTGTTTAATTGTTAAATAAATATGATGGCAAGAAGAATTTCATTATTTATGTGATCCAAATGTGCCTTTATAATTGCAATTGAATATTCAAACTATTTTTTAACTTTGCTTTAATACATATTATTGAACAAATTTTAGATTTTCAGTTTCCTCAAAATAAGTTTTCTTCCTTGCCACATTATAACATCATATAGTAACCTATTTTTTGTTGTTACATGTTGCTATGTTGATTGTTTAAAAATATAACGCATGGTTATACTACGAAGAATTGAATGTTAACATTGCAACTGAGTTTTGCAATTTATAAGTTTAATATAAAAAAAGAGAACGAGCGAATTGGTCGACATATATTTTGTTTCCTTCCATCTGGTTAAAGAGAAAAACAAAATACTTTACCAAGACGATTAAAAGTAAGCAACGATTCAAGTTTTTTTTGTCAATCACAGTCTATCATTTTTCAATTAACAGATGTTCATTGTCTGTTTGATTTACATTTATGTCAATAGAGTTTTAGATGAAATGCTCAAAAACTAATCAAAAAAATCTTTTTAGAATATATTTAAAATAAAAGCTTGTGGAAATACTATTTGAGTCAACTAATATCTTTTTCATAAATAAATAAAAGTTCTTGAGAATCTTCCACTTTGTATTCACAGATAGTAAAAAGAATGTTCTATTTTTCCATGTATTTCATCATTATGCAACTGATGTCAGTTGGTATTTTTAGAATAACTTACGGTAGAAACAAGAGATAAAAAAATCATTGAACCATTTATTGCAGATTGTTTTGATGTTTCGAAACGACTCTTTCGAAAGTAAATAATTAGATATGTTTTTGCAATTTCCTGAAAAATCAATTAGATACTTACGCGAGCTACAGATATAACAGCTGGAATATATAAGAGAAGTAGAATGTGTGAGCGGTGTGAGGATGGTTGGATATAGAGGAAATATTGAAAATATAGGGATACAGGTCCTTTTCTAAACTTTGACCTAGTAATTGTCATATAGACATCCGGCACTACAAGAACAAATAAGATATTTGGGGAACTATTGGTGTAAACAAAAACTAATCTTTCAAATACTTGAGATACAATATATTTTACTAATAATAATCATAATTATTAAAAACTCTAATTAATCTTCACTAAAGTTCTAGCAAGAGCTATGATAAAGCCTTACAATATTGGTAGATCGTTACAGAAGGTTTAACAAAAATATGAATTAAAATTAAATTCTTTCGTATACTTGATATATCACCTGTCAATATATGCATAAGAGACATTTACCAGAATGTAGTTAATCTACTGTAATTCCCATTTCACTAACTATAATTATCCGTTTCTTATATTATTCTCGTTTAGCTTTTTCTTAATAAAATCCTTTCTTGCATAATATCTATTCGAAGCTAATAAGTCATTCCACGATCGTCTTTCAAGTGTCAGACTCAATCCATTGTCGTATGTATGTAAGATCGATATTGATTTCTGCGCTACTTTTCATTTTTGGTTTTGCCATCAAACTCTTACACACGAATTATCAAAATTCCTATAAGCGATCATTTTCAAACTTAGTTTATCACTAATCCATTTTCGATTTTCACATACATTGCTCATATGAATTTATGTTCTCTACGTCATCTATTCATACACTAACATTTAACTGGCAAGAACCATGCAAACTCCATAATAGCCACATAATTTAGAATGATTTTCATGATTCTCATCCGTTTGGTTATACAATCATATGGATCTATTGACTATAAATATCTAAATCTTATGATACTAAACTTCTTCCAATTCTCAATTAGTCCTCACAAACTACGCATGTCATATTTCTTACAAATTATACTACTTTTTATTCCATAATCAGCCTCACTTACAAAAACGCCCCGTATACGTCTTTTCGTCTTTATCCTCTGTATGATAGAGAAGATTAAAGTTTCATATATATTAGCGGAATCACACGCTATTTTGTAGAAGTCAGATGTATTTTGACAATTGTATATTAACCCACAAAACTCATTTTCGATTGTCGAAGTTCATTTTGATTTTGCTGAAATATATAGAATATCACAGATTATATCTCAAATACTTCTGTATATCATTTGTCTCTCAGAGAGTAAACGTATTATGCAGTGCACCATTATTCTTTTCTTTAACCTTTGACCTCTCCAAAGTCACTGACAGTCAACTCTATATAGATAGATAATATTATATTTCTTGTATCTTCTATATCTGTGTTTAAGGGGAATTTCAGGAAACCCATAAGGCATATTATATGAAGTAAATCTATCCTGGAAATTATATACAATGAAGTTTCAATTATTCGGTGTGAATTCAGATCCCCAGTTGCAGTTCTAGAAACTATGAAAAATTTATGTATTTAAATTTAATCATTCAAAAGCTACAGATATTCTAGTATGAAATGACTGAAACGCTTTTTAAAAACGTAATAGGAAAAAACTACAATATACAATTCAATGAGTTCTCATCTCTTTTTTCCAGTCATAAAAACCGATGTTCTCTCTCTTGTTTCATTCAAAAGTTAGTGTAAAAATATCAACTTGCCTTTTTTTCAAATGGATATTATTGTTACCGTTATATATCAAAACAAACAGCTTTTATCAAAATTTTATTATTATGATATTAATTGAATAATATTGCAATACACAGAAAAATAGAACATTCTTTTTACTGTCTGTACACATAAAGAGAAAGTTTCAAGCTTTTTATAAGAAATTAAAGTATATATTTTTGTATTCATTTATTATTGAATATAGAGTAACAAGTATTATATACATTGATATAATAAAAAAAAACTAAAAATCTATCAAATCCAATAGATTTTTGAAAAGTAAAATAGAGCATGTTAAATACGAAAAGAAATAAAAATCTGAACAAATAAAAATTTATTTCTTTTTCTGCATTTTCTTTGACTTTACAGTATATGAATTTTTCAAATAATTTAGTGGCAATAAATTAGAAAAACTTCATTTCAATACTGATCTTTGTATTATTTCTGTTTATTAGATACCGCATAAAATCAGGAATCTAAATTAACTGAACGTTTTGATCAATCAAAAACGAAGAAAAGTCAAGGTGCTAGAAGTTATACAGTTGATAAAACAATAAAAACAACTATGAATGAAAGCGCAAAATCAGGTCAGTAGTTCTTACTCCAACAGATCGAATAATCGAAATTAGAAGACTTTTTTATGACATTACTTAGATGAACCTTTATAGTTTTTCTTTTAAGCCAAATCAATTATTGAATAATATTTCCCATACAAACTCCAATTGATCATGGAAGTTTTTACTGTTACCAATACTAATTTTTAATAATATTAAAATAATATTTTAGTAGTTAATTCTACGTAATACGAGATAGAGTTTTCTTCAAACAACATCAATATAATTTTATTTTATTTTTTTCGTTCAAAATAAAATGACTTAAAATATAATGTTAACGTAACTCAAAGTATGTTAGCAACAAACAAAAAAAAATCAAATCTTGTTTGTTATCACTCAATTAAAAATTTTCTAATTTTTTTTCAAGATGAAAATGAGAATGACATCCAAAGATGTGGAATCCTCACCTTCAGCCTCAATTGATTTTATTTTCTTTTAGAAATTAAACAATATCAAAACAAAAATCTTCGACTGATAATTCAACAGCAAGAAGGCTCTTTTGTAAATTTGTACAGAAAACAATTGACTGATCAAGACGTACAGATTGTTATTGAAGAAGCCATTATCAACAAACAATGCAATGAACTCTGGTTAGCAGGAAATACAATCACATCAGTTGGTGCTTCGATCTTAGCTCAAACATTGAAGAATAACAGGAGGTTAGAAGTACTCAATTTATACGATAATCAATTATGTGATGACGGTGTTGATTCCCTTGCCAGAATACTTGCAATCAACAATAATATTCTTAAAGAACTTCATATAGGAAATAATGAAATTACAGATGAAGGCGCAAAACATCTTGCTCAAATGATCAAAACAAATAAAACATTAATGACTCTTACTCTCGGACGGAATAAAATAAGTGATGATGGAATTCGAATATTGACTAATGCAATTGAAAGTCACAATACAACTCTCAAACGGTTAGATGTTTCCTCAAATAAATTAGTAACTGATTCGAGTGTTGATTCTCTTCTTCAGATGTTTAAAAACAATCAATCAATAAAGGAACTCTCCGTACATCACTGTGATTTATCTAAACAAGGCAAAGAAATACTTAAAAAATTAGAACAATCAAAAGAGAACTCTGAAGTGCTCGTGAACAGTTTCAGAAATTAAAATAAAATGTAAAAATGTTGATAAACTCTTCGAATTGATTAAAATTGAAAATAATGAAGAAAAAAAAACAAATTTTTACTTTAATAAATCAAATAAACGATTTTTGAAAAAAGAAAAAATGAATAAATTAATGAAAATAAACGTTTTATTCTTTTTCTTCACAATCATCGAAATTTCTTCTTAAAAGAAAATGAAAAAGAAATTTTGATATTATTGAATATTTGCGAACATGGAATAGATATATTGTTCATTAAAATCTTATTGTATTATTTTATTAGTTCTTTTAAAAAAGCTTTTTTGTTTACGTATCATTAATGATTAAAAGGAAAGAAAAAAGAAATTTGATTTTTGATCAAGCTAACAAAAAACAAATGAAATAATAAAAAGAAATCAATTCTATTTTAGAAAAATGATCATTCCCAAGAAGCAACAAAAAGAAAAATCTATTGATAAGTTTTAATAAATTCTTAGTTTAAATATTCTTGTTTTTATTAAATTGACAAATAAAGGAGATCCGAAAATTATAGAATCCTCTTCTAAAATTTTGAAAATAATTAAATTTTTCCCAACTAAACAAGGTTTTATTACCGATCTAATCCCATAGCCATGAACGTACAGTAACAGTCAGCAGTGTAACCAGAAAAGGCCGGATGATGAGATGCTGCCCAATAATTTTGTGACGCTTATTTAAAGTACGTAGTGTTTCTCTTTCATCGAACAAGGATCAGACAGTTTCTTTATCTTAAAAAATTAGTTTCACATATGATGTTTCATTTATTTAGATTTCAAAAATCACAAAGTTTATTTTAATAAAATTCTATTACTCTTATGCGAATCAGCAAAATCAACCATCAATTATTGGATAATATAAATTTGTACAATACTTATCCTTATTATTCATGTTATGACGTTGACCAATACTACAATTAATAAGGACATCTTTATTCTTCGTTTCTTAGATGTTGATGCCAGATCGATATGATGTTCTTCACAAAAATTTGTAACTTCTTTAAGAAATATCAGAAAATGCGTCTTCATCACGAAGATCAGTTATCTAACCAATAACTGTTTTAATCAACCATTGTGCTTTACAAAAGTCGATAGTTTCAATATATTGACATGAATACAAATAAGAAGCAAAAAATTTTTTATTTATTTAAATACTTTTACTATTTATCTCAATGTTAATATTAACCTGAATTACTATCCGTCCACTTTTTATGAAAAGAGTCAACATTTTATAAACAATTACTTGATATGCTCCAAAGAGTCACCACTGAAAATTTAGAAAAACGTTTAAAAATGGTGCATTAACCATGTTTGAAGGTGGACCGTAAATGATGTTCGGTAAAACGTGCCGCAGTATATCCGTATTTCTATTATTTACTGATGTTCGTACACGAATAATGTCGCGTCTCTGTAAAACCACCATTTTTTATCGGTTTACTGCCGTTTACGGGCCATTCATAATGACCTGAGTATGGAAAATTCCTTCCATTTAATTCCAAGTTATGGCATCTCTGATATACATGCTATAACAACAAGTTATCCAGTTTCGTAAGATTACGAAGCTTTTGTAATTCTTGTTTGTAAAATTCATAAGTACACAGATCATTAGTGAAATAACAGACATCTCTTTATTCAAAGTAATAAGTTATGATGAATAGTGTATCCAACTAGCTAATCGATACAATATAGACTGAGTAATTTATATTTTGCTGATTTTATCATTTCAAATGCTTGTTGATGAGGTGCTCCTCCATCTAGTCCTATCTTGGTTAACATTCTAGTAAAAATTACCTTTATTTTAACCACTTTTTTCTTTGTATCCGATAATATTCTAAACTGTAAACATTGATCTCAAATATTATTTACATTCTATTCAATTAATTTCATGCATCAAAAATATAATTCTTTTGTTCTAGTCAGAAAAATCTTATACTTTTCTTTCAATGTTTTCTTTTTAAAATCCTTATTTAATAAATTTTGATGATTAAATAATTCACAGAATTCGATCGAAAGGTATATAACAAAAAAAACATTCTCTTCGTATTTTTTTGACTTATGTTATTATTTTCTTTTTCTTTTACAATCTATTCAAAACGGATTAATTGTATATTTCATTCGATTGTACGTTAATTTATTAATTAGAATTTCTTTTGATAGCTATTAAGAAAATTTTCTTTTGAATCATCCATATTTTCAATCCATGGTTTGTATACATCAACTGGTCGATCGAACCAAAAAAATACTTTTGTGAAGATTTGATGGAATGAATTCAGTTACACCTCAATTTAAACGAAATCGTTTAGTCATAAATGGATATGAACGACGATATCTAGTACAAAAAATGATAGCATCAATATTTTTAAGAGTTGAACCATCTTTAAAATAAGCTGCTCGACCTTCCATACGAATAATCATTAGTACATCTTTTATTTTATATGACCATTTATAGCCAAAAGGTTCATGACAAGAACTGATTGAACACCGAATTTATAACATTGTAAAGCAATATCTTCTGCAGAAAAGCTACCACCAATAATTAACACATTAAGATTTACAAATTCATCTGCATCTAATAAAATTGTATTTATATCTAAATGATAATTGCTGATAAATATGATTCATTTACAAGTAAGTATAAATGGAATTTCAATAGTGTATCACTTGATTTTGTTGAATTACTTTGAGTATTACTATTAATTTTGGCATATACTAATGAATAAAGTACCATACGAAAGTGATTTGAAACTAAAGTTTCGTTATATTGTCAAATAAATTCAATATGTTCATCTATAGAATTAAATGTCGCTGGAATTTTATTCAGATATAAATACAACTTCATTAGATGTTTTGAAAATAAAGCGCACAAGAAAGTATTTTAAATTCTATGATATTATCTAGAATGTTAATTACTTAACGATGTTGAATGAAAACATATAAACTTTAATCTAGAAGTAGAACATACATAATTTGATAAAATTACTTCGTTATCTTTAGAGTTAATATTTTACAAGTTAATTATCTATATTTGAAAATCAAACGAATTTGTATTGTCTATATTTATTGACTTTTCATAAAATGGTTATCATACACATAAATTCATTATAGACAGAAAAAAACTTCATATTATATAAACACTATTTTAATTGGTTACATTTCTAATTTAATTTCTTAATGAACTATAGATTTCAGCAATGAAATCACTGTGATAATCGTTATATAATCCTAACAAGATATCTATCAATCATTAGAATATCATATATTCTTAGTGCGCTCAACTGATATATGTGTCCATGCTCTTCCTGTCATCCTTTGTATTCATTATATATCTGTTCACTTTTGCTTATCTCACATGTTTATATTACCTATATTGTATTGTCTTACTCTTGATTGATGATATGACGAGAATAGAGAGAAATGAATGATATAAAACAAAAAGAGAAGAATTAATAAAGACAATTAGAGTTATATCGTACGTTTTTCACTACAAGTGTCTACATTATATGATATAATTAAAATTACTGATTATTACAATGAATAACATAAGATATGAGAACTAATTGATCAGTCAAAAAAAAAGAAAATTTCTTTTTTCGTAATCTGATAGAAAAAAGAATTGTGTTCTTAGACAATGTATAAAAGATTATTAAGTTAAAATTGTTTATTCTTAATGTACGCTATTTTTTATATAAAATTATCGATCGAAATATTGTATTTCAAATTATCTTAATCAATAATATTAATATTTTTTTGTTTCAACAATCGTTAAGTTAGGGATGATAATTATTTATTTATTCTTTCATTCTATCAATATGAAATCAATATAAATAGATAATATTTAGGTAAATATTGAAATAAACCAAAAAAACAAAAAACAAAATTTGTCAAGGCGATCATGAAAGAAATAGTGTTATTATTTTTTTTTCTCTATAATAACCATACACAACACGTTATGTTCCACTTCAATAAATATGATAGAAAGAAAGTGTCTATAAAATAGAAAAATAGAAAAATATGACTTGATTACGTATTATTTCATAGTAAATAATGTATTCGACAGTTTGTTTGATCTTACTTTTTTCTCTAAGTTCTGGTTTCAGACTTAATCTTGGATTAATTCGCTTTTATGAGGTTGTTATTTTTGGTGATTCAATATCAGATACAGGTAATGTTTATAAATTAACAAATGGTACATGGCCTATTGTTCCACCTTATTATCAAGGTCGATTTTGTAATGGTCCTAATTGGGTGGACAAATTGAATGTCTTAAAGAAATCTAATTATGCCTATGGTAGTGCAACAACAGATCGTAATTTTGTTCAAGGCTTAACAAGACTTGATACAATTCCTGTACCTGGTGTTCGACAGGAAATTGAAACGTATTTAAGTGATACATCTAACACAACTATTAACTTTGATCGTACACTTTATGTTGTTTGGGCTGGTAGTAATGATTTTGTTTATAATCAAACTGTTGGTATACCAAGAATAGTACAAAGTTTAATGAATCAAGTTCGATATTTAATCTCTATTGGTGCTAAATATATACTTGTATTTAATCAAGGACCTATTCAAGCATTTCCATATTTTAGTAGACTTAATCAAACTGCATTGTTTGCAGTACTTACAACATCTGCTAATGCTGCTATTAAAACAAATCTTGAAGGAATACAAAAAAATAATACACAAACTTCAATTCATCTTTTTGATTTTTATGCATTACTTACTGATGTTCTCTCGAATAATTCAACAACACCATTTACGGATAAAGTTAATCGATGTTGGAGTAATTATAATCTTACTGCAACACAAATTTTATGTTCAGATCCATCAACATTTCTTTTTGTTGATAGTTTTCATTTTAGTTCTGCATTTCATCAATTAGTTATTGATGCTATAAATCCATTTTTATCATTTACTTATAGAAAAAATAATGGTGGTTATATTTATTCTTTTTAATTTACTTGAATTTTCTTTTTTTGTTTCATTAAATAAATTAGATTAATATACTTTTGATTATGATTATAAACTGATTTAATTTGATATACAATTTTTTTTAAAAATGACATTCGACATGAAAAAATGAATGAGATACCATAGAAAAAAAATAATTATTAGAAACAACATAAAAAGCTGTAGTAATGCACATTTATTTATTATTAGTTTTTAATATCTTTCAAACTATTTATTGGACGATTTGAGGTTTTTTCTATAAAGTTATTTGAATATTTCTTGTTCGAGTGTAAAATCGTTTCATTAATTGTGGAATTGTACGAAGACATACAACAGGTAATAATAATGGAATAAAATAAATTAAAAATAATATTGATTCAAGTTGTTGAGAAAGAAATATTGGATTAAAATATAATTGAATAAGTTGAGTTATAACTGCTGGTAACCAACCAATTATATAAAGAATAGCAATACAAATTAATTGTATAGTCATTTTCTGTTGACGTTTTAAAGTATTTATATGTTGAATTTGTCGTTTTTTATAAATAACACGAATACAAAGACTAATATTACTTAATGTAATTAATATAACTGGTATAAAAATATGACAAATAAAATCAAATCCACTTAAATATTTATCATCAAGAACAAAACAAGGTTGTCCACATGAAATTAAATCATATGACCAATGTTGATCACATGTTGGACTAATAATAACAGCAATTATATAAAATATTGGTGTCCAACATAATATAACAATTATAGGTAAATAATGAAATATATATTGTTTCATATGATTATGATAAAATTTCCATTTAAATATAATTATATGTCGTTCAATTGAAGCAAATGTCATCAGACCAATTCCAACAGCATTGAGTGAAAAATCATACCAAACCCAAAATGTACAAAAAATAGATGATACTGGTCGAAGATGACCATGATGATAAACACTAATTAATATTGGTAAATCAGTCAATACTTGTAAAAAATTAACACATAATAAAATAATAATAACATGAGTATTTAATGATCGAGCTGTAGGTGTTTTAATTATATGATAAAAAATAAATAAAGATAAAAGTAATGATGGAATTAAAAATGAAAGTAGAATTATATATTTAACAGGATTTTGAGCAGTTAATAAAATCAATGAACTATTTGTTGATGATAATAGTATATTTTTAAAATAGAAAGACATCTTTTATGAACATTAATAAATTTCATATCGTTTTTAAATACTTGCATTATTATGTTTTCTAACAATAAATAAAAAAATGATGATGAATCAACATAGAAGGAATCTATTCATTTCTATGATTTCTACAAATAATTAAAAATATCTCTATACTGAATAAACTCACATTGTATCTATTTAATTCAAATTATAATTTGATCTTATATTCAGAAATCTACAAGCACAAGAAGCAGCGTGAAAAACCCGACATTTTACACAGAAAACTATACAAAAATACGATAGGATAAAACATACAAGTCTTTCTCGAAAAAGAAAATCCCGTTTTTGATAACGTCAAAATTTGGTCACTCACATTTTTGTTCCTTTTTGGAAGCAAAAAGTGCACTTAGGAAATAAGCTTTTATTAATACGAGCATAGTATGTGGTACTAAAACGTCGTTGCCACTACTTTTGAGTATCCCTATGTACAGAAGATTCAAATTAAAATCTTCTTCTATTAAGATATGTAAATATAACTAGATTCGTAATAAAACAAAGAATATTTATTGTAATTTGATTACAATATTTCACAAAAGTATACAATATAATTAAATAAAATGAAAATGATAATCAGATTTTCAGTCATCACTGGAATAAATAAGAGTTTGAATAAATGTAGTAGTTGCATAGATTTATAAAAACCACATATCATCAGCAAGATTTTCATTAAGAATCATTAGTTTTGTTTTAATATCATCAAGTGAATAATTTTCAGGTTCTTCATTATTTTCATCAAGACTAAAAAATAAAAATAAAAAATCTTTAATTATAGTAATAAATATTCATAATGATTTAACATTTCTTTATCATAATCTTCTTTAAATTTGAGTACACGTGATGCATAAGCTGCTAAATGAGCATAATGTACAGGAGCTGGAATTGAAACAGATTTCGTACAACGCATATCAGTATGGCAAAGCTTAAATGAAATTTCTGAATATTCTTAAAAATTTTCCCTAAAATATATTATTTTACCCAATATGTAAGTTGTTGAATATCATCACTATTAAATCCAATTTCATCATGAATAACATGATATAAAGCTGGTCGTGATGTACCCATTCTAGAAATAATTCAATATTAGATTTAAATCAAGAGATAAAAAATGTTTACATTGCAGCTTGTGAACATAAATAAAAATCAAATTGAAATGGATGAGTTATATCATGATCAATAACAGTGCCAGCTTGAACATTCATTGTTTGTTTACCATCATATAAAAAGAAACGTGTATTATGACGTTTTTTCACAATAATAAATGTTAGTTGAGGTAATGGTCTATTACCATAAACATCTAATAGAAAAACAAATATTTATCACAATAATAAGAATCTTTGTAAACATACTTTGACATGCAATTTTAATTTTATTAACTTCATGATCAAGAACTTTTTGATATTGTCCTTCATCTACTCCATCTCGATAAAAGATTATTTTATTTGGTAAACGATTTCCACATGAATTCTCAAATACTCGAAGTAAATCACTAACCATTGTATCTAAATCCTTTATAATTTCTACTGAGCATCGACCTACTTTTGGATATTCTATAATAAAAATAAAGAATAAATAATAATCAAAACATAATTATTAAAAATATACGTTCACAAAGTCGAGCAGCATATAGATTATTAGTTAAATCTCTAGAACCAACAACAGCTGCTATTGATGGATAATTAGTTGAACAAGCTGAATGAGTTACCTAAATGATAATAATAATTTAATCACTAAAAATCTATAATTTATTTCTTTATTATTATTATTACATCAGCTCCAAAAAACATAAAAAGATCTTCTCGTGAAGAGCGACTTAGTGCTGATTTAATATTAACAATACCATTGATTCCACCCAATTTTCCATTAATTTTTTGACTTAAATTTTCAACATCTAAAATATTCAATATCTTAACTATTGCAACTATATCTTTCACAACTATTTACTATAAAACTCAAATAAAACTATTTTTGTATATGTACTTACACATATTAAGTTTATGAATATTTCGTTTTAAAGCTTGATAATTAACACATTGAGTCATTAAACCAATTTGTCGATTAGCATAGCTTTTTACAAGATTATAAACAGTTTCTGAATTGTAACTATTGAGAACAACAATGGCTAATTGCCAACGTTCTCTACTAGCATCAAGTAAAGTACTATTTATCTCGTTTTCCCATGTGCCTTTTATAGTCAACGATGGGTCAGTATTAATAACAAATCCATTGCGTTCAAGTAGCTAAAAGAAAGAATTAAAAATAATAATAAATTCTATTTAAGAAAAAAAATCCAAATTTACATTTGGTAGTTGATGTTGAAAACTTTGAAGAACATCCTTAACATCTCTGTTAGGTGAATCACCAAAATAAATTATTCCCCAAGAATTTATATCTGGTGTTTTATAAAACCAATTTCGAATTTTCCATTTGCCACAATCAACATGTTCTATAGTTTCGCCTTGACCTCGTCGACGATATTTTATATCTGGTGTTGATAAAATACGTGCTAAATATAAATTGATATAATTATAGAAAAAGAAAATCCGACGGATAAACTACCTTTAATTTCAAGCATTTCTTTATCATGAACTCGAATATTCAGTTGTTTAAGATAAGGATCTCTATCGAATTGATTATTACGAACAATTTTCATAATTTCATTATAACGTTCTTCTGGTTTAATAATTGTAGTTCTAGAAACAAGACCTCTTTGTTGTTTATCCAATGGCTTTAAAGCTCGTTGCCATTCGACTATCTTAAAAATCGACAAATATCATAATATTATTATTTATTTGAAATGGTAAACTTACTCTAACTACTTCCATAGGTAACCAATTTGGTTTATTCTGATTTCCTTTCTTTCCATTAATACAAGGTAAATTTGGATACATAAGTCTTCGATATTTTTGAGCAAAATAATCTGCAACACTGATTTGTTCACCGACAGTAGCACCTGCTAATTCTTCATTATCGTCGTTACGAGGAAATGTAAGTTGTTTGGCAGAAAGACCAAATTCACGAAATTTATAGAAAATTCTTCGACCCGTATGCATTGTTTCAACTAACAAAAGCTACTCTTACTATAAAAGTTATAATTAAAATTTAACCTACTAGATATATTGCGAATGATTTTCTGAAATTCTTTTTTATCGTTTTCATTGAAATCATTAGTTATATCTTTTCTTAAATATTGAGAAGCAAATTCAATAAAATTTAATGGCATATAAAAACATGTAAATGCTAAATTGATACTCAGTGTTGGGCCATATTGCGTAAGAAACAATGCTTGATAAAATCCTTTTGCCATACCACGACCATCATCTAGAAAATTACAAGAACAAGTAAAAAGAATGATTTTATGAAAAGAAATTAACTAAGATCGTCAAGTTGTCGCCGTTTGTCAAAGAATTGATTTCGAATACAAATAAGATCATTTCGAGCACGTTGTCTGAAAAGTATTTCAATAATTCGAATTGTTTCACGCGGTCGAATAGTCGTTTTCGCTTGAATAAAATCATAAATACTTTGGATTCGATCTTGTCGAACAAGATCTAATTTGTTTAATTGAAATGTTTTCATTTCATCACCTTTTCCCAATGTTTTCTGTATAGGTAATGTCAATTCAGGCAATATCTCTCGAGTATACAATGTTTTTCCATCATCATACCTACAAAAATCAAAAAAAATATTGAATAGCGCATTATTTTTAAGATTTTAATCTACCTACCATACAGTAGGAAAACCTTCCTCTTCTTTAGTAATCATTTGTATGAAATTCCAACGATCATCTTTATTTGCTAGACGCAATCTCTTATTACGATCAATCATAACAATGTCAATATCATATTGATAAACAATTGCATCATTATCAATATCAACACGAAAATGATTGGTATATACAGATATTTGTTCGCCTTTCAAACCACCTTCATCAGGACGATAAACTGGAGATAATACAGCTGTATCAGGTACAGCTGAATGTAAACCTCGACGATGAGCCACTTGTCGAACACTTTGAGAACGCGAATTGTTTACTGATGCTGTGTTAATAGATAAATTTCTCATTGATGCATTTAATGTTGGAAATGCACTGGAAGAACGTCCATTTGGATTGAAAATTTCAGATGTATTCTCCCGATCTGATCTAGTTGATGGTGTGGAGACTTGTATTGTTGGTCTTGTATTAGCTCGAGCTAGACAATATAATGAGAATATAGTGTGTAATGATTTTTAATTTGAATTATAAAACTTACTTCTTCGAATGCCGCGTATATACATATTTTATTTAGTTGCGGATGAATTACTAAAAATAAGTATAAAAATTATTCAATACCTGTATTAGTAGTAGAATAAATCCTATCTACCTTCGTGTAAAAAAAAGCGTTTATTGTTCGCTACAACAATTTATAAAATATTTATAATCTAAAACAAGTAAATTAATATTTGAAATTAGATATATAATTATCGAATTTTTGATAAAGAACATTTTTATTTTTACTTTAAACTTGTGCTATTGTTCAAAACAAATAAATATATACTAGAAGTTCAATAATATATACATATACTTGTATATTTATATACAAAATAGCACTGGGTATTTTAGTGGGAAAAAATCCAATGTGTTCTTATAACAGAACAGAATGACTCATCATGTAACGAACATTATATACAACCAACGTCGTAAAAAAGCAACGAAGACATAAATAACGGAAGAAAGTAAACACTTGTGAAACGTAATATCGTAATGAAGATTTATTCGTCTTCTTATTTTAAATACGGATTTAGTCAAGATTGTTTATTTAAACAGTTTCTTAATCTATCTTTATATTTAGTTTGATGACAATCTATACACAGTTGAGAATAGTCAATAGTTCTGAAGCAGATTATATTTAGTCACGTGTATACATTATCAAAGGAATAACATTTATGTACCATGCCTGTTTTTATTATTGTCAATGCTATCGAAAAGGACAAAACTACAGTGATGCATTTTATGCTGTGTTTTGCTTTGTAAAAAAAAGCAATGACTATAGATGAGTCATGTCTTTTCATTCTTCTCTATCATAGTTCGATCTGTTATACTTTTTTTCTTGCTAAGTTACTGTGACAGATTCGTCTACAATTTCTTTTTTACAAAAGTCGATGTTACTTATTGACTTGATCATCTATCTTTCTCTTAGTTACAATAAACCATTTAAAATTCATTTTATTCAAATAGAAGCTAAATCAAGTCAATTAACCCTTTCACACCGATTCACTTTTCATAAAAAACTAGCTGTAATATCTTTTTCTTATGTTTATTAACTCTTGATAAACGCACTCTTTGCTCTTTTCATTATGTGCAACCATTCCTTATTCTTTTTACTTTTAATTTATGCCCATTTTTCTTGTAACATTTGGAAGTACTCTCGATTTACTCTGGTTCTTTTTCATCATAACGTAGACTCTATTTTTACGTCGATCATTCCGACCATTGAAAACGGTCCTTAACGGTATCGTTTTTTGCCGTTTTTTTTGACATGAGTACTGAAGTTTGTTTCTCTTTTTCTCATATGTTTGACAGGATGAGGACGAGATAAAACAGCAAAGTTCCAGTCCAGTTTCTGTTTTCTGTGCACAGCATTATTTTTGCCTCTTGCTCCACATTTGTATGAAAAAACCCCAAAGTTTACGATGACTTCAATGCTGTTTGGAGTACCTGTTACAGAAGAGGATAGTAACTTGCTAAGCGATATGAGTAATTTGAATAACGTCTTTGCACAGGTGTAACTTGAAAATGTTCAAGCTCTGAGGACGAATAAATAAAAAGCCAGGAAAGCACAGTTGCCCTCAACTACGATGAAGCAAAACAAGGTATGGATTTATTTGATCAGTTGTCAACACACTATAGATGCTTTAGACGAACCATAAAATGATATGAAAAAGTGCTATTGGAATTTATGTTCGAGATGGCAAAAGTAAATGCCGAATGCGTTTACGAGGAAAATTTGAATACAAGGTGTATGATTATGTTACGGCTTGGTGGGCCATTTGAAAATCTCAAATCTAGCCAGAGACAACAGTCAACAACCCAAACGAAGCATAAATTCTCTCATCAGAAGCTTGGAGATATGAAAGAATCTGCGCGCAATGTTCACAGCTCTGTATTGGCTGCTGTGAAAAATCATGAAACAATAATCAATGAAAGTCAACTATGCGTCAGCAAAAAAAATAAAAATCTTCTCTTCTGTCCATAATAAATTTTTTTTTCTCTATGATGTTTGAACAAGAACATCTGGTTATGGGATGAGAGAAGAAAAAGAAATGCCGAAGGCAAAGTAAATAACGCATCATGATTAACCTTCTACTCAAGAAAAGTAGAAAAAGGAAGTGATTTTTATACTATTTCTTAACATATAGCATGACCCACCGGTGAACCACATCGCCGTGAAAGGATTAAATACATTAACAATAATTTTTTAATGAAATTTAAATATCGATGACTTATCAGAAAAAACGTTTAAAGATTCTAGAGGATAAGATTTCTTTTGAATTAAGTAAAACTTTTGAAATAGCTTTATTGTTAAATGTAGTTTATCATAATACAAACAACTTTAAAAATATTTTAGAACTTTAAGAAAAATATATTATGTTTGTTGATAGTGCGTTAAATGTATTTCATGAATATTGTAATGGTCGATTTTTAATGATTTAAAGAATAACATGCAATTGCTGGATATTATTATTATTTTTTATAGTAAACCGTGTGAAAAAGATTGGAATAATCATCAGAGCGGGAACCAGTCTAACTTCTCCGAATCGGATCAGGCCGGATTGGCCGATCTGAAATTTCGTTTACACCGGCAAAAAATCGACCTGTCAGAACTGATAACTTTATTGGAGAAAGAATCATTTACATAAGTCTGACGCAAATATACACTTTCAAATCCATAAATATTCAAGTTTTTAATAAAAAAAGTCTCTGTTTTAGCCTATCATATTTGACGTGCTTATATTAAGGATAAAGGAAGATTTTCTTCAATGTAAATTTGACTAAAAATTCAGGAAAATTAATACTGATCTTTATTTAACTATATTCTGTCTGACTTTTTTTTCAATATTGATATGATTCCTTTATAAATGTCAACTTAGATCTATTTTTTTAATCATTGCACAAAAAAAAATCAGTAAAAATTGCATGAAAATGTTAGAAAATATTATAGATAGAATTCTCAAATGTCTTTTTGTATTATTAATGTTACATTTTAGAGATAGCCAACTTTCGAGAAAATGTGATTCTAAAACTTTGATCACAATACAATGGAAATCATGATCTAATTTTAATCTATCGCAACTTGTATTAATCTATATCAATCTTGTTACAATCTATCTTGAATCACTAAATATCTGTGAAATACATGATCTGTTTTTATCAGAGATTCTTAATCATATCCGGTATGAAACTGATAGTAATGAAATATATTCTCAATGTCTAAAACGAATTCTTTGACTTCATAACGATCGTAATGAATACGATAAAGTACTTGAAAATTGTCAAGAATTTCGATTAGTATTAGATTATTTTGAATGATAAAAGACATTAACGCATTCGATTACTATCGAAAATATTATTATTGATTGTTTGAAATACATTGTTAACTTTTGAAAGTCTAAAAACGAATATATCTTCAGATCTATTTGACGTTCTATCATAATTTTAATCATTGATTTTATACTTAATTTATTATTATTCAACAATATTGTAATACTTTTATCAAGGTCATTAGAATTATGATGAATTACAAGCATAATAATTATAAAGAAAAAATTCATCTTTAATTCAACAGTTAGTAAAAACACAAATTATTGAATATAATAATTGTATTTTTGTTTTGTATATTATACAAGTTTTATATATGTAGAATTGTCATCGATCACTTATATGATGTGTAAGAAAAAGAAATGTAATGACTCATGTTTCGTCGTTCTTCTTCTCTTATATTTTTTCCTCGAGCAAAATACAGAACGACAAAATATTACCACATCTTTCTTTTTTTTTATCCTTCATCATGCTTTCACATACTATTTTTTTGCTACGTCACTTTGACAAACATACTCTACGGATTGCCTATAAAAAGGGAAGTCGTTCATTTATTCAAACAAATAATTTTTATTTATTTAATTCAAATCGTTTAATGTCTTCGAAAATACAAATAATACCACGTTATTCAAATGAACGTGGCCATGCTGATCATGGTTGGTTAAAATCATATCATACATGGTCATTTGCTTCTTATCATGATCCACGTTTCAATAATGGTTTTGGTTGTTTACGTGTATTAAATGAAGATCGTGTTCAACCAACACAAGGTTTTGGTACACATCCACATCGTGAATATGAAATATTTTCATATATAATTGATGGTGAATTACAACACAAAGATTCCATGGGCAATACAGAAACAATACATCGTGGTGAAGTTCAATTTACATCAGCTGGTACAGGTATTCAACATTCTGAATATAATGTTAATAAATCACATTGGGTACATTTTATTCAAATATGGGTTAAACCAAATCAATCAAATCTTAAACCATCATATGTAACTAAGAACTGGACAGATGAAGATAAATTAAATAAACTTTGTTTATTAATTGATGATATTAAAAATTCAAAAGATAATATTATTGGTATTCATGCATCATTATCAATGTTTGCTAGTATATTACAAGCAAATAAATCTATTAAACATATATTTAAAAGAACAAAAGGATATATTCATTTAGTTATGAGAAGTGGATATGTTGTTAATAATGGTGCAAAAATTCAAATTGGAGAAAATATTATTTTAGAAGAAGGTGATGGTGCATTTATTAATTGTGATACATCAAATAATGAACTTTTAATTGAAAATATTGGTTCGATTAATGCAGAATTTTTATTATTTGATCTTGAATAAAAATTTTATATAATGAACTAAAGAAATTTAATTTCTCGTATGTCTGATAATGAAATTTGTTTGTTAACAAATTTTCTCAAATAAAATACATTTAAACGAATAAAATTCTTTTAGAAGCACATTTTAAATATTTAAAGATAGATACGAAGAAATATAAAAAATATCAGTTTTCAAAGATTCTCTTCATGAATTTACAATCATCGTAAAAATAATACTCTGAAAGTAATGATAAATATAATAGAATCTATCCAGTGACATATGTTTCAATGTGTGTTTTGTAATACATCTCTTTTGTTAAACAGAACAAGAAAAAAATCAATACATTTTCTTTTCTTCGTTTCAACTACTCTTGTCACCATGAAAAAATGAATATTCAGAATATTAATAAAGTTTTTTTTTTTTGGCTGAAAACGTTTGCACAAAAATCTTCTTATTTAGAGAGGAGTATACGTAATAAAAATAAATAGAATCAACAATTCGATAGAAATTATTGTCTATATATTCTCTCATTTATTTATGATATTTTACCTGCAGTCATCTTTCTGTAAAAGTCTTTTTTCTTTTCTATAAAATAAAATCCTTGCATGTTTCTTTAAGTTCTTCTTCTTTGCATATTTCAACAAATAATGCAAATAGGTGAAAGACGAAGTTGAAAAATAATATTAGTAAGTGCATGATTTTATTATTCTTTTAGATAAGATGATAAAAGCTCCTCCTTTATAATAGAAATTATTCTTACTTGTGTTGATAAATATGTCTTGACGCTCGTTGACGAAAGGATAGTTTCTTATTAATAATCTTTTTTAGATTTATTTTTATGATAATGCTCCAATTTCCATCTCCTGATCCGAAAATATTGCCTGATAAGATCAAACTTGTCAGCCCACCAGTTAAATCACAAGCGCCCGAGACTCTTAATCGTATCAGAGGTTCACTTATTGGTCTAGCTGTAGGGGATGCACTTGGAGCTAGTGTAGAATTTCGCCCTCGACAATATCTTATTGAACATCCTATTCAAGATATGGTAGGTGGTGGCACATGGGGTTTGAAGGCAGGACAATGGACAGATGATACTTCTATGGCTCTGTGTCTTGCATCATCACTTATTATTCAAAAAGGTTTCAATCCTTATGATCAAATGGTTCGTTATAAATGGTGGTATAAACATGGATATTTATCTTCAACTGGACATTGTTTTGACATTGGTAATGCCACTCGAACTTCACTAGAAGAATTCTATCGTCGACAGATGAAACTACAAAGAGATTTAAACCTCAATACTGAAAATGAAACCGATCATTTAACTCTTAATGATATTAGTCGGGTAAATTTTAACGTAAATTGTAGTGGACCAGGTGTTCAAGGAAATGGAGCATTGATGCGTCTTGCTCCAGTACCACTTTTCTTCTATCGAAAACCTTCTTTAGCTGTTGATTTTTCAGGACAAAGTGCTCGTCTTACACATGGAGATGAGGTAGCTGTTGATGCTTGTCGTTATTATGGAGCTCTAATTGTTGCTGCTATTCATGGAGAATCGAAAGAAGATCTTCTCAATAATCAATTTTATAATAATCATCGTGAATGGTTTCATTCTCGAATACTTCATGACAAGATTATTTCTATAGCTAATGGATCATATAAAATGTCACGAGGATATGAAGATGGAATTCGAGGCAAAGGAAACATTGTCTCAGCGCTTGAGGCAGCATTGTGGGCATTTTGGAGTACAAATTCTTTTGAGGATGGTGCACTCAATGCTGTCAATTTGGGCGACGATACAGATACTACAGCAGCAATCTATGGTCAATTAGCGGGTGCCTACTATGGCTATGAAAATATTCCAGAAGGATGGTTACATAAACTGTACGCAAACCATTTGATCATTTGTATTGCTGATTGGATAGAATTTTCAGGTGACTCAGAGAATAAATCGTCTGGACAGCAAAGAGCAAATCGAGATAACAGTTCATCAGTGGTTCAAGTACAACAACCTAGATCTTTACAGCAGATCCCATCGAGACAATCACAGTTAATGATTAACAACAGATCAGAACAAGATGGACGTTATAACCGATCTCAGTCCTCCGAGAGACCCAAACGTTCTGGAATTCGTAAATTATTGTGCGGATGTGGAACCGGATCCGTCGAAGATTAAAATATTGAAATAATCGAAATTTAATAATAAATACGAAATCCTTGCGAATGCCTTTTAATGTTCATAAAAAATCAATTTGAAATTTTTTGATAAAGATAAAATATTACTAGTACGTGGATCATTGATTCAATATTTAATTGATATTTATTTCAGTGAATACAATGTTTTTTTTGACAATTTTCTATATCAATAAATTATTAGACAAAAATATATAAATTCACTTTGAATATTATAAAAATTCTTATTCAAATAATTCGACTATTCATTGTTGATTTTTTAAATATTTGTGTATTGTGTCAACTTTTAGAATAATTCTATTTCATATCCTATTCTCATACACTATTTTAATTAATCATAAACTTCAAATTAATCTAATGAAATCATTTATTGAATGCTACTTTCTTTTATTCGTAAGCAGTTGATGATCATTTCAGCAAAACGCAGCATTATAGATAATGGATTTATTTTTATTACAGTTTCATGAAATTAGATTTGAGAAGAATCTCAGAGCAATTATCTAAACTATTATCATCTCTCAATTGGTTCAATTTGGCTGAATAATCGAGTCGAAAACTAAATTCTTTATCTCTATATTTTAGATGAAAATTAAGATTCTAATTATTATTTCTTATTATGAATATTCATTTACTATTTTCATTAAATAGTAGTTTTTTAAAACTATATCATCAATGCAAGTACTAAGTCATAAAAGACTAATTTTCAGTGAATTTTCTAACATGTAAAGTAATTTTTTGTATGTTTTAACGACTAAGCGTCGAATGTTGAAATTTAGTACGTAGGTGCGTATTACAATGTTCATTATGTTTCATCTCAATTGACTAAATAGTGCACGTTTTATAAGAAGAAGTCATATTGATCACCCACTCACACATGGAATCGATACTTATCATTACTCTTTGATAGATTAGAATATAAGTCTACCCAGTCAAACATAAAAGTCTGAAAAACGCATGTAAATGCAGTATTATCGTTACGTGTACACGCATGCATCATTATGATATAGCATCCGTGTAGATGCGTCACACAATTTACTATATTCGCGAGTGCATGCATGGAAATTTGTGCATCTACATGCTTTCTATTTTCCATTGCGAGGTCACGCATGACAATATTATAGTGATCCAAAAATGAAGTACATGTTATGAACATGCATAAACACGCATAAGCTTTTTTTCCAGAGATAAGATTCGAACATAATTACTTTGTTTTATAAGACGAGCTGCTGTACCATCCGACCATTTACTTACATTAGGAGATATAATCAAAATTGAGTTTATAATGATCATCCGATAGCTAGTATACACACATGTGCATAAAATCTAACTAAGGTGGAAAAATAGATTTTTTATGATTAGAATCAATCTTAAATAAAAAAACCAGTTTAATCAAAAAAATTAATTTATTCAAAAATATCAGGAAAAAAAAAAATATATCATCAAATTTTTAATCTCTGCTGTTCAAAACATCAATCCAAGGATGAACCATCTAGAATCAGATATTTTTAATTTTTTTAATTTTTTAAATTTGAAATCAATTGATTTCAGATTTAAAAAAATCAATTTAACCAATGTAATTAATCAATTAAAAAAGTCTCATTATATTTCTTTCACATTTGAGTTTAACAGTAATAAAGAATTTTAAAAAGTGAAGTTTTTTAAATAAATATAATATAGCTATAAGAAGATCGTACCGACTTTTACAGGAAATAAATAAATACGCTTCGACAGAAAAACAAAATTCTTGCAAGAAGGGGTATGTGGAGTATAAAGTAGGAAAACTTCGCATGTCAACGCAAAATCAATTCAGTATTAGTTTTTATAAATACACTTCTTTTGCGTTAAGATACAAGTTTTAGAGAATATCTTACTATTTTGCAAGTATACGCAGATAACGTTTTAGCATTTTCATGCAAGACATATGTTTTGTATAAATATGCGAGAGAAGCGCATGCGAGTATCTGCATGAGTAGATTTCATGCACAATCTCGCATGTTTTATTAAAAAATTTCAAAATTTGTGTTTCTGTCCATATAGTTACAAAACGCAACTCCACGCGTGTATTTATGTTTTGTATTTACATGCAAAAAGGGAAAATATTTCATACAAGTTGCATGATAATACATGCCTTTAGTGATGTAAAAAATATTGTGCATGTCGATGCAGATTTTAAGAAATTTTTTGCAAATACACGCGCTTATCTGACTCTCACGTTTGACTGGGTAGTCAAATATCATGATCAAGACAATATGTTCAATGAGTTATGTCATAAAGTCTCGTATTTTTTAGTGACTTAAATCTATAGTCTTATTTTTCAACTAAATGATGTGGATTAATATATTTTTTGTTGTAAAGTTTGTCAAAGATTGGTGCAATCATGCTTACATTTTTATATTAACATCAGAGGTGCAGAATCTTCCTCGTGCGCACCCGCGCGGGTGGGGAAATTTTTCGTTTTTGGGGAAATTTTTGGAGTATTTCTGTGTGAATTTCTTGAACTGTTATTTTTCAAAAGGGGAAAATTTGCGAATCAATTTCCCCGGGGGCGCAAACTCAACCGTTTCACGGAAGATTCTGCACCTCTGATTAACATATACGTTTTTTTCTATTACTAAGTTTTTTCTTGTTTATCAATCGTTTCTTCGTAATAGAACGAATAGCATGCATCGTGCATCAAATCTTTTTTTCTTTCGAATAAACACCAAAGTATTTCTTTTCGTTTGCGTGAGCCAGCTATTATGAATTATGTATATCTAAAAAAAGCTTATTATTATCAATGACGTTCTTCGATACTCTTGAAGGTTGTATAAGTATATAATAAGCAATCAAATAGTATTTACGCTTCGTCGATTATGCTTGAGAGAAAGAAATATTTTTCATGAACACTCGTATGATTGATCAACTACTATATATACATTTCTATTTTCATATTTATAAATATAATCCTTCGACAAATACCGCCATTTATATACCATCCAACATCATTAAATTAAAATGAAAGTTATTATTAATTTTATTTGTCTGTTGTTTATCTTTATGATTATAGTATCAAACTGCCGAGGTTTAGCAGTAATGGATGAATTTCAAGACAGTAGTGATGATGCAGAAGCTAAATATAGTCTGCGTGATTTAATGAATGTATTGTTCAATAAACGCGAAAAAACCCCGTGTAGCTCTACTTGTTCTCCTTTAAAACCTTGTTGTTATGGTTATACTTGTATTTATCATCTTTATGATAGTAAAGGTGAGCTTAGTGGTATTACTACTCATTATCCTGGTTCTGGTACTGGTGGCTGTGATAAACATTAAATCAAGTATATTAAATACCAATAAGACTTTTTCTATAACAACTCATCCAGAAATTTATATTCATCACATCAAACCAACATTATTGACAATGCAAAATATTTTCTTTTTACTATTTAGTTTTTAGTTTCTTTCTCTCCAACAGTCACACGACTTTTTTATGTTTTGATCGATATTCTATATAAATAAAATAAAATTTCTTTCTTCTCTTTATTGATTAACTCTTAAGACGATTTCATCAAACACACATAAACAAGGAAATTTGTTATAACTATTGCAATTTACATTAGTTAACATAATTAAATGTGTTGATAAATACTTTTAGCTTTTTAACCTTATCATGTACTTTTGTTTGCTATGAAACTATAAATCACAGAACGTAATTTTTATACCGGAAGGAAATTAACGAGTCTTATTAGTTACATAGGGTACTATAAAAGTTTTTTCATTCGGCTCTGTTAAATAACTTGATTAAGAACTAACTGTGTGGCTCTAATGCTCAGACATATTTAGAATGATGTGCAAGATTTCAGGCTCCGAAAACGTCTACTTCGTTGTAGTCTATCACTCCTTTTATCCTAGGTATCAGTTTCCTATTCTTTAATAAGTTGTATTAGAAAAACAAAACACATTACATCACGCACCGCGGAAAGCTCGATGATTTATATACAACCGCTTTTTTGATAGTTGCACCTTTTGATTTCAAAATGAACAAAACTTTTCTTTACCACATTCTGACCGTGCAACAATTATTTGGTTCAGTCTCTCATCACCTAATACTTGTTTTCTAAATGAAAACAAAGTATGTAGCAAGATGCAGCATGAGAAACTCTACAATCCTCAATGGGGGATATAAATAGGAACGATGAAAAAAATAAATTTCTTGTTCATGTTTTTTGTCACAGTATGGAAATCTGATCTCTCGAAAGTTTGCTCATTCCAAAGCAAAACATGCATCTAGCAGAAAACCAGTGTCTGGCAAATTGTAGAGCTTTACATGCTGCATCATGAGATTTATTTTGTTTTTCTAATACAATTTATTAAAGGATTAAAATTGATATACAAAACGTGATCATCAGAGCCACTATGTGTTATATTGAAAATCGCTTATGTCTACTACTAGAGAAACGATAGACTAAAAAAACACAACACTTAGAAGTCTGAAATCTTGCACATAATACTAAATCTGTCGAGGCATTATAGGCGCATTGTTAGTTCTCGGCCAAATCTTTTACGAGAGCCGAGTGAAAAAATTTTGCAGTGCCCTATGTAACAAAAGATCGAGCTCTGTAATTATCTGCTAAGGTATTGAAAGTAAAACGTAAGATATATTCGGTCGTAAGTGACTCTACTAGTCGCGATTTTACACTACTCAGTTTCGTATAAGGTGAAAGTATAACTTTTGAAAATTATCTAAGATCTCTTTGATTTATATGTAGAGCAATAATAATCGATGAAATCGGACAAGGACTTGACTTGAACACGGCAACTACAGCTCTATTCATCGAGTTCAAATCAATCTTTAATCAATTGTGGTTTAAAGGCGTATGGATTAAGTTGAAGCGCATGATTTGTCCATTGTATAAAATAGCACGGTTTCGACGATATCTATTGAAACATTCGGCCTATACACCATGATTAAGTTATTTTTAATAGTTTTGTGCAGTTTGTTGTATTTAAGTAGAACTTTGGAAGGTTCTTATTTTAACACAGTGGGATAGAGCATCGACTACTCTATCGAACCATACAATTTGCATTCTATTTTCTGTGGTCCTACACCAAAAAACTGATAGATCTCAAGCGAGTATGAAAAAAAAATTTTGCAGATAGTTCATGTGTATATTGAACGGTTTTTTTCTTTCCTGTTGAATAACGGTTATAGCCTTCCTCTTTTGTTCAATTCATTAAAATTCATTTCAAACAAATGCCACATAATAAAATTTCTGATATTGTCGAAGGACGTATTCTGCAACTTTTATACCAAGGATACTCCCAGCCTCGAATGGTGAACATTTTGAAAGTTGATGCAATACATGTATCTCAGCCTACTGTATCAAATGTCAAGCGAAAGATCACTCGTCAAAAAAATTCTGAAGCAAAAATTAAGATTTATCGAAAAAAACTATCACAAACAACATCTATTGTTAACAAAGTCATCAAGAAAATTGACGTTGAAGATGCATCAACCCAACGTACTATTGCTAAATCTCTTCGTATTAGTCAATCTACTGTTTCGAACATTATCAAAAATTCAGGATCTATTCTTCGAAAAAAAAGAAAAGTTCACAAATTAACTTCATCAAATATTATGAAACGTGGAGAACGATCACGTCAAGTTTATCGTCGATTAGCACATCAACGATACAAACGGTTTATTACAACAGATGAAGCTTGGTTTCATTTAGATGCAAGTAGTGGTAAACGAAACGTATGTTATATAAAAAAAACTGATTCTGACTACAATCGAATGATTATTCAACAAAATACTTCTCGACCAAAAGGTTTTATGGTATGAGAGGTGTATCAACACAAGGTAAAACAACACTTCGTTTTGTTGCATCCGGTGCAAAAGTTAATTCGAATTATTATATTAACAAGGTTTTGAAACCATTTTTAACTCGAGATGTACCACGTTTGTTTTCAAAAAAACAAAAAAGCAAATGGTATTTTCATCGAGATTCAGCACCAAGTTATACTTCCAAAGAAACAATTCAATATTTAAATGAAAATAAAATTAATTATATCAAACCAGAAGAATGGATGCCGGCTAGTCTTAATGCTGCGCCAATGGATTATGCTATATGATGATATTCAAAACAACGAATAAATAGAACAGATACTAAATCTCTTGATGAACTTAAAAAAAAGCTTTTAACTGAATGGAGAAAAAATGAATCAAACCTATATTGATAAAGTATTAGCTTCTTGGTCGAACGGAATTTTGAAAATATATAATGCTCGTGGCTGTCATGTCGACCATCGTCTATAATTGTACTGTTTTTTTGTTCATATGTATGTAGAATAAATCTATTAAAAATAACGTGAACTATCTACAAAATGTTTTTTTTATACTCGCTTGAGATCTATCAATTTTTTTGTGTAGGACCAGAGAAAATAGAATGCAAATCGTATGGTTCGATAGAGTAGTCGATGCTCTATCCCACTGTGTTAAAATAAGAAACTTCCAAAGTTCTACTTAAATACAACAAACTGCACAAAACTATTAAAAATAACGTAATCATGCTGTATTATGGTACCCCTATCCGACACGATCCACAACTGGCATTTCAACAACTTATCCTAATATAGGTTACGGTTCATATCCTACCACTTCTAGGTTGCTGACGAAGTTCAAATCGGTCGATCGAACATGACAAACAAATGGGGTTTGAAGCCTACCATACTATAAAAATAAAAAAGTATCCGAATATTCTTTGTTACAGCAGCCGGCTGAAGTAGCGAGAATCGGTTTGAACATGGAGTTCTCAGGATACTTTCTAATATGGAACGAACAGCTATCGTTGCGGTAGTTACTGTAAGAAAGTTTATGTGTTTGTAAAGGTAATAGAAAGCCATTGTCTCGATCAGCCATTAAAGTTAATTGAGTGTGTCTTGGTACGGACGAAATATTTTGTCTTTTGGGAGAATTTGAGGTTAATGATGTTACTATATGATCCGGCTGGAGCAACGATGCGTTCTGTGCATACTATAACAAAGTCGAATTGGTCTGTAGCAGGTAGAAGATTGCGTTTTCTATTAGGTATGCAAAAAATCGACTCTAGTGCTGTATGGACGAAAGCTTTGGTTGGTGGCGAGGTTTACTAGGTCTTTGATGTGAGCGGAGAAAGCTACTTGTGCATTTGATATGTAGTAACATGATGCATTTTTATCAAACTGGTGTGAAAACGGTTCGGTGCACCATTTTGAGCAGGTAATGGCGCGAAACGAGAGAAACTTTGGGACAGTATTGCACAGGAGTTTGAGGAATTATGTTTACTTTTTTCGGACGCTTCCTGTGGGAAAGTGGTGGAAGTGAGTGTAACCTGCTGGAAAAAGCCGGTGATATTTCGCTTAGCAATACGCTGACCCAGATCCTCTGATTTCAGGGATTTTCCATGTTGTTAGTGGATGATACTGGATGGAATCCGATCTTGTCCGCTGCGTTTCCGACTAGATATGATATATTCCTGAATGGGTCAAAATAGGATACGATCAATTTCCTGGAGAAATTCTGCCCGTATATTGTAGTTTTCCATGATGGTACCGGACACAGAATTTGCAGGAACGTCGACAAACCCGGTATTGTGCTTTCTGGACCGGAATACTACTTTCTTTTTCCGATTGTCTTCCGAGTGGTTCTTGGCGGAAAAACAATGGAATCCGCCGGAACAGGAGAGAAATAGCCTTGGTTCCTGCTGGTTCCGGGCGAATCGGTAGGCCGGAATCATCATCCTGGTATTACGATCCAATAAAACCTATGATGATGCTTTTGAATTTATTAATAGTATGAGTCAGATTTAATCCTTGACTACTTTTAATAGCCATGAATTTAGGGCTATAAATTAACTAGTTCAACTAAGATTTCAAAAGCCACAACAAAAGAATATTTACAAGGTGTTAGAGGACCGTGTCTTGCACAAGAATTGACATATTTCAAAATTTACAGTTCTTTTCTTTGTGATACGCTTCATAGTCTGTATTCAGGAATTATGGTAGGTTCTTCTTTGTCATGTCTTAAACATTATTACTATTTTGTGTCTAGGGAAAGATGTTGAAATTATTCTTGTCGAATCCATCTACTACCGAAGGAGTATTAGATATTATGAGTGTACACAAGCAAATAGATAATCTCGCTAAAATTGTGAATTCAATTTCATATTAAATGAATGGAATGAAATATAGTGGTTTTACTAGTTTTATATGAATAAAAATAAATAGATGAATTTTATTTTATTTTTATTTTATAATGTATAAGTTAACTAGAGCTTTCGACATGTCAAATGTCATCATCAGTAAAGAAAAGAAAAGAAAAAGACAAATTTTATATATGTGTTATTTTATTGCTTGTTTTGTTGATATTATTTGAATCTTGAATTTTGTTATTGAAGATGAATTACAAATAACAAAATTCATAATATTATCGTGCCTATGTAACTATAATTTAATTTTAATATAATATTTTGAATAACCATAGGACTGTTGTTTTTCTTCTTACTGATGATGACATTTGACATGTCGAAAGCTCTAGTTAACTTATACATTATAAAATAAAAATAAAATAAAATTCATCTATTTATTTTTATTCATATAAAACTAGTAAAACCACTATATTTCATTCCATTCATTTAATATGTAAAACAACAGTCCTATGGTTATTCAAAATATTATATCAGTTTCATATCTTTCGCCAAACCTATAGACAATCAAAAGTTGTTTGTCTACTTAAAAAACTAAAAGCGAACGAGCTGAGAAAGATTTTATCATTTGGATATTTATAAGTTTTATATCGTTTCAAATACATTTCACTTTTAGATATTATATAGAGCATTTGAAAATTTCCATGATTAAGAACGTTTTATCTATCTCAAAGCATTGGCTTTTATAGCACATCTAGTGGAAGAACAATACCTATCTGAAAATTCCCGTGAAAATATGAAGTATTTAAAAAGATATTTCGATGAAAAATTCCCATCGTTTTATATTGTGAGCAACACACTTCATTTTATTTTTTTAAGTATATTTCTTAATGTAGGAAAGACATGTCGTTCCAGTGGTTCATTCAATGCGTCATTTCCATTCATCCATTCGAGACTACGGACCCATACTTAATTATTTTACCTTTTCTTTCAGATTCACGATAAGTTTGTTTTTAATCTTTTCTTCATATTATAAATTTTGAGTATATTGTTAGCCTCATTTCCTCGAACAATAGATAGTAGATCTGCGCCACTACGTGAATTGATTAAAAATATTGACTTATCTCGTCAATCATCAATTTATGTTTCTTCCGCATCATTTCCAACAGTAGCACAAGAATATATCAGTGGAAATTTTCCTTCACATCAAATTATTTTTAAACATGAAAATGGTTTACGTAGGCCATATAAAAAAATCACATTACCACCATCAAATTTCTTTCAGAAATTTTCAAATTCAACTCCATCTAATGTTTCATTTTATAAAACATTATTTCATAATCGTCTAATATTTCGTGCTGATGATTTTATAGTACCTCGAAATTCTAATAATGCTTGCATTTTGTATAAAACAAAAAAGAATTACGATTCCATCAGATTCATATAATATATCACTCATTTCATTGATAAAATGAAAATCTATCTATGCTTAAGCAAAGTAAAAATTATATCAACAGCTGATAATCTTGACATCCAAGTAAGAAATTTTAGATGCAATAATTTATTTAAACGTGTGATTGTGCCTGATTCGACGAATATCATTCAACCTCTCAAATTTCACAAAAATTTGCTTTTCCATCAACATCCAATGATGATCCAACAGTATCAAAAGCTTTCGTTTTTTATCGATAGTCCAATTTGAGAGAATGTTCTTGAACTCATTTGATGATAAAAAAAACTTTTATAACTAGATACTAATGTCATCAAATGGCTTTTAGATTCAGCGTTGCTTCTAGATTCGCTTGAAACTTAGAACAATTAGTCTATCCCTAAAAATGGTCGACATCATTTTTTCTGCATCAAAATGCATTTTAATGGAAATTCACCTTTATGCACTAGAAAATGTACATTATAATGCTGGAAATGGTCCAGCTAAGGATACTTATGGATTCTACTGACTATTTTGCCATTATTCACTTGATTGGGCTATGCTGAAATTTAAATAATCTCAACGCAAATAAAACACTACTCTATATTATTATAGTTGCAGAGCCGTCAATATGTATCCCTGATTCAGCACTGTAATAACACGTACAGATATGCCTTGACACTTCTCATTTTGATGGAGGAAGCCACACTAACAATAACATCTACACTAATCCATTCTGTCAGGTATTAAATGATCATAAGCAATAAGGATAGCTACAACGCCTCTTGCTGACTTCTGTTTGCATATTATCTGCAATCGTGCATCATCGCGGAGAGGTTCTCTTTTACTTTAATACATATGGTTATTTCGAATTAGCAGTTGGTAATAAACCACTCCTATATATTCCTTGTTGTCGCTGCATTTGACCAATATTTGTGCAGTACTTGAAGAAATACTCCGGTTTGTCATCATTTCAATCATCTAACAACCTAGAAGATTCACCACTGCAATCAACAACACTGTTCCGAACTTCTACAGTATTACAATTTGTCATATGCCATAAAGGTCCATCATCTCAAATTTGCCTTTCCACTTTCTCATTTGAGCAAACAGTACAAAAAAACCACTCACAACATCACACTAACATCTACGCAAAGCATCTCATCGGAATATCTTCCCTTATGCTTAATACATGACTCTCACAGAGAAGATAAAGAATACTGAATGGGCACCGATCCATGTCGTTTCCATCTCTTTCTTGCCACTGAGAGACATACCAATTCCTATTAAACACCTACTCCGCGCTTCCCAAACCGCACTAACCAAAACTCATACAAATTAATGTTTACCACATGCCATACAGTATTGTCCGAAAGCTTCCACTCTCGTTAATCATATATTCAAAAATACTTTAGTTCACGATACAAAGTAAAACACGCTAATGTTTGATCAAATTGTTATTTCGCTGTCACACCAAAACTTTCATGCTAGTATTTTCCTTTAATATTTCCCGAATTTCACGCTTCGCCTCCCGTCCAACATCATTGTCTTCCAGATTAAGACTCAAAAGTGTCTTTAATAGAATAGAAAGGATTTGAGAAAGAAAACTAAACAGAAAAAGATATTCACCTTATTTTCTCTGAAGGCATCAGCCAGTGCTGTGGCTCCTTCATCGTTGATACCATTCCGTGTGAGATTGAGATTAGTGAGTGTCTATGAGACAATAGTGAAAATATCAGT
>JAJEKB010021383.1:1577339-1634867 GCA_022393335.1 Macrotrachela quadricornifera
GAAAAATTTTGGGCCCCCTCCTTAGAGAATTTCTGGGTACGTGCCTGTAGACATAGAATTTGATCAGAAACTGTTTCGTAATAAAAAAAGCCGTTTTAAACAGATTTACAGGGTGTTTCATAAGTTTTGGCCCGCGACAAAATTCGATCTTATGGACACACTAAATAATGTGTAACCATTATGTTTATATATCGGTTTGTAGTGCTCGTGACAGCGTTTCAAATGATATATAATTGAATAACATCTTGCCCTATAATAATAAAAATATAAACAAAATAATGTAAAGATAAGTTTTTCGAAATCAACAAGTAAGATATGTTATCAAAAAGTGCAACAGACTCTGAATTATAAGGACACAAAATAATCTGACTACACACAAATCTTATTTAACTCTCATGTATTTGTTCTCCACCACTTTTTATCCCTTCACTAAGTCTTTTAGAAATTTCATTTATCATATTTTTACAATCATCGCAAGTTACTTTTTTTCATTCTTTGTTCAATCTATGTTTTAGTTGTTGAAAACTCAAAAACTGCTCTCCACGTATCTTTTCCTTCAATATGCTCCAAAACATTTTCGATGGACTATACGTCGGCAAATTTTGCATCATCTTCTTGAGGTGAAATTCGACCATTAAATAATTCATCATTTTTCGTTCTGCACACTGCATGCACTTTCCTCACACACGTGGTGTGGTCATATTTTTTATTCATTTCAGACCATTTACTGAACATATAAGCGTCATTTAACATGTGACTATTGGCTCATAATGAGCTGGGATAAATGACCAAGATAACTAGTTATTGATTATACTTACTCTATTTCCTAAATAAGTTTGTACCGCACTTTATGAGAAAATCTTTCAAAAAAATCACATATGTCGATTTCGACAAATTTATCTTTACATTATTTTGTTTATATTTTTATTATTATAAGACAAGATGCTATTCAACTATATATTATTTGAAAGGCTGTCACGAGCACTACAAACCGATATATAAACATAATGGTTACACATTATTTAGTGTGTCCATAAGATCGAATTTTGTCGCGGGCCAAAACTTATGAAACATCCTGTAGTGTCTATTCTATCTAATACACCGTTGCTGCTTATTGAACAGATACTGGAGAGAATAGCATATAAAACCTATTTCCTAGATGCTCTTTTGTAAGAAATGATCGTCAAGTATTGCAATATATATCTAAACAAATAGTACCTAGAATGAATGCGATTCTCGAGCGTGCTACATGATTTCCAATTCAAAAATATGAGTTTTTTCTGTTGTCTAGAAAAAAATCAAGTTGTTTTAACGGTATATATAATAATAATGTAACATTTTCGTTTATTCGATTTTGAGATGAAGAGTATACGAAGATACTATTTTAGCATTGAAAAAATCAAATGTAAAGAAATTTCTCCTGGCTAAAAAGGACTACAACTACTCTGATTTTAAGGGAAAAATGTACTTGTTCGTTCACTGACAGCAAACTTCGTGTAAGATGTTCCACATGTATAACAAAACAAAGCGAAAATGCGTCGAACTTTAAACAGAAACTTGTGAATAGATAAAACTGCAAATTCGAACATCGACAATATTGAGATACATCAAAACTGACTGTCTTCAGTTTGTCCTTTGGTTATTTATTACTTTTTTTCTTTTATTATTTTTCACTGTTATACGAAATAATGGTAGAAATAAAAATACATACTCGACCAACAACGACGGGCGTTTCGTTTTCCAAGCCTTTGCATAGAGCAGCTAATGTCGTAAAGTCACCACCAAGTAACAACATGACTACTGGAATATAGTTGTCAAATACTAGAAAATATATTATTAGTTAGGACTCTTAATAAATAGTTTCTAGTCTTGGCAACACATACTAGTGCTCTCTGGTATATAACCAACCACAGGCGACCTCACTGTCTTGCTGATACTCAGTTCATGCTCGATCTCCTGCCGTTTCAATAGCACATTTTTCACGTTGTTCGCTTCATCATCAAAGAAGTGAAAATGAGTGTGATTCGGTTCTAGATGCCAACAGGATCTGTTAATCGTATTGCCTTTGTCATTTATCAATTTGTATGTACGAATAGGAGATGGCTTGTCCATCTAATAAAATTAAAATAATCAAATTTAGAACGACATTGATTTCGCTCTCTTATTTAAAGATATTTACTGGGATTCTCGTGTCAGATGACCTTGTTTGTGTGGTTTCATTGTCTTCTAGTTGGTGGCGATCTAAAAAATATGTTACGTTTTATAGAGATTGGTCAGTTCCATTAGAGGTTGTGATAGCAATACCTGCTATATGTTTCCAATTACAGAAGCCGATGCAAGGAACATCGGTTCCACACATGTCACGATGTAATGCATTTTCGACCAGTCTGATCATATCTTGATTGATGCAACTTGTTGTAATCCATGGATCTGAATATTCAAACATATAAATATAACAAAGAGCTATGTTTTGTAAAGCATTTACATGTTATTCTTGCTGTTGTACTCAGACCGCGTTGAGTGTCTCGCTCAGTTTCTACTTGGATACCGGATTTTTCTTTTATTTCAGTGTCATAATTATCACCCGTCTGAATTGACAAAATAAAGTCAGGAGCTGGAAGATGATATGCTTCGATGATTTTTGCTACCGCAAAAGCTCTTGTGCTGGCAGCAAGATGAATGTACTGAAAAGACATATAATTCAAATATTCTGCAGCAAGGAGTTAAAGCTACAGTTGCAAGCAACTTTACGTACAGAAAAATTACGAGTTAGAAGAATCACACAATTGGCGGCACAATGCAACATTTTCCTTTATTACTAAACATGTTAGTTAAAAAAACTCGCTTTTTCGCATGAATAAAATTACTATGTTAGTTATGACTGAGGATACGCAACTCAGCCCATACAAGAACTTTTCTCAAGATCTGTTAAATAGATCATTAGTCATTATGTAAGCGAATGCAGCTGAGAGATTAAAATGACGTACTGATGATAATTGATAATTTTTGTCGTCATCGTCAGCGTTTTTATTGCCATCCTTGCCTTTTTTATAGCCCTCGTTGTCATATACAAAGTTCAAAAAGCCAAAATCAGCCTGGGTTTTCCTAAATATAATTCAAACCTTTGATAATATAATATAGAGGTAAGCACTGTGGTTGCTTCGGTAGCAATTCACGGTTGTTAGTGCAACAAATTAGTCTACTATTTTGCAGGAAAAAACTTACCAAGGCGATTCTTCAAGTTTAACGTCAAACTTTTTAATGACCTACGATAAAGAATGATTTAAACAGATAAATTTTATGTCATATGAACGTACTTTTTTCACATGCTCGTACACATCATTTGCCGCCTTGGATAGATTCGGAATTTCTTCTAAATAAATAAGAGTTATTATAATGTTATCCTCATGCACATGGAAAAATAAATGTTTTCTTTCTTTTGCCTCTCTTTTCGAGTCTTATTCATGTAGACTGTAAAATAATCGAAAAAGCAAGTGTATCGAACCAGCTTAAAACGAGAACAAGTTCTAACTTCTTATTCAAAAGTATGTCAAGTAAATACTTTTTTACACTAGCAGCATGTTCAGAACTAGGGTATGCCATAAGACTTAACTGAAAACGTACCATTTTCAAACAATTTTCGAGCATTTTCGATTATTTTTAAAATGCCTTTCGTGTCTTTCTTCGTAGCATACTGCATTGTTTCTGCGTGAGAAATGGAGCTCAGATTGTTTACATCGTCCCTGCTTCTCTCTATTAATTCTCCATAATATTTAGAATTGTAATAGTTGTATCTAACGGAACATATTTCGTATCGATTTTTGTGAATGAGGTTTTAAGATACATACATACTCGATCGTACATTTTATCCTTTTCAGATCTACGACTGATGACATCTGTGAAACAAATGCAGGTAACCGATTGTATAGCAACCTGTACTATTCATGAAAAGATTTTCTACTCAAAATTTTTTTAATCTTCTCTTGATACTGTGGGAAAAAATATAGACTATAAAAAACAATCCGACTTCAGTTCAGATTTATGAGAGAGTCATCGAAGCGAGACATATTTTTACATTTGCATGTATATACAAGAATTAATTCCATGGTATGGCAAAATGTGTAGCTTTTATGGGTGGTCGTATATGACTCGAAAACGACGGTAAATTACTTGTTAATTCATGTTGATGAATGAAGAAATGCATTTTCTGTAAATCTTCGGTATTAATCTTATATGATAGATGATGCGACACTTACTAATTCAATTCCTTATTCGCCTACACAGAATCTGTAAATTTGTATCATAAAGATACTGTAAAGAATAACTCATAACCTATTTCGAGCAACTACAAGGACTTAAAAAGATTCGATTTACCACTGCTGTTGAAAAGGCATTGATAATCTACTGTTTTATTTGATATTTCCAGGAAAACCGATTCCTAAATCGGATCTTATTGGATCCAGTAAGATCCGATCCAATTCTACACGATCTTTTCAGAATTATATAAAAATTCGATAGAATCCTTTATGAATATTGTTAGAAAACGGATAACTAAATCGCATCCAGGTGCGTAATGCTGGAATCTGGTTGAATCTTCGTTTTGAAATGTAGTACTAACTAAATGAATATTAACTAGCTGAGTATGAATTAGTAAATGGAGATCAAAAGCAGAACTCATAATTCTGAGTTTACACGGCGAGCTTACTATTTCAAGTCCTCTCTGTGTAATTTACTCCTGACTTGCTTGGGTACAAATAGCTGCGCAAGTGAAATGACATCCCTATATATAGATGCAACTTTCCATGAATAGCTCATCCGCAGACGCTCATCTAATTCATTCGCATAGCTGACCCATATGTTCCTTAGACAGACATGTAATCAGTACCGGTAAATGGCTGGTCCAGTTTGCTTAATACAGGATTCCTTACCGACCAGTAAGTGCACCTTTTTCTTCATCAGGCCAGCTTAGATTCTTGAATTTTTACATGTTTTTTCCAAAAAAGTTAGCATAAAAGTGTTTGTTTTCGAAAAAAAAACACTTTTACGGGTGTTGAAGATTAATTCTGCAGCCTGTTCAAGCATGACGGAATCACAAAAAATGGAACTGCATTTTGAGTATTGTATAAAGGATTAAAAAAGTTAGCTCAGCTATAAATATAATGAGCATATCTTCTCTGGAACAAATATAATTCAGATGACGAGTCATATATACGAAAATAGAAAATTTTAAAAATATGCAACGCTAAATTTGTTAGCAAAAGAAAGTGTTGTGACGGAATCACGTTTGGAAAACGATGACTTCTTTGCACTTTTATTTTTTTCATGAGAAATTGAAAGATAGTTCTATTGAATAAATAACTGGATATAGTATGGGAAAAAACATTTTAAACCATTGTTCTGATAATGCAAAAGTACTTTTTCGAAATCATCAATCATATGCTAAACATTATGACTCGGAAAGTATTGCGCGCAAACCGAAATTAGTTCCATCAGAACCTTACACAATTGATCTCATCAATTTGGTTGACGTTTTATAGTAGGTAAACGTAGCAAAGTTAGCAAGGAACTAAAAAGTGCATGTCAAATGGAGAAGTCCGTCTAGAGATATAGACGGCGCAAGTATAGCTACCCAGATATATCTACAATGTCTTCTACAGCATTATTTTTCAGTAAATTTTTATTCTCTAAAGACTGATAGGAGTTATAACAGAGATCTTTTTACTACAGATGCTATGAACCATTAGCTATCTATTAATGATATTGAAATCGCTTTATTGTCCGAGAATTTTTAGTTAATAGAATATTTCATTTTTATGAAACATGATCACGCTACTAAGGCAAGTTAATTGAATCAACGTGATGGATCAGCTTTAAGGGAATGTCATTTAAAAGACTCATCACAATATATTCAATACAAATGAGCTAAAGTTTTGGTTTTAGATTTTTCTTGGCATGAGCTTTTATCTGAATCGCATATATCGGACATCTAAGCACAAACTGTTAATTGTCATAACTGGAGTCATATACCTGATTTGGTCCATTTGGTGTTAATTGAAAATTATTTTGTATCAAATTTCAATCTCACAAGTGTTTGAAAATAGTATACGATGTATTTTGATGTGTTTTTTAGACACAACCATTCTCAAGTTAATCCATCATGCTGATTTAATCAACTTGTCTTATTAGCGTGATCATGCTTTCTGGAAGTGGTATATCACATCAATTAAAAACTATCAGAGAAAAAAAGACTTTCAATATTACTATACCTATCCTTGCAACATCTTTATCTCTAGCACGACTCCTCGTTTTCAGCTGAAATATTGAGCTTCTTTTTAACTTTTCTAGGTCTACGTACTATAAAAACGTCAGCCAAATCGATGAAAACAATTGCACAAGGTTCTCTTTGAATCGATCGTGGCGGATTACGTGCAATGTCTCCTAAATGGCTTCTTCAAACTATGTGACAAAAATAACTGAAAACCATCATAAACCAACTTCAAACTCATCTGATTGGGCTCTACAGACACTTCTACAGGTACTAATGTCTCCTTCGGATCATAACTTCAGGGTAACATAATATTTCTGAGTTTTGTGAAAAAAATCTAACCATTCGATAATGATTCCGTCACATCTCTTATAACAAAATGGGATGTTTAGAAAAATATTCAATCCGTCTTTTGAATAGAACACAAATATCGATATTTAGATCGCTACTTTTCGAAATAAATAAAGCAAGTACTTCTGACGAAAAATGAATTATAAATAACTTTCGTGACGGAATCACCTTCAATGATGGTTGAAGTTTACAAACACAAATAAATTTCTGAATCAGCAACAAAACATATTTCCCGCTTCATAATTGCATAGAATACTAAAAAAGGCATATCTGATTATATGAAAATCCTCATAATAAGAATTCATGATAAACAGGGACTTTTATGGCTTCTGAGATACGCCTCGTTCATTGCATTTGTTTTGCTAAAGAATATCATAACTATGTAAATAAAGATGCAGTTCTTTAAGTTATTGACATCGCTTTACACGATGGTTGTGTTGGTTTTGATTAATTGAGTAGGTCAACTTCGCCCACGAAGGTCTATCGTTACGTGAACAGGCCGAGGAACAAATGAATATAGCCTGTGCAACGGATTAGATATACAATTAATTAAGGATATTCATGGCTGACGACTTAATACCGAATGTAGAAAGCTCATGTAGGATTTGAAGTCAGTCCGATGCAGTCTGATCGTTTCTACCAGCACTGATACAGGCAAGGAAAAATCGCACCAGTTATACCTCTGTCGTACGAAACTTCGAAAAACAGAACAGATATCCGTACGCTTAAAATAAATACAACGGTAAACTCAAGAATTCCTGAAAACACAGGACAGAAAGCTTTGAAATTTTGATCGAAAATGCTAGAAACTCAGTAACTCGATGGGATATTATGCATCCAGAAGACTCTCCTCAGCATTTGAGTGTTACTACTTTTATAAAGTTGCATGTTACATCTCGATTAATGCTCATCAGGATCAACAGGAACTTACGAGAAATTTGTGCCAACTCTGCTGTCATGTTTGTCAACCAAGTCACCTGTTGAATTCCATCGAATACGCTCCGGCATCCAATCATCGTATCTGCTGGCGATCCTGTCCCATGAATTTTCATCGAATTTTGTTGAGTGGTCAGATCGCTCAACAACTGGCGGGTTTCATCGGCCTGCGTTCCTTCTTCTGCATCACTTGTTGACGACGAATCTGTTTCATACATAACAATTCTTCACTAGGCGTTATAAAATTTTTATAATGTTGTATAGATTTATCTGAAATATTAGAAGAGGAAAACGTAAGTGCATAGATGATCTAAATCCCAGCAATATCACTCTCCATTGAATATCCCATCAATGGAAAATAAAACGGCAAACAGCAACAAGGCAAATAAATAAAACACCAGTAATAGATAAAAGAAAAAACATTCTGATCGAAATACAGAAATAAAGAAGATCGATCATTTCTCTAACGATCAATTATTCGTAGAAAGCAGCTAATACCTGTTATATATTGTTCACTTAACATTTTTTGCATAACTATAACGATGCTAAAGAAGATATATAAGTTACATACTTTAATCTCAAAAAGGCTTCACTGACAAACCTACCATATAATAATGTTGGGATAGCGATTACATTTGAATTTATAAATAAATATTACTAGTCAAGTGAAATGGCTCAAAAATATTATAGCAGTCTAGCTTCTTAAAAACAAAAAACTATATACAGGAGACGATGATATTTTGACAGGAAATTTAAAGATAGGACACTTTCTTTATAACGAAATGTTCTTAATCTTGTCAACATTTTAGCTAGAGAGAAAATAGCCGTTTCAAAATAGATATCCTTTTCTTACTGTAAAGACGCACACAAATTGTAAAATTTCAGCCTTATTTCACGATCGCTATCGAAATATGATTGTCGCCTGTATATCATTTCTCGCTACCGAAAAGCTGGACTGATGTGATATTTTCAACTCGTTTTCGCCTGGCCAACAGCACTTAATTACAAACCGAAATATAAATCATTTACAGACAACTTTTTCTTAGAATTGTTCAGAATTAGCTCGTTCTTTTTAGCGAAGAAAAACCAGTGGATTTTAATAAACATTTCAGGTTTTAAATTCAACAGTTACATCCAGTAAAAGTAATTCTACATTTAAACAGATCTTACTGGGATGCGCAAAGCCACATTGGAGTTTTTCCTTCTCAAAATGTATTTGGAAGCGAGTCAGAAAACAAGTGAATTCAAACACGTGTTCTTATAAGTACGTCCACTACCGTAAACGTGCGTCATCCTCAATCGCTACTTGCAACGAGGGACTCGTAAAAACTGACACCTGAAATTGAGACTCACTTATTACAGTGATTCTATCTATGCTATCGACGCATCACTAATGAGGGAATACACCGAGGTGTTCAAGCTGTTTAGGCTCCATCTTTTGACCATAAGTATGTCTCAGTGAGATATAAAAAACCTAAAGAGAATTCATCGCCTCGTGCTTTTGTTTTCGAGATACTGAGTTTATAAGAAATTTTTTCTATAAAACTCAAGATTTACAGTAAAATTGTAATATCAAGTTTTTACCTGAGACTTTGTTCATATTTATATGAACCTCCCGATTAGGGTAGGTTGTATATAAAATTTCGGAGTTTTTAAACCTGACTTTCACAGCAGTGTCCAAGGACTGAGAAACAGGAATTCTCTCAGTTCTAGGTAGTGTCAGCTAATACTGATCAAATCCCCGAAGAAGTAAGAATTAACATACATTTCCTTCACACACCCTCCTCAATTCCTTTCACACTTCTGTTCTACTAATTCACACTATAAAATCTAAACACGCTACCTAACTGAATACCTACTAACATCCACGCTCCTTTTGCAAAGATCTCACTCAATGACAATTCCACCAAAAGGAATCGATGAACTGAATAGAACTTATGCATAATACCCCGCTGAGGGATTGACAAATTGTTGCATATCAAACAACGAACGACAACAGAATTTTAACGAACATGTACAAGAAAACGCTGCACACTAAGAAGTCATTCACATATGACCAAGACATAATCAACTTGGGACATCGAGGGATTGCCTCAGTTCTGCTGGTAACACGTAGATACTGAGGAACTATCATCATGGTTATTCAACGTGTAAATAATTGTATCGAGAAGAAAAAGAGCCGAGGAATTGAGGAACTGTCTTAGTTCTGCTGATAATACCTAGGTACTCATGTAGGTACCCTCTAGGTATCTAGAACAGTTCCACGAGGTAACTGGGAACTGTCATCATGATTATTGAACAGCTGAATAATTTTCGTCAGGAAGAAAAAAAGCCGAGGAATCGAGGCATTATCTCAGTTCTGCTGATAATACCTAGGTATTGAGGTAGGTACCTTCCAGGTACCTAGCACAGTTCCACAAGTTGACTGAGGAACTGTTATCATATTTATTCAATACGTAAATCATTGTGTTGTGAAAGGAAAATGGAGGAAACTGTAGTGAACGTCATTTAAATGGATTTTACAATTTACTCTCGTGAGATTCACTGCAGGTTGAAATATAGTTTTAGAAACAAACATTTTGTTTTTATGTCTTATGGTTTGCAAATGAATTTATTAAACATCGTGACACTAGGGATTCAATGGTTAGTCAAATTCATCAGGATGAAATTTGCTTTTTATTATGTAGTTATTGACGTATTTTATTCATAAATGGGCGAATGGGAGACAGAATCATTTTCGGAAATTGCAACATAAATTTTAGTTTCTTCTTTTTTCACATATTTTATACGTTTGATCGGTTTTATATTTGAGCGGCATTAGAATATTGAATGATTGAGGGAATATGCTAAATAAATTTTTTTTTCTCTGTTTTGATCATTCTTTTTGTTCAATCAATTCATACATAAGGGGAGAGTTGGGATATTGAGTACTTAGTGAACATTTTCTGATCAATTGTTTGTGTTGATTATCTTTTGTAAATTCAATTTATTTATTACATGGTGACAGGAGTATTGAATGCTTCATGAAATCTGTTGCTTAATTCTTTTTTAATTTATCTTATTTCTTCGAATGAGATTATTCATTGAAGGAATTTTTTTCGCTGATCGTATGTTTTTGTAATGTCCGGTGAAAGGGGGAAAAAAAAGGAATTTAGATCCATTTACTAGAAGATGCAAGTTAATCTGATTCTGGTTTGTCTCCTTTAATATCTAATCAGTGGGAAACATCGCACTTCTAATACGTGACAAATTTAAAGTTATCTGTATCCTGATTTTTTCTTGGACCTTCAAACTTAAGTGGAATAACCATCAGTTAAAATACATATGGAGATTAAGGTAGATCTTTCTAGCTTCTCATTTACCTTAGTCATAAAAAAACACGTTTTTGTGACTTCTTTTTTATTCGCTCAGCGGATGTTGAATTATATTGACCACCAATAGAAAGAAAGGGTATCCCACTGTTCCTAAAAAGAAAGGTAAAAATATCTTCATCATTATTTTTCGAGGAAAAGATTTTTTCTAGCTTTAGCCTGTGTTTCAAAGAACACAGAGATACAGAAAAATTCTCCTTTTAAGTACGACAGAGTGCACAATGCGATCTACAAACACAAGCAGTTTGTTTCTTAAAAAACTTTTTACAACTGATTCCCTCTTATTCCCCGACGATTTCATCAGCGCCTTATGTACTACTCGAAAATATTCCATGATATGGATTGCATCTACCTCATGGTCGCATTAAATTGCTACAAACACGCTCGAGACTTCTTTATCACTAATATCCAACGCAGAAAAGAAAAACAAATTTTTGGTTTGTAAAAATCTATCAAGATTTTAGTGATATTTCAATGAATAATTTTGAGCCAGACATCGGGAAAACAAAAAATTGGTTTATTGAAATATATTCTTTATTTATTTCGTTCTTTGAATTTTGTGTTCAAACAAACTTCGCATGTCTTTACGACAACCAATCCCACTGCAGTATATCCTGCTTTCTCATATTGATTACTACTTCAGTGGCCATTTATTATCAAGACAACTGAAAAAATTGATCGATTTCCCCCTTTCTCTTTTCTCTCAAAGCAACTCTTCACAAGTTGACTAAACATAATGACAGTTTCCCAGTTACCCGGTGGAGCTGTGCTAGGTACCTAGAAGGTACCTACCTCAATACATAGGTATTATCAGCAGAACTGAGATAATTCCTCGATTCCCGGCTTTTTTTCTTCCTAACGAAAATTATTCAGCTGTTGAATAAACATGATGACAGTTCCCCAGTTACCCGGTGGAATTGTTCTAGGTACCTAGAAGGCACCTACCTCAGTACCTAGGTATTATCAGCAGAAATGAGATGATTCCCGAATTTGATAGACTGTTTATGTGATCGTGATATATGAGTGGTTTATTAGTAGGTGGTGTGTTTAAATGCTTGGCCGCGGAAATTCAACTGTAGCTCATTTGTTGATATGCAGGTATCAGTCATTCCCTAGGCAGAGTAATGTCCACAAGTTGTATTCGGTTCGTTAATTCCTTTCGGCGGAATAGGCATTCAGTTAGTTCGTCGGAATGGGATCGGAGATTATAGTAGGGATTGGGTTAGTTAGTGATTTTCGTTTCTATAGTGTGAATTAGTGGAAGTTATGTGTTGGAGGAATTGACGGGAATCTGTGAGGGAACCGTATGTGAGTTCTCATTTCTTCGGAGATTTGATTGGTTTTAGCTAATAGTACCCAGAATTGAGAGAATTCCTATTGCTCAGTCCTTGCATGCCCCTCGACTTACAAGAGATATGCATTTTCAAAAACATAACCCCATTTTCACAAATGCTGTAAAAAAGTTGGATATTTTGGATAAAATATATCTTGTAAGAGCTAGATTAAAACATTCTGAAATTTTGTATGCAAGCTACCCTAATTGAGAGGTTGATGTAACCAAAGTCTCAGGTCAAAATTTGATATTATGATTTTACTGTAAAACTTGGATTTTATGGAGAAAATTTCTTACAAATTTGATATCTCGAAAACAAAAGCACGAGACGATGAATTCTCTTTAGCTTTTTCATATCTCATTGAGATCTACTTATGGCTAAAAGATGGGGTCTAAACAGCTTTAACACTTTGGTATGTTCCCTCGTAAGCTTGGAAATTCGGATTTCTAACCTCAAAATCTAGAAAATTTCGGAATTTTTTTCTAAAATCCGAAAAAAAATTGAAAAGATTTTTTAGAATCAGCTTTGATTGTTTAGAGTGCATATTTTCTCATTGAACTATCAAGAGTGTTATTCTTTACCTTCAGAAAATATATTTGAATGAAACACTAGAAAATAAAACAAGCATCAAGACATAAATAACTTAATAAACAAGAAACTATTAACTAAATGTTTCACTATTACTTTATCGGTGATTTCTTAGCACAATATTTTTCATTTGAATGAATAAGCTTCATTAATTTTGGTTAAAATAAGAGAAATCATAAGCTTCTGCACACAATAAAACTGAATTTAAGAGAAATTTTAGTTCAACTGCAACTAACTCTGCTGATATACAATTTCATTTATCATCGTATAAATGTTTCGTTGCAAAAACAAACACTCAGTTGAAAAGCTTTGAGCAATAAGAAACTTTTTCCTCACCTAATGAAGATATATTGGAAGCTAGGTTGTTTAGTTTTAGCTGCCTTATGTGGTTTTGGATACTTGAAGTTTTCGATTTAAGTTGGCTTACGAATCCCATAGAATGTCATAGAATCTTGTGAAACTCTATGGTCTTCACTGAAATACTATGATATACTATGAAATGTTTGAGGGTTCCAACAGCCTGCTGAGGCTTGTAGAATTTTCGACAGACGTTAGGAGTACCTGAAACCGTTTTCAAGTCTTTCAAGGTCTTTTAAACTTTTGACCAAGTCTTTAAAAATTTTGAAGTTACGGCAATTGAAGTCTCATAAAGTTTTCCAACTGTCAAAAGTATCTTATTGACCATCGTTCCGGGCTGAACCTCTTAGTTTCAATTCTGATCCATTAGTTCCATCATCAACCGCTCAAGTCTACATCTGATCTATCCTTGCTATCGTCTCTATGTCTCTACTGCTACTGGTTTTTGCTTCTTATCTTTACGTTTTATTTTACGACTAACATCTTGCTATGATGTTGAACCCCTTATTTCTGTTTGCCTCCGTATCTAGATTCAGACTTTGTGGTCTACAAAATACCAGGTGAATCTATACGTAATGAAAGACCAGCAGTGAGATGTACTGTGCAACTTCTTCTCTATGTAATCGGGAGAAATTTTTGTATGAAATTCCAAGATAATGGAACTTTTATACGGTCTAGTACCTTTTCGTCATAGCTAAAATATATAGCAAAGATTGGGAATCATAGAGGATGGACCCAGTGTCTGTTTTACAAACAGCTGAAACATATTGCACTACAATCATTTAAAAACAATTCGTGAGCCGAGAAGGGAGCATGGCAGAAATCTTCTAAAGCCTCAAGGCTATCTTCGACTTAAATGTTTATTAACAAGATCTGAAAGAGTTGGAAATTTTGGTAAGCAAAAAACTGATCTTTAAAACGTTCTGCTTCTTGACTAAAACTGTGACATGAGCACGATGATAATCTGTATTTTAAGAGAGTAAAGCTCACCTATATCTTAATATTTCGTATCACTATGCAACAGGCTTTGAGACCAAACAAATACTTGAACGGGACATCTATTCAGGACGGATGTGCACAACTACATCATTAAACATAATAAACGCGGAAACAGCAGAGACTTCACTCAAGAAATCTGAAAAATTCTCACTAAATCTCTTGAAGTCCGAGTAAAACTTATTAAATCATATAAATATTCTTCTAAAATCTTTGAAAGTATTATAAAGTCTCATGAAGTCTGAAGAAATCTGGAGAAGTCTCGCTGAATCTCTTCCAGTCTCTTGAAATCTTATGAATTCTCATATAATCTTATGGAATCTCATGTAGTCTTATGAAGTTCAGCGAAATCTCTTAAAATCCAAATACATTCTGAGAAGTCTCTTGAAAGTCTTTGGAATATGTCTAATTCACGTGAAATTCGAAGGAAGATCGAACAATTTAGATATAGATGAGTACATTTCGCAGCGTAAGGTGCCGTAGAGTTCTGCGGGAACAACTTATTTTGATTCCTTTCCTGTATTTTCATTCTCTAAAGAATTTTTAATTCCATTTTCATATAGGTTTCTAAATCTCTGTTCATGTATAAGAGAAAATATCATTGCCATATACTAAACTCTCGTGACGTGATATTAAACAAATTAAGAGTACAATTGTAATTGGAGGAACATTTAGCTAAACAATTCGGTGAGATTTGTCTTTATATATATATAAAAAATTGATTCTTCTCAATTCTGTTTATATGAAATAAAAGGCATGTCTTTAGAAAATAAGAAGATTATCTCTACCGTCAACTGAACAAATACAAAAACGAAAGAATAGTAGTGCATCAACTACACCAACGAAGAGGTGAAGGTATTCAGAAAGAGAAAATGATGTTGACAGTATTACTTTCGAAGATAATGACGAAAAAGAGAATAATAGTTGTGATTACTGAATTACGATTCAGTTAAGAATAGATAAATCTGTCTATGTGTTGTTGATAAATATTTACTATCTTTCTGTTAATCACGTATGAATAAAAATAGCTAATGAAAATAAACCGCTATTATATAAAAAAATTTGTATGTGTTTTAAAATAAGATAGAAAAGTTTTTGGAATCATCAATTTTTAACTCCGTTCCCACAGGAGTCTAGTGTGTCGTCGAAGAGACGCTGTATAAATAGAATATATACAGATAGGCGTATCCAATGAAATTCAGACTGCTAACATTAAGCTTTTTTTGTCTGACTTTTGAATTGGTTAGTTTTGTCTATATTAGAATAGACACTGATATGTGAAATTAATCAGAATAGAGTAAAAGATGTTTTAAAGGACTCATATAATCATTTGAAGAAAACAAGGACCCTGATGAATTCATATGAATCATGGTGAATGCTGGTTGATTTTAGGGCGTGCTTTTTTTTCACTGCATATGATCTCAATTCTTCTACAAATACCAAAGATTTAGAAAATTATGTTTTAGAAACAGTTGCAGCTGTTAAAAATCTTTCGATAAAGAACTCATTTCAATACCCTTCTATATTTAATGAGTCTTCCACATCTGGTGGAATCGTCCACCATTTTGAACGATTATTTAAACTGAAGAAGACTCGAGGTCTCAAGAAATCTTCAGAAATTCACAGAAATCTTATGACGCCTGATAGAATCTTGTAAAGTTTGCAGAAGTCTTCAAAGTCTCATGGAATCTGGAAAAACCCTTCAAGTCTGATGAAATTCTTGAAGTCCAATAAAATCATTAGAGTGTGAAATATGTGTAGAAATTGGAACTTTCTTGAAATTTTAATCTGGAAGTCCCCTGTTACTCTGGTGAACCTACCAGTATTTCTGAAATATGGGATATGTGGACGTTTATGTACCTCTGGAAAATAGGATTTGAGAACTTATAAGTACAACTGTAAAAAAGTCAGTTGAGGACTCTCATTATTGATTATGAGTTACAACTATTATCGACTAGAGGAGGTACCCACTGCAAAGAGAATTTGGTTAAAGTTTTGCATCTTCCATCCGACTTTTTCTGTTGTACATAACACGTATCCTACAGGACTGTTCCCCGCTGTGACTGACCCATCTGCAGCAGAAATTTTCCCGTCACACCCTCAACCTCGAGGACAGGACTTTTACCGATATGCGTCAGGCATCTTTAGCAGGATTGTTCCTACTATGCGTTAGGTATTCGCCATAAAACTCTTCTTGCCGTGCATAATATCTCGTTCATAGGACCTTTTTCACCGTACCTGGAACCTCTGCTACAGAGCTTTTCCTGCTGTGCGTGGGATATCTTTCACAGAATTTTTCCCACCGTGCATAAAACAACTTCAGTGGGACTCTTCTCTTCGGGCTCAAGCTGACATCCTCAATCGCATCCACTTTGCACAAGATTCCTCTCAAAATTGCATTGAACTGCGTCATTTGATTACAAAGTGAATAAAATCACAGTCTCTTACGAATTGGATGAAGTTTCACGCACACTTCCCTTTCTTATCTCTAATGATTCTGCCGACTTTCCTTAGCGCACTCAAGCAACTGATACGGATAGTTCCATGACGCTATCTCTCACGATGACTAAATACATAGCGAACAGACTCATCAGAATCTCGATCTGTATTGATCGGGGTGAAATTTCACTCAGCCTCTTCCGCGCACCTCGTTTAGTGGTTCCAACCCCACGTCAACTTTCCTCAGGAGCAAAGGAAGTAGTGTGGAAAGTTCTGTGACGCCAAATATCACAGGGACTGAATGCATAGCGAACAGACAAACATTCTTCTTTATATATATAGATATATCATCGTTGTAAGTCAAGAAAAACAACAAATACATTGTTTCTGTGAGTCATAAAAAACTAATCGATACACTATACTTGTGAATCAAGGAAACACTTCTATACATTTTTTCTCTTATAACCTAATAGAAACCTTCGATTTTCACATTTCGACCAAAGGACCATCGATACCAAAATGATTAATCTTAGGATCATAACAAATTCGCTAAATTTCTGAAAGATTCATGCAAACTTCATTGTCATATGACATGGGTGAAATTTTACCCAAACTCCCCATCCTACTTCTAATAATGGTAACAGCACTCTATAAAGCTACCGCCGCACTCAGAAAAGCACTATGAAAAGTGTGGTGGTGTTAAAAAAGACGTTACTCTCTGGGTGAGATTTCACCCACACCCCTCACCCACTCACCTCACACCCTCGGTGGGTGACCTCGCTATGACCTTCCTCCGCGCCTGGGAATGCATCATGAAAAATTTGGTGGTCGTAGCTTTTACAGGGACTGAATGCATAGCGATCAGAAAGACACACAGACATTCTTCTTTATATATATAGATGCCCGAATTCCGAGATGCTGGTACTGAGAACGACCGAACCCAGAATTCCTACTCTACTCCTGGGTTTGATGCATGCTTAATCTGAACGGCACTCATCGTAATTGAGCTATGAGTATGAGAAAATGTCCTGTATGAACTGTGATATCATGACAACAGTATGCGACTTATGGGCAATTGAGAATACTACTAATGAGTAATAGAATGAGTGCTTATTTATGCACGAAGGATCTCTCTCAAAATCTGGTCATAATAGTCCTGAGCTTTACTGAAAAACAACGATATGAGACATGAAGGATTATGCTTTTTAAGTGTCCATTTGTGCGTTAAAGAGTGGTTCATGATATATCTCATGTGAAATACGCAGTTAGCTGTCAATTAGTGATCGATTTGGTGCAAACAATCACTACTGAGAAGTGCATTCGTGATTGGGAGTTCGTCGCAGTCAAATGATCTTTCGTTGATAGACCACTTTGTCATTCATTTTATGGGCTTCTCTAAGCACAATCGGAGACATTTTTACGCGCTCATTTGAATGCTACACTGAGCTTCCTAATAATGATCAATTTAGCTCAAAAGAAAAGCGCTTTTGATTGCTCATATAAGTGTCAGAAATCGCTTCTTCTTATAGTCTTATCGTCATTTTTTTTGACTAGATTCAAGGTTTTCCCCATCGACTCAGTTTTTGTTCCAGCAAGCTTTCCGGTCCGAAATACCACGTTTATTTCACCCTTTGAAGTAGCCGAAAAATTTTAACATTTCCATGGAATGTTCTCTTGATAAAATGTTTCGCTAGAATTTGAATTCAAGAAAATAGCCAATATCAAAATGCCACTTAAAAGAACCTTAACTTTCAGTATACCCTCATATCAACATTTTCGATTATTGAATAAGTCCTCTTAGAGGGTAATAGAACCGAAAGTTTTTGATAAATCTATGCCTATGTCTCTTCATTAGTGGCCATTATTATGCCTTCACTTTATAGACTCAGATGCACATTATCGAAACAAATGTAGCGTAGAATAAACACAAATGAGATAATGGTACTCACCGTCAGAGAATGTACAAGAAGAGCAGAAGGTGGGGAAGAGTATGTGAATGTACTAGTTGTAAATCTAAATGAAAGTAAAAGAAACTGAATAAAAACGCGACAAACACACTTTTTTATACACTTTTCATTCCAGTGATCAATGATGCATGGATCCTCTTTTTCCCACTTCAACGAAAAAAAAAGTAAGCAGTGAGAAAAAAACCAATAAACAACGCTTTTTCCTTATCAAGCACGTAACGGACATTATATGTAATTAGTTATAAAAAAAAACTATTAGCTAGCTCTCTCACGTTAACGAAGCACTTGCAGGTAGTCACATACAAGGTCCTATAGCCAGGCAATTATCATCTGTTGATATTTTCTAAAGCATGAAGACAAGACGAACAATTCAGGCATGAATTCTTGCAAAATAATAGAAAAAACGGGCAGACATCATAGAGAAGGTCTTTGACGTGAACATTGAATTATTGAGATAAAAATAATTATGCAAATGAGGAGAATACGGTGACACTGTGTACTAGACTGTTATAAATAGTATTTAACATTACTATATAATTCAAGAAATCATTTGAACAAATAAAACAGAGACAATATCATCTAATGAGTATCTTCACTGACGCGAAATCTGAATCAGGACAAGCAAAGCCACTCTCATCCTTATTCTTATTAAAATATGCCTCATTTCATTATAGTTCTCAATATATTACAAATAATTTTCATGGATTTACCGTCTCTTCTTCATGCAAATAAAATATATGAATAGAATAGTTAAGATATTCATTATGTTAAGCTCACAGAAACTATTGTTATTGTAGTTTATCGTATAACTTATCTCTTTTTGAAACTACACCCGACGCAACAGACGTCAGTCATCCGAACTCGTCACTGAACGTCAAAGTCGTGTCCAAATGTTTCGTTGTCTGTTCCTTCATATTTTTGTCTCTATTTCCAAGTTTACAATATGTCTTTTTTATGTTGAATGCACTATCCTGTCTACAAAATTGCGTCTACACAATTTAGACTAGACATTAATCAAAATTTCATTAATACCAACTGCTAATAGAAGGCTAAGGTAAAAAAATGCATGAAGATTAAAGGTAATGGTAGAAAGAGTGTAAACATAACCAAGGTAAGTTGTCATCACCAATATAATAGTGATGAATTCAAAGATAAAATTGCTCGTTTGCCGAGCACGTCAATGGTATTATTCAAAATAAAATTTTGCATATCTACATTAGACTATACATCAATCAAAACTTTATCAATATCCAATAGACATATAAAAATCAGATAAAAAACGAATGTATGATATCCTTCATTTTTGCGCATCAGTGTAGTTACTCATAAAACAAAATTGGTTATATATATATTAAGTTATACGTCACTCAGAATTGTGTCAATTTCTACTGCTCATAGAAAAATAAGATGAAAAAGAAAAAAAATGCATGATAATTGAAGGTAATGGTAGAAGGAATGTAAACATATTCAAGGAAAGCTGTTATCATTGATATAATAGTGATGGATTCAAAAATAACTTTGCTTGTTTGCCGAGCACATCAGTGATGTTTTTCAAATCAAAGTTCCACATACATACATGACACTATACGTCAATAAAAACTTTGTCAGTTTCATTGAGCTTAAATGGGAAGCCGATGGGTGAAAAATAAATGAATATAAACTAAGCAATAATTCATCTGTATTGAAGTCTATTGTAAAGAAGATTTAAAATAAAGAGTTAAATTAGTTATTAAAAAAGTAATTTATTTGTAATGAATTGCTTTGTAAATAGATTTCAAATTACATAATCAAACCATAAATGAGAAATAATCCATTTATGGACTATTTTTTACAAGGTACGATTGTTGTTGCTCAATTGATGTTCATCAATTTGGCTAGCTGTTATATATATCATAGAGAAAAATATTTGGGAAATTTTTAGTCGAACTGTTTCAATAAATTATTGTTACATTCTCTAGATACTAATTTTTTCAGAGCACGACCACTACTCGGGTCCGACCAAAAGTTCATGCAACATTAAATAAAGATAAGGAGATATTTTTAGTTTTAATTTATCAAATGTTGTGGATAGTTGTCAGTATTATTTATGCCAAGACCAATCATTTCTAACAATTTGCTAAAAGTTTTTGTGAAATCTTTTTCGAAAAAAATTTCAGGTATCTTGGAAACCGCATGAATTAACCGTTTTTGATTTCTTTTAAAAATTCAGCAAAATTTTGTTCGATCGTGTCAGGTGTGTTCTAGGATCACTAGAGATAGGTCATAGATTTTTTTAGGGTACGTCAGTCATAAGTCATTTGATGCTAGCTGGCCTATTGAGGACAGATCAGGTAACATTATTGTTCATGAAGGCAGGTTTTAATCAAAACTTTCTGTGATGTATTCTTTAAATGAAATGATTCTGAGTGTAGGTAAAGACAAGATCATAGAGTACAAATACTATATCGAAAATTGTTTGAAGTCCTTTTTTAGTGGAATATGAAAACAAATAGAGATATCAGATTCAAAATGTACAAAAATGCTTCATGATCATCGATGGCTTCATACTCATCCAATATTATTAATTATTTGACAGAAGAAAATATCAATATAATGTCTTATCCACCTTATTCCTCCGACCTGATACTATGTAATTCCTGACTAACTAATTTTATCAAACGTAGTTTAAGTAATTAAAGAAGTGAAACTTCGTTAGCTCATGCGGTTTCCAAGATACCTGAAATTTTTTTCGAAAAAGATTTCACAAAAACTTTTAGCAAATTGTTAGAAATGATTGGTCTTGGCATAAATAATACTGACAACTATCCTCAACATTTGATGAAATAAAACTAAAAATATCTCCTTATCTTTATATTTTTATTTAATGTTGCACGAACTTTTGGTCAGACCCAAGTACAAGCATATACAAAGCTGCAGTTTAATATGAATAGCAATCATGATTTTGTAAAAGAAAGATCGAGCTCTTTAATTTTCTTCTAGTTTTGAAAGTAAAACATAAGATAAACTCGACAGTTAGTGACTCTGTGATTGACGATTTTACACAGCTCAGTTTTGTATAAGATGGAAGTATAACTTTTGAAAATTATTAAAGATCTGTTTGATTCATATGTAGAGTAATAATAATAACAATAACGTCTCATAGGCCCATCACTCGTTGAGGCCGGCCGCGATTTTTATTACTAATTTTCACATGCAGTCGGGTTCTTTCGTCTTTTTTTTTGGAGACGGCAGTATCTACACTCTCTCCCATTCAACATACTGACTAAAGATGTAGTTATCACAAATGATTTATTTGAGACAACTTAACCGCTAGTGACTTGTCCAGGGTCATTTCATGCGTTGGCAATAGTGAGTGTCGAACAACGTAACCGCTCAACTATAGCAGCATATATGTAGAATACAAATGATTAAACTGTTCAATATAAGCTTAAAGACAATTAATCATCATTGATGCAAGTGAGTTGCTTTAAGACAGCTGCCAAAATTTTTCAGTATTGATGACGAAACAGCTTACATTTCTGTATATACAGGAACTAATTTCGGTGTGCCGTCATTTGGCCGAAAGGAAAAATGTCGAAAGGAATAACGCCGAAGGAGAAAAACGTAGAAAATGTTGAAAGGAAAAATATCGAAGGAAAAAATATCGAAAGGAAAAATATCGAAGGAAAAAATATCGAAAGGAAAAATGTCGAAGAGAAAAATATCGAAAGGAAAAATATCGAAGAAAAAAAATATCGCAGTGGCAAAACATCGAAAATTTCACCTAATGAGATATTGTTTATTTTTGAAACATAACATAAGTGTAACATAATTAGACAAAAGTTAGAAATAATTATGGAAGTAAAATGAAAATGTTATTTTTTTCGTTTAACAACTGTTAATGATAAACCGTTTAAATATTCTATCACATCAATAATACCATCATAATATCGTTTATCAAGATTATCAATACGACGTTGAATAGCAATTGTTTTAGCTTGTTTTGGTCTTGCACCTAAACCTGCATTGAATTGAGTGTACATGTGATAAAAACGATTCTCTTCTCCTCGAAGAAATTTAAAAAATGACCAAATATTTGGATGATGAATTTGTACTCGACGATTGAAGCGACTGTGAAATGCTGAATAAAACATACGAATATGACAGTAAAAAAAGGATTGAATGAAAAATATATACCCTCGGCATTATTATTTGTCCTCATAGACAAACCATGGACACACCATTGAACAACAGGAACTTTAACAAACCATTGTTGTTGAAAATATTCTATTAGCCCATTCATTATTGTACTCATTTCTGTAGATAAATTTTTCACTAATTCATCAAAACTATCCTCAATCACTGGTTCTGGTAATAAAGGAAGTGCCATTAACTGTCTACAAAAATGTTTAATATCTTCATCCTTATTGTAAGTTGAGGATAATCCGAGCCGTTGTATATTCCGATACACAGCCTGCGTAAAGTGAAAGTAGCAAGATAAATGAGTTGCTGAGCTAAACTATAAGGTAAAAAATCTAAACATATGTTCCTATCACAAGAAATATGAAGCACTCACTTCAACTTTGACTATACCCATTAAAGCTGGTTCAAAATCAGTCATCACGAGTTTGGGTGAAAAGTCGAGTTTCATTTCAATAGCTATAGATTTCAATTCACGAAACAAAAATTGATATGTACTTTTAAATTTGTTTGGTAATAATCCAAACACGCAAGGAAAAGCTAAACAGAGAAAGAATTATGTATATATATATATATATATATAGGTAAGAGCAAAAGTAATTACTCACACTGTTCATACTTTATGGCATGAACTGTATATACTTGTTCGAATATTTTCGGACAAGATGAGAAGGTTCCGTCCATCAGAATTGTATCAACTGTAAAAAGCATCCTTAATTGTTCTGAAGATGCGAATAAAATCACTCGTTGTCTTCTATTAATCATCTTGTCAACAATCAAAAAGTCATTATTTCTTAATGTTTTGGTATAAAGATCGGGTATATCAAATACTTGTGTAGTTGGAATTTTTGGTGTTATAGCACGACGTGCTTTATTTAATACACTGTCTAAACAGCAACAAAAAATTAACTTCATATGATCAGACACATATGAACAATATTCGCTTACTTATTTCACGTTCGCTTGGTAGAATAGCTATTGCTGAAGGTGATAATATTGCCTTTTCACATTCCTCATCATAAATACGTGGAATCGATGTTGTTTCACATATTGCTCTTTGCTTCACTTTATGACGAAATTCACGTACATCAATTCTTTCATCTTCTGCAGGATGACAATGTTCACCTATCATTTTTATGAACTCATCGTTTATACTTGTATGAATTTTTACAACACATCCAGTAAATGTACATATCCAATACTTTGTGGTGTTTGTTGATTTATTTAATTTAAAAATGTATTTGTTTGATACAAGTAAAGGTTTTCCCTTTTGGGATTGAATAAATGAAATAAATGACGAAGGTGTTTGGTTTTCATACAACGAAGATGATGAAACTGCAGCCATGATTAAAAATTTTTACTTGTATAATATTGTTATCCCGATTATGTGGGCTAGATAGTTATTCTTTGTCAGTCGAACAAGAAGAACCAAAAGACAAAAACGAACGAAAACATGAACGTATATGTATGTATAAATGTTGGAAAATACCTAATAGTATAGACACTGACATTAAGGAAAAAAAACAACATATAATATACAGTATACTAAGGGAAAAATCCATTGTCTCTTAGGAAAGTTCCAATATATCATGTTGGAAAAATTCCAATATATCACGTTAGGAAAATTCCAACATATCAACACTGTCACATCAATAAAATAATGAGAAAAAACAGTTCACGTAGAATTAGAGTGAATCCACTAGTGGCATCATATGTTTCGATATTTTTTTTTCGACATTTTTCCCTTTCGATGTTTTTTTCTTCGACATTTTTCCCTCACGATATTTTTTTCTTCGATATTTTTCCTTTCGATCTTTTAACATTCGGCATTTTTCCCTTCGACATTTTTCTTCCTTCTTTCATTTTTTTTCGACATTTTTCTTCGACATTTTTCCTTTCGATATTTTTCCTTTCGGCCAAATGACGGCCAACCCTAATTTCTTGTTAATTCACCAACCGAGATTTCCTAGCAAATGTACTTTTAAGAGCTTTTATTTCTGAAAAACTGAAATTGTTTCTCGAAACGGATTTAGAAATGAGTTTTTAGTTTTTCACTGGTATCACAGTATTTCTTACGTATTACAATCAATGGTATGACAACTTTGTTATGAATTTCAGTGCTGTTTTTCGACATATGCTGGATAAACTTCTCAGATCACTGACTATCTTCTTCTATATTCATAACTATTTTTGTCAACTGACCATCTTCGTTCATTTATAATGTAGTCGATACGTTTTTCGTTTCTCACAAAACTTTGTTGGATTCAAAACAGAAGAAATTTAATAATTAATATTACATTTATCTGTAAATTAGTCATATTATTTATAATGTCGCAATAACTTTGAAAAGTCGGTATTAGATTAAAATGAATTCATTAACTAAAACTTGATGTGTTTTTAAATTGAAATGGTAGATTTCCTGCAGACTTTTTTAAGCAAACATTTGACTCTGGTCAGGTAAGTAGGCATCTTTAGAGTTCGTGGACTATGCTTCGACCGTTGTAGAGTATTAAAGTATATTCCAAAGTTTTGCGTCGCTTCTGAATAATCATGATATGTTTTTAAAGTTTGCAGCCAATGAACTATCGTGTAATCATTAGATGTTAATGATAACTTCTAGTATTGTGTTGACACGATTTAGTATAACAGATACAATACGAATCTATTCGAGAAGTACTCACAAAAAGTTAGGACAGAAAGAAAAAAAAAACATCAACTAGTTAATTGTAATCGTGTAAATAACTATATAAGGTCACCCAAAAGAAACTAGATACTTTTATTCGAAATACGATACTAAAGTAGATATAATGAACGTCACTTTATGAGTTCCATGTGAATATAATGAATCCGACCAAGAAGTCTATAGACTTCATATGTAAACTTATAAAGGGCTTCTTATCCATGAGCTACTCGATTAATATTTGACTGATTGTGAAACACAATCGTATTTACACCAGAAAAATTCTCAATGTAAAGTCCATAAATCAGATCACATTTTAAACTATTCACTACAGTTATAAATTCCTAATCAGCCAGAAAACCTGGCATTATATGTATCCTTATAATGACAAGTCAGTAAAGCATAACCGAAATCAAGTGCACGGAACTACCAACTTGAAAAAACCTGGTTGACCGAAAAATCGATATCGAAAAGATATAATTGATTGCATTCTCAGTTCAATTCATTCTAAAAAATTCCTTTCTCGATCAGTCGAAGATATAAACACCTCTCACTATATGAATCGTGATAAGTGCATATAAACGAGTCTTTTTATCATCTTCTAAACTGCGTCATACGTCGTAAGAGATTTTAACAAATGTATAATACAAGCACTAGCTTGTGCTTGATGCCATTCTTAAAAATTTACTTACAAGATCTAGCAGGTCTCGACCACCACTGGCAGAAAAATATGAATCAAAACCATCACGTTCGAAGAACTTAATATTTGCAAGTGAAAAATCATGGCAATTATAATCACTATTTAGAAAACTTGATTATTCAAAGAATTTTCACTACAAATCGGCAGTATCTGATTCGCTGAACTTTTAGCAAGAAGAAACACAATTGAATGATAGCTGACCAGTACCTTCTCGAGTACCAGAACGTATTTGAGTCAGGGCCTAGTCCATCTTATAGACCTCGGTGACTTATATTCTCTTATAGAACGCTACTTTCCCAGCACAGCCTTATTGTCGAATTTTTGACATGAAACTTTAAAAAAATGCATGCTGTATATACTATCTAAAGGAAAAAAGCCTTATCTTGCCATCTTCATATCTTGAATAGACTTCGTCGAAAAGTTCTGAACTTTTTTCTGCAAGCTAGTCTAGTTGAAATCTTTATGTGGATAAAGGCAGTTACAATATTATCTAGCCCTTCAATCTTTATCTGATACGTAAAAGACACAATTATTAAGATTTTAAAAATAAATTACGCGTATTTGATTTATGTCAATTGTAACACGATATTGACAACTATGACGATAGAAGAAAAATTTATATTGCCAACTTGTAAAATAAATATGCAGATCTTTATTTCTGTTTCTACATTAAAATAATACTTTTATTTAATAACAAATACAAGCATACATCAAATTTTGTATTTTTGCTTTTCATTGCCAATAAAACATCGAGGGTGAACGTATATATTTTAGCATTACGGATATTCATGCTGGTCTTTACCTCATATATTTTTATATTGCTAAGTTGAAAGAAAACGAAATAGAAAATTTTGAAATTTTTCTAGAAACTAATGGGTTGTTTCTACATCTCTATGATAGCAAATAATTGTTATCAATAGAATGCTAGTAGAATATACATTTAATATGCAAAGAAGAAAACGTAGTGCATATATGGAAAACAAGCACGTGTACATCGTGTTAGTAGACTTTGCACGTTTTCAATTTATCTCTCACCATCAAGTGAATTAATTGATTTGAAAGATCATTTGTTAGATAATATAATCGATTTTTTGATTAATTCTTCATTGATTAGTCTAGATTAAAAGATTTTTAGTGGGCTACTGGTTAGAAAAAAAAAATAAAGATAAAATATTGATAAACATATGAAAATTTTCAGTTAGTCAGTTTGTGTACCACGACTGATTGGACATTTGGTTGAAGTCTAAAACGTAAAGAAAATTAAAGTCAATTATAAAGAGCTATTTGTTTTTTAATGAATACTTTTAACCACGGATCAATACATTCAGGATGAAAGTAATGTTTACATCGTAAACGTTTTACAGTTTCACCATTTTTATATTCACTTAAACAAACTGCACATTTATCATCAGTGCCTTTTGATTTACTTGATTTTCGATAGGTCAACTTTGGAATACGTTCAATATCACTGTCAGATAATCCAACGGAAGGTGGTTCATCTTGAGCAAGTAAATCGAATAAATCCTAAAACGAATCAAATAGATTAGATAGACTAAAATGAAGATCTTACACCAAATTGAATATGAATAGCAGTAGGAATACCAGGAGCATCCGGTCTTGGCATCATCAATGCAAAAGCAATTAGATCAATTGGACCGGCAGATGAACGATCATCGTCATCATCATCATTAAATGATGGACCATGTCCTCCAAAAAAACTTCTATAAAAAAAAACGAACATTTTTGTTCAAAAGAAATATTCATTAAGATACGAACTGAAGAAAATGATTTAAAAGAGAAGCCGGATGAGGAATTTGTACTGGCATAGGTCGTTGTGAACGAGATACCATTGAATGATGAGATGATCGATGGATTGGAAGTGTATGCTGCGAGTTAGATGAAGGTTGATCAAAACATCGAATAGAATTCGAATGTTGACGTACTGATGCAATGTCTACTGATCGGCGGTTACTAAAAAAAATATATCAAAAATGAACTGAAACGGTTAAAAAAATAAGTATTATTTACGAATATACTGGATAGGATTGCGAGGGATAAGTTTCTTCTTGATAATGTCTTCGATCATTTCGATCAGAATTTCTCACATGTCTTGGAGAATCTTGATCATAATAATATGATCGAGTAGCCTGAGAATGATTTGTCGGTGGTTGTTGATTTTTCATATATTGACGATCAGATGAACGAGGAAGATCTTGATGATTATCATTATACAATTGAGAATGTCGTACATGTGAATGAGTAGAAGGCTGTTCTAATTGATATCGTCGATGTGATCGTTCATTTGATGAATTCTAATATTTAAAAAATTAAAGATCTGTTTTTCTAACAAAAAAATTCTCATTTACATTTATCCGATTTGATGATGAATTTGTTGAATTTGGATATTCATTGGAATAAGAATATTCATCATTGTAACGAGGATAAGAAGAAATGAAGCAGGATTTCTCTCTCGAGTAGGTTGAAAGGTAGATTGATAAGCAAAATTACTTGATGTTGAAGGTATATTTCGTCGAGATGAACTATTTGATGGTTAATAAGATTGATTGGTTGTACGATAGCGAGGTGATCCATATGGATCAAGTTGTGATCATTCTGGTTGATTGTTAACCGAACAAGTCGATATATTCATAAATTTCATAAAATAAAAGTATAACAATTAACAACTTTTTTTTAAAATTCGAAATGTTAGTATATACAATGATTTTGCTTTTGCATCCCATAGTCATACTTACTTCTGAAAGTCGATCAGATTTTGGTCGACAAAATTTAAACAATAATTATACACCAATGATTATAGAAGTTCGTCCGATGACGTCAAAACAAGTATCATCAAAATTAACATGTCTGATGGTATGTTTAAATGAAAGTGATTGTTCATTAGCTGTATTTAACAAGATTGATTATCAATGTATACCCTATAATCTTTTTCCGACTGTTGAACAAGAACTTTTACCTGATCATAATATTATTGTTTTCATATTTAAATGCATGATTTACTGTGAATAATATTTATTATACTTCGATTTGATACATAAAAAAAAATTTCGTCTATTTTTCAAAGATTCTTTTCATTGAAAGAACATTAAAATATATTACTTCGATTTGTAAAAAGCTCTTATTTGTATCATAATTTTTCTTTCCAGGTCGAAGATTCCGGCCTCCGGATACGGTCGGGGACCGGTTGGAAACGGTGTTTTCCCAGGAGGAATCCGACCATTTCCATATAGAAAAATGACCGGAATCGGCCGGAAAAAACACGGGTTAGGGAAGCAATATTTCGGACCGGAAACGGTGTACTTCGAGCATTGCCGCAAGCTAGAAAACAAATGAATCAACAACGTATCTTGTTGGAAAAAACCAAGGAACCCACAGGATACGTTCGTAAAACAACGCGGATCCTTCCGGAACCACAGCAGAATTATCGCGTCAAAGTTCGGAAAAAACCGAAAAAGATGCCGTTCCCCGCATTAACATTTTAAAGACTTTCTCAAAATAATGAATCCTCCAAAATGGCAAAGACCATTTGGAGAAAGTCTCAATACATTATAATAATGAATCTTAAAAAGTCTTTACAACCAGATGCAATGCTCAAAAATGTCTTTTTCATAGTCAAAAGTCTCCTGAACCTCCATTAAGACGTTTCAACGATCTACTCGAGTAAGTAGTAATGATAGTTTCGATAAAGACCAGAAGTCCCATTGAGAGTTCTCAATAATCTGCTCCGTTCAGTACTTGTCATGGCTCCGCTAGAACGCAAAACTCTCATTGAGCCTCCATGATGTCTGATTTAGACGTTTCGATGATCTGCTCTCCTGAGTGGTGATCATACCACTGATTGGAGCCAAAAGCTTCATTGACGACCAAAAAGGCTTCCATAAGACTTTTCGATAATCTGACCGGCTGAGTGGTAAGCATATCACTACTTGAGCAAAAAAGTCTCATTGAGAGTTCTCGATGATTCGCTTTGCTGCGTAGTTGTCATACCTCCAATAGGACGTAAGAGTCCATAATATCTCATGGCGTCCTCTCAATGCTATGATCTAACGAGTAGTAATCATGCCTCCGATAGAAGGTAAAATTCCATTGAGGCTTCTCAATGATTCAAACTAATGAATATCAAACCTTTGACACGAAATAAAAGTTTCATTGAGCCTTTTCAATGATATGTTCTAATGATTCTTAACTATACCTCCTAAACGAAGTAAGAATCTAATTGAGGCTTCCCAATAATCTCAACTATTCATATCATGCCTCGGATAAAATATGGAAGTTTCTTTAAGACTTCTCTAAAACATGAGGTAATAAATAGAAATTATATCTTTATAAGAACGCAAGAGTCTGATTCAGGCTTCCCAAAGACCTAAACTAATGCGTAATAATCATAACCCTCATATGAGTTAAAATTTTCATCGATCCTATTCAATCCGGAACTCTAGTAACCAAGCCTAGTATCTCAATGACTAGGCTAATCAACCTATTTTACAAGTAGTGTATAATCGAGCGTGAAGTTAAGCGTGACGCTTAGGAAACCAAACCTTTCTTGAAATACGTATCATATCGAAAATATATAGAAAACTGCATTCTCAATATCTAACACTCACTCCCAGATATAAACCGGAATAGACAAGCCAAAACGCTCAGTAAGTAGTCAACCTAAACCCTCATTGCGACATCTCAATACTACAGAAGACCTTTACAAAAAAAATTTCTTTATTTCTCAACATTAGATATACAAGATGGTTTATCCCTACACTTCGCGTTTTTGGCTAAGGTCAAAAGAGACTCAAAATGACTTTTTATCTTTTTGAAATGACTAAAATAATCCAACCTGAAGTATTTTTCATACGAAAAAGAATATTACAATGTGTATATGAAATACTTCAAACGGGCTCTCATATATATTCTAGCATGTTCAAAGCAAAATGTGGAGTGGGTAGTTAAACTATAGCGGCGATGAAACATTTGTAAAGTACAAAGGATCTTTTGAAGAAATTTTTTTTCGTTAATATCAGTTGTACGAGATAGTGTATTATCGCACCCTTTGTTCTGGCTAGTTTGTAAGGGGAAGTCAGATTTCTTTTCAGCAGTCATCAACATCTGAGATGTGGAGGTGACATGAATGTTTTTTGCGTAGATGAAAGCCTTTGTGCAGTCTCATAACTCGCTTCATTAGTTGTGCTAAAATTTAGGTTGTTTCCTATGAGTCTTTCGGTAGATCATTGTGCGACAGATGAAAAAAAAATAGCTGGAAAGATGCTATGCTGGTGTAGTGAAATAATTGACATAAATTTCTTAATCAAATACTGTTGGAGAGTGGATTGTTTTTATAGCTTTCTAATTAAAAAGAGATTCTAATCGATTTAAGTCACAAAATTTTGATCAATTTATAGTGTATTTTTAATTTTTAGTGTTATTTTTGAACGTTGATTTTCGGTCAAATTTTTTATAGCAATGAGTCGTAAGAAAATGATAAGAAAAGAAACACTATTTTTAATAAGAGATTGATTTATTAGTCAAAGGATCATATGGCTCAACGCAAAGCCTGATATTCCTATTGTTAGCTTGGAACTGCCAGGTATGGTTGGTATATATATATGACTATCATTTACAAATATAGGAAACAGCCGGAACCGTACGGAAAATGGTGACTATGGAACCGAACATATACGGTAAGTTCCGAAAATACGGATCTGGCAGGAAAATGGGCGGAAAGTTCCGGCTTGGAATATTGCTTCCCTGATCCAGCGATTTCCGATGAATTCCAGCCGGATCCGGCCCGTACGCTTCGACCTGAATACTCATTTGATGCGATTTTTCACGCTGCATCCAATGAATATATTTTCAAACATCTTCCATAAGAATACTAATAAAAAAAGTTTATTTTATAGAAAATTTAAGTGTCGTTGTTTCACATAAAAAGTATGATTTTTTTAATATTTTCTAAGATTTTCCGAGTAGTTTTTGGAATTTTTTATCATAAAAACATTGACCTAAAAGCTTTTTAATGTATACAGTTTTGTAGAGCTCGACGAACTCTATCGAATCGTGTGAAATATTCAAGAAAAACATTTTATTTCATTCTAGAAGTTCTGCTACTTTAATTTTCCATCCCAAAAAGAAATATAAAATTTCTGAAAATGCATTAAGTTCAACATTAAAAGGTTTTCATAACCTTCGCTATTTAATACCAATAAACCCTATATATGACGAGCTTTCATTTCATATAAAATTCATTATGTCTTCTATTTGAAATTACAGCGTTACCCCCCTGGAATATTATTTTTTCTAATCGTGTATAAGACCTATTATGCATTTTCATTATTATTATGATTATTCTGATAGTTATGTAGGCACATTATATTACATTGAATCAATGATTGACAACCTCATCCACTCAATAATTATTCAAAATAAAATAAATTCGAATTTTCCATCTTTTCTAATTATTATTATATTTTTTATTGTATTGTATCGCACTACTACTGATGATAGCATTTGACATGCTGGAAACTCTGGTTTATTTTATTTTACTAAATAAATACTAATATAAAAACTAGGTTATTTACTATCTTATCATTCTACTCATTTTATTTAAAAAACAAGACCTATTATTCATTTTTATTGTTTGCAGACAAAACTACCAGAACGATCCATTTTATACAAGAGATATTGAAGAGATCGATGAAGATGAAAGATACCATCAATCAGGAGCGATGTAAAGAGATCGAAACAAGAGAGAATCATTCTAAAATAAGAAGGAAAAGTTAAAAAGATTTCTTTTAATATTTGTGTGTTCTTTTTCGCAGCACGCAGATTTTTCGATGTTCCTTGAACTCCTCTAATCACATTTCATGCATCAGTGGACGATCAGATACAATAAAAAAAAAGCCTGACTTCATTTTAATTTTATTCTTTGTGGATTTTTTTTATCTAACTATTTTTGTATATAAAATAACTATGGAGAAATGTAAATACAAAAGTTACTGCTACACAAATCATCAGAATGTCCTGAATTTTTTGAAAGCCCAGAATAGAAATACTCATACACACTTGTCGATAATATCTACCCATTATATGTGGATGTTCTCCGTAGGTGTGCTCGGATGTGATAAAAATTTCTTCTTCAATCTCAAGCATAAGAGAAAATACCCAACAACGTGCTTCGGTCTGAGTTTTATTGTCAAATTCAGAGAGACAATGTAATAAATCATTTATTAAATACTAAATATTTTATTATTTGAAATGACAAACATAGGATCAAGTCATCTTTTTATTTGTTGAACAACTATTAACAATCAAAATTCATATTATAGAGGTTTTTTTTACAAACATCTTGTCATTGACAGATCTCTCCAAAGTTCATAATGTTTCAGTATTAATCTTTTCAATTTAGAAATTATGTCCATGCTAATGATAGTCGTTCAATATTTAATATGATTTTCTTTCGATCTTCATGAGAATGAGGAAAACATTGTTCATAAATGACTAATGCATTTTTATAGTATTGTAATGCCATTTTGAATTGTTGAAGATGTTCGTAACATTCACCAATGTTAGATAAATTTTTACCAATATCTTGATGATCTGGTGATAGAATTTTTTCACGAATTAAAAAACATTTTAGTGTATATAATAAAGATAATTCATATTGACCAAAAGTTCGTTGCACTTGAGCAAGACCTGAAAGAGTCCCAACAATAGATAAATTTTTTGGATCAAGACTATTTTCTCGAATTCTTAAACATTTTTCAATATATTCGATAGCATGATTAAAATGTGACTTCCGATACCAGATACATCCAATATATTCTAGACCCATGGATATATCAGTATGACTAGTAGAATGAAATTCATTGAGTATAGTTACTGATCGACAATAATAATCAAGAGCTTTATCATATTTTCCTTCTTTATACATAACTTGACCAATATCCATAAGGCTCCGAACAATGTCTATATGAACTGATGGATAATATATCTCTCTAAGTGTTAATGCTTGTTGATAAAAATCGATAGCTTCATTATATCTTTCTTGGTTCTTTCTAATATTGCCTATATGAGTGAAACTATTAGCAATGTCTGCATAATTAGAAGAATGATGAGTTTTTCGAATGTTCAATGCTCTCTGTTGATAATCAAATGCTTCATTATATTTTTCTTGATAACATAAAACATTGCCAATACTAGAGAGAATGGTTGCAATCGATACATGATTCGATGGATCAGATTTTTCTCTGATCATTAGTGATTGATGATAGAAATCAAGAGCTTTATCATACTTCTGTTGAGTATATAAGATGTTGCCGATATGGTTAAGACTAGATGCCATATTGACCCGGTTAGATGCATCTTGTTTCTCTTGAATTAATAATGCTTGTTCATGAAGTTTAAGAGCTTCATCATACTTTTCTAATCGATACAAAACATCATCTGTGTTGTTAAGACTAATAGCAATACTAATATGATCGGATGTATAATATTTTTTATAAATTATCGTTGCTCGTTGATGAAAATCTAACGCTTCATTGTATTTCTGTTGATTGCTTAGAATAAGACCAATGTCACTAAGACTATGTGCAATATTAACATGATCAGAAGGATAATTTTTTTTTCGAATTACTAATGCTCGTTTTTTAAAATCAAGTGCTTCACTGTGCTTGCCTTGTACTTTTAAAATATTACCAATTTTAATATAATCTGTCACAAACTGTATATGATTAGATGGATAATATTTTTCTTTAACCAATATAGATCTTTGATAAAAATCAAGAGCTTCATCATACTTATCTTGTTCATAAAGAATATTTCCAATATTACTTAGACTATTAGCAATTTTTATGTGACCAACAGGATACATATTTTGAAGCATATGTAATGATTGTTGATAGTAATCAAGTGCTTGATCATATTTTCTTTCGTCTGTGAAAATATTGCCAATAGAATCAAGAGTAAAAACAATATGAGAATGATTAAATGAATAAAATTCTTTTTGAATTTCTAATGCTTGTTGCTGCAATTGAATGGATTTATCAAATATTTTTTTATGACGTAATATATTACCAATATTATTGAAACTATAACTAATATCGATATGATCCGATGGATAATTAGTTTGTTGTATTGTTAATGTTCTTTGATAAAAAATAAGAGCTTCATCATATTTTTCTTGATAAAATAAAATATCGCCAATGTTGTTAAGAGTTGAAGTTGTTTCGATATGATCAGATGAATAATAATCTTCTTGCAATTTTAGCGCTTGATAATGTAAATCAAGAGCCTCATTGTATTTTTCTTGTTTACTTAAAATATTTCCAATGTAATTGCGAGTCGTAGCAATATGAGAATAATACGATGAATAATATGTCTCTAACATGGTAAGAGCTTGTTGATGAAAATGAAGAGACTCATCATAGTTTTCTTTCCCATTTAATTGTATACAACCAGTATTATTCAAAATATGAACAATATCTATATGAACAGATAAATAATATTTCTTTGCTATTGTCAATGCTTGTTGATGTAGCTCTAAAGATTCGTCATATTTTCCTTGTCCATATCTAATGTTTCCAATAAGAGTCAAACTGAAAGCTATAGAGACATGATCACGTGGATAAAATTTCTTCAATATTGGCAATGATTGTTGTGCTTTGATTAATCCTTCTTCATATTTTTCTTGCAAATAAAGAACATGAACAATACAATTAATAGTGAAAGCAATATATACATGACCTGATGGATAACATTTTTTAAAGATAAACATTGCTCGTTGATAATAATTAAGTGCTTCATCGTAGTTTTTTTGATAAGTTAAAATATTTCCAATATTGCTTAGACTCACAGCGATATCAAAATGAAAATAATTATAATATATTTCCCGAATTGTTAATGCTTGTTTATAAAAATTGAAAGCTTCAAGGTATTTTTCTTGTACCTTGTAAATGAGACCAATGTTCTCTAAACTATTCGCAATACGTGGATGATTAGAAGAATAATATCTATTTATAATTGTTAATGCACGTTGATGAAATTCGTATGCTTCATTATATTTTTCTTGAAAATACAATATCTCACCAATATTAGACAGTACAACAGCAGAATCTTTAATACGAATTGGTTCATTTTTCATCATTCTATCATAAGCAGAATCATAAAAACTTCGTGCTTTATTCCATTGTTCTTTCCGTTGATAAGCTTGACCAATAAAATATTCAATCCAAGCTAAATCTTGATTATATGAATCATTAATTAAATGTTGAAAATAATTAATTGATTTATCCCATTGATTTATATCACATATTAATTTACCAAAAATAATTTCAATAGATAAATTATCTATGTGTCGATGTATATCATCAATATATTTTTGCATTATAGTTTTTCCATGTTTAACTGCAGTCATTTTAATAATCCAAAATTGTTCATTTTGTTCAATATTTTCTAATCGAAATGTAACATTTAAATCAAAGAGAATTTCTTCTTGATATGGAGATTCTTTAAATTGAGTAATATCAGCAAAAATAAAAATCTCATCAATTTCTTGTAAATTACATTCAATTTCTAGCATAACAGTGATTAGATCATCGTGTTTTTTAGTAGGAATTAATGTTGATAATATAGGATAGTTTATTAAGAGAAAACCTTTTAATAACATAAGTTTTCCTATATTTTCTTTTAATTTATCAAATTCATTTTTTGATAAATTCATTAATTTATAAAAAATGATATTTTCTTTACTAGATTGAATCATTTTTTGATGTTGATGAATGAGACTTTCGATAAAATCAAAAAGAAAATATCTTAATAAATAAAGTTGATTAATATCTTGTGTTCTTAATGATTTATTAATAATATTTCTTATAAATGAATATTTTAAATATAAATAAATAACATTATTTGATTCATATTCATTTTCAAATTGATCAATTAATTTAAGTTCATAAAAATTATCTTTATAATAATGACGACATGTATTAAACATTTGTTTTTTTGATTTTTCATCATGTGATAAATATAAAATAATATGACGAAATAAATAAATCCAAATAAAATCATTTGATTGCATAGATAAATCTTTTGTTTTATAATCAATATCATCAAAAAAAATCCATTTATCAAATTGTTGATTAATTAAATTAATTTGTTCTTTAATTGATAAACATAATATATTAAAATTATTATAAATTCCAATTATATTTAATTCATCATGAAATATATATTTATTTTCATATTTTTTTGAATTAAATATAAAAATTGAATCAATTCGAGAAAATGTATTTATATTCGAATATATTTGAAGAATAAATGAAATTGATGTAATAAGAAAAATTTTTTCTTTTTCAATTGAATTTATAAAATTCATACAAAATTCTAATTCAATATGAAAAATAAAATAATTATTAATTAAACATAATTCTTTATTTATATATTCAATATTATCATTAAATTCATTATATGAACAAAATAAAATAAAAATAATATTTTCTTTATTATCATAATCTTCTTCTGAAATAGTTAAATTTATTTTATTTAATGATAATTTTTCCATTATTGTTCGAATTTTATTTTAAAATTTATAACTAAAAAAAAAATATAGATTAACATTTATATTTATTTTATTTAATAATAAAAAGGTATTTTCAATAGAAATTTCTTATAGTTGAAATATTTTAATAAGTTTAATAAAAAAATTTAAATAAATAAAAATAAAATTAAGATTAATACATGTTTACTTACGAAATAAGGAAGATATAAATAAATTTCGTTTGATTTATACTAATTGTAATTATATAACGTCATAAGTATCTTTGGTTTTTTCCAACAAAAATATTTCATCATGTACAGGAAGAAAAAATTATCTTTTTTTTTTTTCAATGTGATTAGAATAAGTAAATGAAGTGTGTTACTGTTTATTCTTTACTTTTCTTTCTCTTTAATTTGTTTTTTAATAATAGATTTTATTCATAATACATTGATGTAGAATAATCTTATTGAATATATTTATATATCTTATTACTAATGATCAAAAATGAATATAATCTAAAAGATTCGATTCTTTCTAGATTTTGATCGCAAATTATAAAAAACTAGCGGTGGTGTACTCGATCTTGCTCGAGATATCTCCATACTGGAAACTTATAATGTCAAAAAACGACAGAAGATGTATAGAAGACTTGCTTAAGACCTCTTCATTTATTATTACTATATGTCCCGCCGTGCATACGCTTATATTCATTTTTATAGAAGATAATTCAGCAAATAGTGTGAGGTAGTAGACTGCATCGCGAAGATTTTTCACTCCAACTCCGAAAAACTCCGAAATTTTTTCCGTAGTTTGGTGACATTATGGTCACTCTCGTGTTCAGAGTAGATTATCACGAGATGAATCAGCAAATCAATGAAGATTGTATGGTTTTGATTACTATAAAAGTCATTGTTTTTTCTGATGATCTTCTAATAATTTATAAGCGAGCAAATACAATATTCGTTCGCTATCGTTTCACATATATGATCATTTGGTATTTTCCTTCTTTTCTTTTGTTCTCCGATCAGCTCATATATGTTTCTTTTTTTTCTATTCTATGAATCATATATATACTTGGATTTTTCCTTTTCGTTCACATATCATATGTTTCATCTTTTCCGTTCTCAAATTTTATCTCTTTTTATATGTATTACATCTTTTTATGTGTGGGATTTTTCTGATCGTTTTACCTCGATCATCTATTCGATTTTCTCTAAAGATGGATGATGTTTCACCTTATATATAGCTGATCATTTTTCACGAATAACGAGAGAAATTTTTATATTCCATTATCATCTAACCGATGATCTAGAGTTAGTCATCTGTGACATAATTGCAGGAATAATGTACTATGTAGAAGTAAGCATATTTGACTTTTTTTACTGATATAACTACAACATTGACTCCAAAAAAAATTTCTCCTTATCACTCCAACTCCGACTCCGATGGTGTTGGAGGTGGAGTTGGAGTCGGAGTGTGGAGTCTGATGCAGTACACTAGTAAGGGGATGTGACTGACTTTCTTTCAACTCATGCGTATTACCATACTTTATACCAATACACAGTGCAAAAAAACTAACACTAAGGGGTGAATATTCTAACAATGGCAGCAAATATTCCAAAGTTTTTGAAAGATTAGGTAAAATTGCAATGTGTTATAACCTGTGTGAAATTTCAGCTCAACCCTTTCGCTAGTCATTCTGATTCACCTCGATCTTCCTCGGGACGTAAGAGTATGCGATGAAAAGTTTAGTACCACTAGCTCATGCGGCATCCAAATGCATAAAAAACAGACAAACAGATAGGCACAACTTCTTTATATATAGATTATGAGTTATAAGTAATGGAATTTTATCTCACTTTTTACTTTCTTTATTTGATGGATATTTTCAATCATGCGGTTATACTTCATCTTATACATTTTATTCGTTTTTTTTCCCAATATCCGAAAATATCGCGTGATCATTCTCAAAAAGTACATGTTTTGATGTACTTTCGTTCTTGAATTATTGAGAAAATAATAATACGCACAAACTCTCTGAAAAGGCATTTATTGTAGTAAATTCAACAACAGGGAGGCAAAAACGCCCCTTAAGATAAAATTTTTGGATCAAAAACCATCCTATGACCTTTCCCTGGTTGAAAGGGTATTCTGTGTAAAATTTCATTGCATTTGCTCGTACCGTGTGCGAATGCATGAAGAACAGACAGACAGACAAACAAACTTTTCTCTTTATATATATAGACTAGAGGAGGTACCCACTGCAAAGAGAATATGGTTAAAGTTTTACATCTTCCGCCCGACTTTTTCTGCTGTACATAACACGTCTTTTACCGGAGTGTTTCCTGCTGTGGCTGAGCCATCTGCAACAGAACTTTTCCCGTCACCCCTGAAACCTCTATGGCAGGACTTTTATCAGTATGCGTCAGGCATCTTTAACAGAATTGTTCCTGCTATGGGTTAGGTATTCATCATAGAACTCTTCTCGCCGTGCGTAATACCTCTTTCATAGGACTTTTTTTTATCGTACCGGGAACCTCTGCCACAGAGCTTTTTCCATCGTGCGTGGAGTATCTTTCATAGAGAATTTCCCACCGTGCGTGGGGTATCTTTCACAGAACTTTTTCCGCCATGCATAATGCAACTTCAGTGGTACTCTTCTCATCGAGCTCAAGCTGACACCCTCACTCGCATCCACTTTGGACACGATCACTCTCAAATTTGCATTGAACTACGTCATTTGATTAGAAAGTGAATAAAATCATAGTTTCTTACGAATTGGATGAAGTTTCAAACACGCCTTCCTTTCTCACCCCCAATCACTCTGCCAACTTTCATTAGCACACTCAAGGAACTGATGCGGATAGTTACGTGACCCCTATCTCTCACGATGACTAAATACATAGTGAACAGACTCAGCAGAATCTCGATCTGTATTGATCGTGCTGAAATTTCACCCCGCCTCTTCCACGCACCCCGTTTCGTGGTTCCAACCTCAAGATGACTTTCCTCAGAAGCTTAGGAAATAGTGTGGAAACTTTTGTGACGCTAGCTATCACATGGACTGAATCCATAGCGAACAGACACACGTTCTTCTTTAAATATATAGATACGTCATCGTTGTGAATCAAGAAAAACAATAAATACGTTGTTTCTGTGCGTCATAGAAAACTAATGGATACACCATAGTTGTGAATCAAGGAAACACTTGTACACATTTTCTTTCTCTTATAACCTATTAGAAGCATTCCAATTACACATTTAAACCAAACAACCATCGATACAAAATGATTCATCTTATAATCATAACAAAATTCACTAAATTTCTGAAAAAATTCGCTCAAATTTCATTGCCATATAATTTGGGTGAAATTTCACCCAAACACTATCATACTACTCCTATGAATGGTAACAGCACACTATAAAAACACCACTGGACTTAGAAAACCACCGCGAAAAGTTTCGTAGTGTTACTTAAGACAATACTATCTGGATGAGATTCCACCCACACCGCACACCTAAACTCACACCCTTGGTGGGTGACCCTGCGATGACCTTCCTCTGGGCCTGGGGAGACACCATGGAAAGTTTGGTGATCGTAGCTTTTACAGGGACTGAATGCATAGCGAACAAACAAACAGACAGACATTCTTCTTTATATATATAGATAAACACACAATAACAACCAGTTAAGCAGTAAAAATAGCCATGGTAACTGACTTGGAACTGAATTTGTTGGGAAATGCAAAGGACATGTGACTCGCTGTTGTAATGATCACTACAGTTAACGACTGAATAACTATGTCGAGAATGAGACCAACATTTCTTTGTTCAATTACAATAAATTTTCTTATGTTTTTCATTATAGAAAGTAGTGACAGTAAAATGGGAATATACAACGCATTTTAACTGGTTTCGTCAGTACCACCAAAACATATTCCTAATACGAAAAGAAAATATTACTTTAAATTATATCCGCATCATACACGAAATTGAGCATTTGAAAGTGATAACTTGTATATGTATCGGCGACCTATTGCGAGCTATCCATTACGGGTCATTTTTTAAAATCTCAACAGAAAATTAAATGGTTCGGTCATTTTAGAAAATAATCGTCTTTCGCAATACTATGCAATTTTTTTTTGAATGTGTGTGTGTGTATTGAACAACAGTTCTCAAAATAGAACCTAGCAAGAAAGAATACATGATGACTAGATCGGACTCAGTTAAGATCAAATGAATCATAACGACGAGAGTTACTAGTCTTTAATTTTGTGAAATACAATCTAAAACAGAGTGTTAAACTGTGTGGGGTTAGAAATTTGGACCCACTCCGTCCCTCCTTTTTGGTCCCTCCAGACCATGATCGACATCTTGACTAATTAATTAATTGGCATCTAATTAATTAATCCTTCATTACAGACTATGACAGATGGCTCCAGAACACTATCAGAGGTCATGTATAAACTCAGATCTAGCTAAAAGATCTCTAGAGTATCTCCCTATTGAAGCTCTATGCTCTGAAGTAAGGAATAATGTGGAAGTATTTCGTATTATACATGAAAGATAAGTTTTATGGAATTAGTAGCAATGAGTCTATCATGCTTCATATTTTAATCCTGTGGAAACTGGAAAAAAAAATGCTGTAATGAATTTTGATTTAATAGAATAGTCTGGTGCACGTGTCCTCACTGATGTACTTTTCAGCACTACTAAAAAGTTTTTTCATGTGCAAAGAAGTCCCTTTTACGATCAGTTTTTCAAAAAACCATACAAAAAATCAAAAAATCTAGACCTACAAAAAACAGCATCATACATTTGCTGATCTAGAGTGTGTCATTTGTTAGTTCAATTTCAACTTTCAAATTTTCATTGTATTTGATTCTACATGATGATACTATGTTCAATCATTTCCTTACTGAACTACTCGAACCGACTATCGCTAATAATAATGAATGTCTACTTAACTTTCGTCAGTTATTAATGAGAATTTCACTAGCGAAATTCTCAGATCTTCAACATATAGAAAATGTGAAGCAAAATAAATGCAGCTCATATTGAGAGTCGTTCAAGTATTTTTATTAGATAATCTACAGACCAAATGAGGTAGAGTGAAACAAAAATAAAAAGTTCGTTTCGAAGCTACTTTTAGCATGGCTCATTATAAATTTGTACATATGCAGCATTATAGTTTTTGTGCATAAGTTGAAATTGAAACTAAAAATGAATGATTTCATTGAAGTACAAGTGAGCATTTAAACAACAGAATAGTATAGAATAATTAAATTTCAAAGGTGTTCGACAGATATGTAACGAAATAGTACATATATAAAATTCAATGAGAATAGTGCAATTCCTGTTAGATTAAAATGTAAAACATAATCGAGCTGTGCATATCATCAAGTAGGAAGTTTATCAATGAATTTTTCTTTATCTATGACGGAGATTTTGCTAAGGTAACTGTTAGGATCTGTTATGAAAAGAAGTGTTGCTAACGTGTTTATCATGGTCTCTGATATATCATTGCTAATGATATGTGTCACATCAATGATGATTTATCATGAAGGTGTTTGTCACATCTGTGATAAGCGCTTTCTAACACCCCCGACACATCTGTAGGCGGAGAGAAGGTGGTTGGATCAAATTTCTGCTTCTATACACTTCAACACTGCTTTTAGATTGTGTTTTATATCTACTGTATCATAAATGTAATTATTGTCATTGTATCAATTGATTCATTCAATTTATGATATTTAATCTACAGTCCACTTTTTATAGAACTCTTCTTTTACCTAACAATAAATGAGAGTTTTTGTTTTTCTTTCTTTCTTCAAAAAACACGTGGCGCACGTCATCTTTTTTGTTTCTTTACCTACTTTATCGATTGACGTAAATGCACGACAAATAAAGATAAGAAGTAGCCCATAAGTAACGACGTGATGTTATTATTCTTTTACAGAAAACTATAAAAGCACCTTCGTTTCACTGAAAACATACTTATTACTATCGAGAAGAAAGTATTTCGATGCTCCTTTGTTGAAAAAAATTTGACTATATTTTCTTCTAGATTTATTTCTATTACAATGATTGAGTTTCCTTCTTCTACTGAAAATATACTTCCCGATGCTATCGTAGCCATTAACCCACCAGTTGATTCACAAAATCCTGATATTCTTAATCGTATCAGAGGTTCACTTATTGGTCTAGCTGTAGGAGATGCACTTGGAGCTAGTGTAGAATTTCGCCCTCGACAATATCTTATTGAACATCCTATTCATGATATGGTAGGTGGTGGTACATGGGGTTTAAAGGCAGGACAATGGACAGATGATACTTCTATGGCTCTATGTCTTGCATCATCACTTATTATTCAAAAAGGTTTCAATCCTTATGATCAAATGGTTCGTTATAAATGGTGGTATAAACATGGATATTTATCTTCAACTGGACATTGTTTTGACATTGGTAATGCCACTCGAACTTCACTAGAAGAATTCTATCGTCGCCAAACACAATTAAAAAAAGATCTTAAGACCAAAATCGACTATGAAATCGATCGATTAACTTTTGATTACATTAAGCAGATACAATTTGACGTAAATTGTAGTGGAGCAGGTGTTGCAGGAAATGGAGCATTGATGCGTCTTGCTCCAGTACCACTTTTCTTCTATCGAAAACCTTCTTTAGCTGTTGATCTTTCAGGACAAAGTGCTCGTCTTACACATGGAGATGAGGTAGCTGTTGATGCTTGTCGTTATTATGGAGCTCTAATTGTTGCTGCTGTTCGTGGAGAATCGAAAGAAAATCTTCTTAATAATCAATTTTATAATAATCATCGTGAATGGTTTGGTTCTCGAACACTTCATGACAAGATTATTTTAATAGCAAATGGATCATATAAAAAGTCAGGAGGATATGAAGATGGAATTCGAGGTAAAGGATATATCGTTTCGGCACTAGAGGCAGCATTGTGGGCATTTTGGAGTGCAAATTGTTTTGAGGATGGTGCACTCAATGCTGTCAACTTGGGCGACGATACAGATACTACAGCAGCAATCTATGGTCAATTAGCAGGTGCCTACTATGGTTTTGAAAAAATTCCAAAGAGATGGATAAATAAATTGTATGCGAATCGTTTGATCGTCTGTATTGCTGATTGGTTAGAATTCTTAGGTAATGCAGAGTATAAATCATCGGAAGAGCAAAATGCGAATCAAGGTACAATGTTGTCTGCGGCTCAACCACCACAATCTATCTCTCCACACTGGCCACTACTAGAACCAGCGCATCCAACAGTTAACAAAAATTCTGAACAAAATTCCCGTCGTAAACCATCCAAACCTGTCCAGAGAACCGTCCTTCCTAGAATTCCTAGAGCTTCATCGAAATCTTCGAAAGTCACAGTGTCTGAAAAGCCGAAACAGTTAACAGTTAATAATAAATGCGGTACTCGTACTAGTTTATTTAATGCTCACAAAGGTTCAGCTTGAAATTTTTAATTATAATAAAATATCACTACTATATGGATGATTGGTACTGTTTTTCAAGGGATATTTGTGTTAATACACATAGTCGCTTGTTTTTTTTTGAGCATATTTTATATGAATAATCTGAAAGACAATAATATTTGAGATTTGGCATGTTTTTGAATAAAATATAAAGAGTGTTTCATAGGTAACGGCCCCATTTTTATTTTTGGTGTATCCTTTGTTGTATTTAAAAGGAGGCAGATAGCGATCATATTTTTTCGTAGAGCAGCTTCTAAGCTATCATTCAGGATGGATTGCAATGGATTTTGTATTAGTCCTAAGAAAAGACTGCGACAATGAAGTTTTTGAAATAAAATCAATCAAATTTCGATTTTTATCTTCTAGGTTATAAATTTATTGTAAAAATAAAAAAACGATATATTCATCTAGTTCAGCATTAACATCAGCAGTAATGATAAGAAAAATAATTAGATGATGAAAAAAAAAATCAATAATCCTCTTTTCGAACTCTTTTGCCTTGATATTTTATTATTGTTTGCAATCTCTTCGGAATACTTAACATCATTTTAGCACACAAGTTACATCATATCTTTCTTCAATTGATAGAATTATCTTTTTTTCCAATAAATCAATGTATCTTTGAACAGTCACGGTTTTATTTTCACCACGACGCCATTCATACCCATTCAAAAATTCGTCAATAAAGATCGGATCATTTTTAGGTATAAGTCCACGGCAGCTAATTGCACCCCCTATCATAAAACTTAGAAAAAATTTAGCTTTTGGTGCTTCTAATAATTCACGTGGTATTGATTCACGAGTATGTCCATAAACTACATTGTTCTTTGTATTATTGGGTGCTTGTAAATCAATCTTAGTCGAATAATCAGAATTTCTGACTAAATGCCACGAAAATTTCTTGGTTTTTTCTTTTCGTCCATATTTGTTCAGTAATGTTTTGGCACTTTCGACTCGACCTTCCATATGATCATCGATCATTTTAGATGTTTTAAATTTATGCAATGGTTTAATATGTAAATCTTTTCTCATTGCACAATGAACACTTGCTAAATATATTCCTAAATGAAAAGCCGTTGATCGTTGACCAGAATTACGTTTTTGATGTAAATGTCTTTGCTTGATTTGTTCAATATTTAAAACTGTTCTTGGTCTTCCTTTTCTGGGGCTATCTTGAAGTGTTCCTCTTTTAATAGTACGTTTCGATAATGATAATAATCCATTGTATTATATATTCATCAGGTTGATAATCTTGCCGAAGTTTTCTCTTAATTTTACAATATCCCCAATGGTTCTTTTCATGCAAAGCCAAGACCAATGATCGTAAGACTAAGTTGTTTTTTATACCTTTAATATCAATATTTTGAAAAACGGAAGACATTATATCAAAGTTTGTGTCGAAAATATGAAACTGTGTTAATGAATTGATCTGATTTGTTATCCGTTACATATTTAGATAAAACCTAATTATGATTGAAAAAAACAACGTTCAATATGTCAATGATTATAAATGTCAGCTTTCGGTCATTCTGTTATCTTGGTATTGAATCATGTAAGAAAAAACATTAACATTCATTCCTTTCATGTCAAATAATTTCGATATTAACTTATGTGCTGAAATGATGTTAAGTATTCCGAAGAGATTGCAAATAATAATAAAATATCAAGGCAAAAGAGTTCGAAAAGAGGATTATTGATTTTTTTTTTCATCATCTAATTATTTTTCTTATCATTACTACTGATGTTAATGCTAAACTAGATGAATACATCGTTTTTTTTATTTTTAAAATAAATTTATAACCTAGAAGATAAAAATCGAAATTTGATCGATTTTTTTTCAAAAACTTCATTGTCGCAGTCTTTTCTTAGGATTAATACAAATCCATTGCAATCCTTCCTGAATGATAGCTTAGAAGCTGTTCTTCGAAAATATATGATCGCTGTCTCCCTTCCTTTAAATACAACAAAGATAGACTAAAAATAAAAATGGCATCGTTACTTATGAAACACCCTTTGTGTATAAATCTTACCCAAATACCTAGCATTTTTTAATCAGCAAGGAAAAATACTTACATTAAAAGCAATCTCGAGCATAGATTCATGACTCTCGATTATCATCAAGTCAAAGTTTAAATAACAAGAAATTCATTAAAAATAGATGAAAAAAAGACCAAAGAGGCTTTCATTGACTTCGAATTCACATTTTTCATGCCCAATAAGGATCAAGCAAGTTTCATAGGAAACAATGATACATTAGTTTATCATTAATTAATAACTGACAATATTGAAAAGCTAATCTCAGATTTGTATTCCTCATAGCCGATTCCCTTTAGTAGAGTTTTACTGGAGAGAATTAATATTATTGATCATTGCTTATTTGGAAAAAAAACAATTGAGTTTTGATTTGTCGATCTTGCATTATCTTGGATTAAAGTTTTTAAGAAAAGTATAAAACTAATTAGTAATTGTTTATTAACTTGTTATTAAAATTACATTTGACTCCAGATTCGATATAACTTCCTTCGATTACTTTTCATAGAGTTTGTTATAGGCTATCAGAAGCTTTTTGATATTAATCTAACCCACAGCATTTTTCCATTAGCTTGGATGCACAAACATACAGACACACTTCAGAATAAGCCATACATGTAGAGCTGCAAACTTATTTTATATAATATTATCTTTCTTCTTCAATCTAAGAAAAAAATCGTTATTTTATTAAAAAAGCCTTTCGCAGTCAAAAACTAATGATGCATTCAGATTCTTCGACCTCGAAGAGGTTTCTTCAAACTTTATTAAAAAAACGTCTTATTTTATCAAAAATGATTTCAAACAATTTCGAGAAACTAATACTACCAATCAATTCCTCGACCTCGAAAACCTTTGGTCAATGAATGTAACATAGATTAATTGTTTTTTCTCATTACCTTGTACAGACACACAAACTTTATTAGTTTTCAACAGCATATTTTCTGCGATATAATCCTTTCTTTCAAAAAAGGGAAAAAACAAAATACACTACAAAATGTAGCATGAAAAACACTACAATTTACAAAGAACAGTTTATATTGTGTATGTAATTTTTTTTATTAAGAAAAAGTAAAACTGCAAGAGAGAAATCTTCTAACATGCCAAAAGTACATACGAACAAAAACGTTCTTTTTCATATTTCATCCTTTTATCACCCAAGATATTTTCTTTGAAAAAAAATAGAACATGACGAAAGATGCAGTGTGAAAAACTCTACAATTTATAAAAAACAGTTTCATTTTAAGTATGTCATTTTTATATTGAAAGTAACATCAGAATTCTCTGAACTACCTATCGCAATATGAAGCGTTGGCCACTCATAATACTATATATTTTGAAAGAAAAAATACACAACCACCACAAGTTTTATACTGTAGATTGTAGAGCTTTTCATACTGCATCTTTTGGTATATTTTGTTTTTATTTTCATAAAATTTTTGGAAGGATCAAGATATGAAATTCAAGGCTCTGTCATTTATTGTAAGTCATCCGTTAAAAAACGTATAGAAAATGGCATATTACTGAGGTAGAAGAAATGATAGATTACCGTAAAATACAAGACTTACAAGTCTAAAATTTTGCATTTATTTCTAAATATATTTAAGCATTATAACAGAATACTTGGATGCAAGCTGAGGCTGTTAGAAGTGCCAGACAAAAAAACTTTTGGAGTGACTCATGTATGTGATCCTACGAGAATTTTCTATCTTTGTTTCTTTCTAGCACGATGCACCTATCGGAAGTTATCATTTTGTGTCATAGTGATCTCGAGAATGGAACATGAGATAAAAATATCAAGATCGAATAGTTACCTTGTATTTTTCAATATTCGTTAGATCATGCCATTTACTTATGGATTTTGTTTTCTTTCAAGACATGAATCATAAACGTAATTGAACGATTAATCGATATTGAGCACATTTATGTACATATTTTATTCAAGAGAAAATTGTGTCTAAGCCTTCATAGAAGTTTCATGATTATATCATGAAATATGTCTATTAAAGTTAATTAGATAAATAAATAATATTTGCTTAATACCATTTCTGATAATTACATTTAATTTATTAACATATCTTACCTGAAAAGCTTTTTTGATTTTTTTTTTAAATATAGTTTATTTAAAGCTGATCAAAAATAATGAATAATTCAGTTAATCAGTCAATTAATCAATAATGTTTTATCAGATGCAAGTTATTAAGTATCTATAAAGTCTTCCTAGTGATAGTTTTCGTAATATCTGCATTGTAAATTTCTCCCCGATTTTGGTCAGCAAATTACGTAGAATCTTAGTTTTTTGATAGTTTCAAAAGACAACAAAATCTTATTCCATAAATCCGAAAGAACTTGTCAACTGAATATTTTTGTGTTCAATCTTTGAAATGTATATTTATTCTTATGAATTATCGATATCTTGATAATCGAAATTCTCGACTTTGCATCACGTTTAGTAATCGAGTGAAACTCGAATACCATCTAATTGGTTTAAGGTAATGACTTTGTTTCGTAGAAAATATCAAATCATATTTATAATATTTGTAATAACTAAAAAGATGGAATAAGGACTAAGGAGATTGATAATTTATTTGGCATACTTCTCAGAGTTTTTAATCGATTTTTCAGAAGAGAAAATCTAAATACATTCAGATCTCAATAGATCGCCTTATTAGAATGCTAGTTAAATATCCAAAAATTTCTTTCCAATTGAATGCATTCTATTCGTAAGTATTGATGGATCATATTGATTTTTTTTTGCTGATTGGCAATAATGGATTGTTCCTTGAAACTTAACTGAATTTCCTTTATAGCAACATCTGTGTGTATATATTATTATACAGGGTTGGAAATAATATTTTGTCCGCAGAGGGTGTTCCTACAATTTCAAGTACAAGTTATCATGAATCTTATATTAAATGAAAGTTCGTCAGAAAATGGGGTTTATTGATAGCAAATAGTAACGGTTATGAAAACTTTATAATATCGAACTTAAGAAACGTTTAGAAATGTTACACTTTTTTGCGGTGGAAAAGCGAGATGCTAGTAATTGAAAAAGGAGTAAAATGTTTTTCTTGAATACTTTAAAATGGTTCAACAGACCTTGTCGAACTCTTCAAAACTGTATATATGACGAATTTTCTGAGACATTTTTTTGATAAGAAATTGAAAAAAACTATTTAGAAAATCATAAAAAGCGTTTAAAAAAGTCATATTGTTGATATGAACGAAGGACATACAAATTTTTGATCTCAAGCGTTTTGAAATATATTCATTCAATGCAGTTTTTCACACTGCATCGAATGAGTATATTTTCAAACATTTTCCATAAGGACATTAATGGAAAACAGTTGAATTTAGTATAAAAAAAGATTACTTTTTTTTCCTATAAAGTGTAAAAAAATTTGAATTTTGGTACATTCTTTTGATACTTTTCGGTGAAATTTAGCTCAACAATACTGTTTAAAAATTTGTTTCATATATGTAGTTTTGTAGATCTCGGCAAACTCTATCGAACCATGTAAAAATATTTAGAACATTTTATTCCATTTTTCAATTACTAGCATCTTATTCTTCTACCGCAAAAAAAGTATAACATTTCTGAAAGTTTCTTAAGTTCGATATTAAATAGTTTTCATAATCCTTACTATTTGCTATTAATAAACCTTATTTTTAATGAGCTTTCATTTAATATAAAATTCATTATATCTTCTACTTGAAATTGTGGCGATATCCAGCAGGCAAAATATTACTTTCAACCCTATATATTCATTAATAAAACATTTAAATAAAAAAAAATTTTGCTCGAAAAAACTGAATTTTCTTAATTATTGATATTTTTTTCTACATTGATATCAATATGATTTAATTACAATTCGATCTTGTGCATCTTCTTCGTCAAGCTATTTGATTAGCCACCAGTGTCCGACATGGATCGCTTTTTTTGTGACCCGACCCGAGTTAAAGGATAAGTTTTAGCCAATAAAAGCGAATTTTTCTCAGTCATTGAGAATCTTTTGAGTAAATCAATACATATTCTTTCGATATTCGAAATAAAGAAATACTTATCTCCAAAGTTGCTTCTTTTCTTATGTGACGTTCAGAAGATTTAAAACTGTTGTGACCCGACCCGAGTCGAACACTGTTTCAGACAGCGATATGAAAGTGATATAAGAGGAAGAAAGAATTTTTTAGCTTTCTAATTTTTACTAGAGAGATATTGGATGTTTCGATATGTTTTCGATAGAGTTTATTTTATACGTATTTACAGAGATCATTTAAATCGCGAGATTTCTCTGTTTTATATCATATGTTAGCCTGTATGTAAGGGCTAAGCAAGAGAGAAAAGAAGTAAGTGTATGTGTATCGTAGACTTTTTTTTCGAAGAAAAAAAGTCGCATTTGAACAACAAAATCAAAAAACTCTCTCCAACAAGAAAAAGAATGGTGTACATATAAAAAAAAAGAAGGAAAAAATGTGATCCTAGATCATATGTTTAATAACACGCACAAAAAAAGAGAGTGATGACTTGAGGCATCGTTAACATCATAAACTGTATTTTACCTACATGTGACAGAATTCAGTTGATTTAATATAATTGTTGAGTAAATCGAATAAAGATAGGATACACTATTCTGTGAAGCAACTACATTTGAAGTAGTCTATAATTCAGTATATAAACTAATGCAAGGAAAAAAAATATATCATTCTTTATATATTTTGCTCTTTGAACAGACTGTGAATATTTAAAAAAAAAACAGAAGATGTGCTCATCTATGTTATGTAAAAGTTGAACTTAATTTCATGAATCAAGTCAAATAAATAGGAAACATTAAAAGTCATTCTGTTCATTTATATTGATATTTGCATTATGACTTTTATGTCTAGAAAAACAACAATTTATGATTATTTCACTCAAAATAATTGTTAGTTTTTTTTTTGTGATCAATCTATTCATAAATCAATAAAATTTGAATAATCATGATAATTGTATGTAAGCGTTTATCAAGGATTATTAACAATATTTCAAAATATTCTTAATTTTATTGTATAATGATGCAGACTTTAAAGGCTCTATATTATTGTGTTGTAAAGTAACAAAATGTCGAAAATTAGAAATCTTTATAAAACCTAAATGAAAGACTTTTTCTAAGTTTTGAACAATAGAATATAATACGATGTACATACACATAGCACAGCTTAAGGATCGGGATGATATTTTTGATCAAATTGGGCTTAGACTTTTGACATTTTTACTTTCGGTGTTCTCACCTTCGACATCTAGCCCCACAAACCTTATTGTATACAATATTTTGTATTTTTATGTTGTTAAACTATGATGTTTGGACTTCGAATAATGTATCATGCAAAGATTCAATGGACCATGGAAAAGAACAGTTGCACATGTCTATTACACGCGCTTTGTTCGATAGGTAAGTGATTATAAAAGCGACATACCGAATAGTTATTATAAAACGAAGAATTAATTTGTTTTATATATAACAAAGAATGATATTTTTAAATACTTTATTCAGATTTTTAAGAAAATTATGCTCATTTACATTGATTGTGACTAGTGTTATTCCTCTGTTATATGGATCAACAAATCATCGGCATATTGCAATTCGTCTTGCGCATTCAATATTATCAGTAAAACCTTTTTTCACTGTTCGATGTAACTCGACCAACACTTAGTGCAGAATATCAAGCTTTTAAAGAATTAGTGCGTCTGAACCCGATAAAACAATATGATCCATTGATAGAACCAATTAATATAATTAATGAATTACGTTCAGCTTCCACCATGTATGATACTATTTCTAAACCATTACAATGTCAAATAAGTAAAGAAGTATTCGAACATGATGGGCATGTAATAGACACCTATTGGCTTGATTATCCTTCAAGAAAATGTCAAAAATATTCTGATAAATTATTTGTCTATTTACATGGCGGAGGATATTTCTTATACGATATTCACAGTAAGTTATCCAATATTTTATATAGAAAATAAGATTTATTTTATATTTTAATAGGTTATAGTGGAGTTGAATGTCATTTATCTCACATTTTCAATGGAAGACTTCTTCATGTAGAATATCGCCGTAGTCCTGAACATCCATTAGCTGCTGCTGTTGATGATACAGTTGCACTTTATCGTGCTCTTCTTCATCAGAACATTCCATCATCTCAAATAATAATTATAGGTGATTCAACTGGTGGTGGTTTAGCTTTATTAACAATTCAAGCTTTACTTGCTCGTCAATTACCCGTTCCTGGCGGAGTCATCGTTATGTCACCATGAGCTGATCTGTCATCATCTGGTGAAAGTTTCACTCGAAATGATGAAGTTGATGTAGTATTTACTTGTCATAACGTCAAATGGGTTGCTTCAGAGTTATTAAATTATACTAAATCACAATTATCTTTAAACAGTCCTCTTTTTGGTTCATTCAAAGGATTTCCACCAATGTATATAACTATTGGTACAGCAGAAATATTAGAAGATGATTCAAGAAGAGTATTAAAAAAAGTACAAGAAGCAGGTGTTGATGTTACATTTGAAGAAGGTTTACATATGTTGCATATTTATCCATTATTCTTTGCTTATTATCCTGAAGCACGAAATACACTTAATAATAGAAATAAATGGATCCAAACAACTTTTGTAGAAAAATAGAGTCAATAAGTGTAATCCGCATCTCTTTGCTTTTTTAAACTAGCAAAAATGTTTTATTTTCTTTTTATCTATGAATATATAGATTAGTTTTTTTTTGTAATTAATAAGAATAGAATTTTAATGTTTTCTTATAATTTCATCAATTAAATAAAATCTAAAGATCTTCAAAATTTTGTATAAAAGAAATATTAGCAGATTATCAGATGTTGAATTCATCATTGATAAGAATGAAAGTATGATTATATAATCAAAAGATTATTGATATTTCAAGATATTTAAGTAGTCGAAATAGAAATGTCTACAAATAAATAAGTATAAAAAGACCATGCAATAAATCACTTTCAAACACGTCTATCCATACATGTCATTCTTTGATCTTTTATATTTTTGTAAGCTTGTAGTAAAATTTAAAGTTGTTATTTTCATTGTTCGCAAATAGGCTTTCGTATTGTAAAAGTACGAGAGCCCTCTGCAGGTAGATACGGGATGCAGAAGGTGTATGATTACATTTTAAAGGGATTCAACGAATCAAGGAAAAATACGAACATCATGAAAAAGGCATAAGGAAAATTTTCTTATTGGATAAATAAATAAAATATATCTTGTGATATTTATTATCCTTTGAAATCTATTAAAAGACTTTTAGAAAATGAAATTAATACAGACTTTTCCAAAAAGTTCATATTGTGTATTGTCATCGGCATATTTGTTCAGCAGGTCATTCGATTTGTCGTACAAGATAAGTCAAAATACTGATGAGAAAGGTCCACCAATTTATAAATCGTTTTTCCATCAAAATCTAATTGATTATAGGTAACCAATCACACTGAATTCGAATATCAAGGTCCCAGTTGTTTTTAGAGTTTCAAAGATACAACTCTTTATCTCACACGGTTGCATCTGTCAGATGAGTTTACAATCGTAGGAGTGTTGTTAAACGTATCTGTCATACGCGAAATAAACAGAATTAAAAAAATATTTAACCATAAAAATGCGAAAAAAGGCTAAAATGCCTCAGGCATCTAAAGTTTTTAGTATTCTAATGTTCTCAATATTGGTTCGAAAACTGAAAAAGATAGGCTTCTATAGAGAACTCAATGTGCTCTATATTCTGAATAAATCAGAAAATTTTTTTTATAGAAAACCAGTTTTTCAAAACCTGTACCTTTGGAACACTAAAAGCAACTGGAACCCTGATATTCGAATTCAGCATGGTTGATTACGTATAGTTAATTAGGTTCTGACGGGAAAACGATTTATAAGTTGATGAATATTCCTTGTTAGTTAAGATTTAAGCGAATCGTCGCGACAAGGGTTATTAGTCTTTCATTTTTACAAAGGATGTGCATGAATTTGTCAAAGTTATTGTAATATAAGTTTATGTTATACTACAACAATATCAGCAAAATTGCAGATTTTCTTACAAAAGTACAACAATCTCGTACATTAATTATGAATATAAGCTTCTACATGATTGTGTTTATGAAAACGTATGTTATCATTTCTAAAGAAATGAACATCGAAAAGAACTTTCTTTCTTTATAAACATTGCAGCTTGAAAATCGTACATCTACTTCAAGTGCGTTCGACTTTGTAAACAATTTGCTTTTTCTTTATGAGAAGTACTTTTCACAATGTTGGGTAATGAATATTTTACAAATTGGCAACTATTATCAAAATCAAAATTCTATGAGATAATGGTGAGTCGTTTCTCATTGACAATAAAATACAATTCTTTCAGAAAAGTGTCAATGAAATTGAGAGCAAAGCGTTACTTATCTATTAACTATGCACTTAATCCATCTTTCATGCTATATTCCCTCTTTTTTATTTTTTCTGTTGATAGAAAATAGATACTATAAATCGTAGAGGCGAAAAACAAAGTCTATGAAAAACTGCAACACTAAACAATTTTAGTTTAATAGTATAATCTTATATCAAAGTGGATTGGAAAAAAAATAATAAAAATGCCGTAATGAATTTCGATTTAATACAATAGTCTGGTGCACATGTCATTACTGATATACTCTTCAGCATTAGTAAATAGTTTTTACATGTGCAAAGAAGACCTTCTTACGAACAGTTTTTCAAAAAACCATGCAAAAACTCAAAAAAAGTCTAGACCTACAACAAACAGTACCATATATTTGTTGATCTAGAGTGTATATCATTCGTTAGTTCAATTTCAACTTTCAAATTTTCACTGTATTTGCTTCTACGTGATGATACCATGTTCGATCATTTCCTTACTGAACTATTCGAACCGACTATCGCTAATAATAATGAATGTCTACTTAACTTTCGTCAATTATTAATGAGAATTTCACTGGCGGAATTCTCAGATCTTCAACATATAGAAAATGTGAAGCAAAATAAATGCAGCTCATATTGAGAGTCGTTCAAGTATTTTTATTAGATAATCGACGGACCAAATGAGGTAAAAGGGAACAAATATAAAAAATTCGTTTCGAAACTAATTTTAGCTTTTTGAGATCTTTACGGTATAAGCACCTTTGATTTTCAACGAGCCTTGATGTTGGATAAAAGTAATTCAATGATCATCTTTTATCATGCTTCATTATAATATCGTACATATACACCCTCATAGTTTTCGTTTATAAGTTGAAATTGAAACTAAAAATGAATGATTTTATTGAAGTCCAAGTGAGAATTTAAACAATAGAATGGTATAGAATAATTAAATTTTAAAGATGCCCGACAGATATGTAATGAAATAGTATAATTATAAAATTCAATTGATATAGCGCAATTTCAGTCGGACTAAGACGTAGAACACAATTGAGTCGTGCATATCATCAAGTAGGAAGTTTATATATGTATTTCTCATTGTCAACAATGGATACTCTGCTAAGGTAACTGTTAGGGTCTGTTATGCAACGATGTGTTTCCAACATGTTTATCATGATCTCTGATATATCATTGCTAATGATATGCATCACGTCAATGATGATTTGTAACCCTCAAGTGTTTGTCACATCTATGATAAGCTCTTTCTAACACCCCCGACACATTTGTAGGAGGGAAGAGGGAAATTGGCCCAAATTTCCGCTTCTATACACCTCAACACTGCTTTTAAATCATGTTTTACATTTACTGAATCATAAATGCAATTATTATCATTGTCTCATTTGATTCATTCAATTTATGATATTTAATCTACAAGTCCACTTTTTATAGAACTCTTCTTTTACCTAACAATAAATGAGAGCTTTTGTGACTCTTTTTTTCTTCAAAGCGGCCCTTATCTTTTCTGTTTCCTTATCTACTTTATCGATTGACGTAAATGCATGACAAAGAAAGATGAAAAGAAACCCACAAGTAACGGCGTGATTTTATTATTCTTTTACAGAAAACTATAAAAGCCGCTTCGCTTTACTGAAAACATACTTATTACTGTCGAGAAGAAAGTATTTCGATGCTCCTTTGTTGAAAAAAATTTGACTATATTTTCTTCTAGATTTATTTCTATTACAATGATTGAGTTTCCTTCTCTTTCTGAAAATATACTTCCCAGTGCTATCAAAGTCATCGAGCCACCAACTAATTCACAAAATCCTGATATTCTTAATCGTATCAGAGGTTCACTTATT
>JAJEKB010021383.1:1649867-1781436 GCA_022393335.1 Macrotrachela quadricornifera
CAATTGCATCATTATCAATATCAACACGAAAATGATTGGTATATACAAATATTTGTTCGCCTTTCGAACCACCTTCATCAGGACGATAAACTGGAGATAATACAGCTGTATCAGGTACAGCTGAATGTAAACCTCGACGATGAGCCACTTGTCGAACACTTTGAGAACGCGAATTGTTTGCTGATGCTGTGTTGATAGACAGATTTCTTATCGATGCATTTAATGTTGGAAATGTACTGGAAGAGCGTCGATTTGGGTTGAAAGTTTCGTATGAAGCGTCCCCATCTGATCTTGTTGAGACAGTAGTGGCTCCTATCACTGGTCTTATATCAGCTCGAACTTGAAAAAAAATAAATTATAGATAACTTTAAACTTCTAGAATGGCAGATTTTGGTCTATATCATGAACTTTACTTTTTGGTCTACTACGGTTGTACATGCTTTATTGATTTGCGAATCAACGCTTACACAAAATTTATAGCAAGTCAATATCAATATTAAGACAAGAATAAATCCTTTTTATCTTCGTATAAAAAAAGCGATTATTATATGTTATAACAAGCTATAAAGGATCAATAATCTAAAATAAACAAATCACTTATCGCTGATATACTATTTTAACTCATACGATTATTAAGATTCTCTATTATAAATCTCAATAGATACAACTCTCTTACTTTCGACTTCAGTCGCTAATGTCAACGAGAAATGCATCTGTATATATATATATATATATATATATATATATATATATATACGCCTTTAATATATAGAATACCACTGGGTGTTTCATTGGGAAAAAACCCAGCGTACTATCTATTACAGAAGAACAGACTTATCAGGTAGAGAACGACAAAGTTAAGAAGAAAGACCCATGACAGAGAGAGTTTAAAAAGTAATGTTGTAATTCAAGCTTCTTGTTCTTCTTATTTTATCATATATCATCACTTCAGAAAAATTTATCTATTCAATGATATTTACTTTAACTATTTTCGCAGATATTTTTAACAATTATTTCATTAAGTTAAATAATAACCCGAACAAAATATCCTATGAAGGTTTTAGAAATTTATCAGTTTGCATCATATTCAACCTAACAAGTTACATATAGTTAAAATTAATCAATATTTACTCAGTTTTTTAATATCATACTCATGACTCTTTGTATACTTAATAACAGCTGCATATTTGGAGAGAAACAGCAACTATCTGCCACGATTATTTTTGAATGATATTTAATGACCATTACTTGAACATTCGCAGTACTATCGCAAGAGAAAAAGTATTAAAAAGGTTTTTTTATGCTCTTTCTTTTGTGTTAGTAAATGAAAGACAAGAACGATACGTTGGTCACGTTTTTTCTTATTCTTTCATAAAGTTGCACTTGCTACTTTTTTTTAATATAGCTGTGACAAACTGATCTAAAAAATTTCGTATAAAAATCGATGCTGTTCATTGAATATTCTTTTGTTGACTTTAAACCGTGTAATGTCTTTAAAAATACAATTAATTTCAAACTCTTTACTCGCATATGATCAAGCTAATTATAAATAAAAATATTATCATATGAGAATAAGTTTGAATAAATATATCTAATTTGTTCGAATTATCTAAAAATTCTTAAGAAGCAAGAAATAGTGATGCCATATATTGAATTTTATGTAGTCAGTTAGTCAGTGGAATCATTTCAGTATACGTAATTCAATCGAAATGCTGATACAAATAAAATCAAGGCATTGCGAACGACGAAATGGGTATTTTAGAGTTGTTCTCAGAAATATATTTTCTATAATTAAAAATATCTAACTGATGTTTTATAATAAATAACCGATTTACATATCATTGTTTTCTTATCAATCTAATACATTTATTTTAGAACAAAAAAATACTAGAAAATACAGTGTGAAAAGCGATACATTTTATGTCTTCAAAATGGACACAACTTTGTAAATCATCAAAACGCATTTTCCCGCGTGATTTAAATCATTTTTTTCCCTTGTATTCCTTACTAGCATAACTAGTACTAGTATATATATTATAGTAAATCGTTTGAATGAATAATATAAGAAAAATTTTCAATATAACTACATAAAATTCATTTAATATCCACCATAACAACAATGAACAAGCATTTATATTTTCATCTAAAAGTTTTACTCTTCTTTCATAATATTCCACAATAGTCTAAATTTCATGTCATTCGAAACTATTTCACCTAAATTTAAAAAAAACAGAGGCAAGATTATTTCAATCATTTTGGCGTTTTTCGTTTGATTGACATCGATGGCTTGTTTTCTTTAGCTAAGTATTATATTGAATATATAGTTATAGTCGAGGTAACTTACATTAAACTTGATGCATATATACATATCTTTTTGCCATTACGTGTAATATGTATTCAACTTCTGAAATGGAAAAGAGGGCATTGATCATTAATCGATTTCAATCGCTTATATAAATTCATAGATAACAATGATACTTTTCTTTATGAAACTTAATAACCTTCTAAGAGAGTAAATGGTTATAAAAGCTTACAATAATGTGAAAGCCAGTATAGATGGTTATATTTTCATACTATCAACGACTGTCTCGATGAAGTGTATTAGTGCATAAATGCTCTCAATCATCCAGTCGATGGTTGAGCCAATCGTTGCGACGAGCGTTACTTGTGTTCATAGGTGACAATAATATTCAGCCGATAATATGTATACCTAGACGTGAAGGCGCAGACAAATCGCAACTAATTCGTGCTATCACAACATACTTTTCTATTACAAAAAATGTACATGATACAAAAGTTCGCACCTATTGAAATTGCTGCGGTTGAAATCAATGGTATGACAATTCACTCATTTCTCAGTGAATAACGTAATTTAAGAAAACCACACATGATTAAACCACATAATTCAAAACTTGAGAGAGAATGGGGATTTGTTGAATATCTCATGATAGATGAAATGAGTATGGCCGTTTTATTTTTACTTAGAAACCTTAATCATATTATTTCTGCTGTCGAACATGTCAATCCTCAACATTTGATGCTGTAAACGTTAACTTTTTCGGTGACTATCTACAATATCGTCCTGTATACGATGCATCCATTGCACACTGGTTTTTGATTGTCTGTGAGAAAAAAGCTGAGTAAGTTACTCATAAAAAGAGAAATCCAATTGCACGTTCTTTAATTCTCCAAATTAATTGTGTGGTGAAACTTACCCAACAGATGCGAACTAATTCTTCATTTCTGTCAAATTGAGGCTCTTGTTCTTGTATTTCGAAATGAAATACGCACACAATTGAATCACAAGGCAATGGTTCATAATGCACAACAACGGGATCAATCACTAATGGTATGTGTTGCTCATGATGTTTGCAAAGGAAGACCAATTGAAGATCAAAAACTTATCAAAAAATTATTGAAATTACTTGATAGTAAGACAGAACATGTACTAGGCTTATTATCGTTTGTTTCTGAAATGCCTCATATTTTAACACAAAATATTGCTATTGAGCTCGGCGTATCAATGGCATGAGTAGAATCTTTCGATAATTAGTCTACCAAGCCGATTTTGTGTTAACAGATATGCTATCAGAAGCATTTCCACACAATAAACAATACGTATATCGATCTTTGTATGCACTAATAGAAATTACTAAATCAAAAATTGAATGCAGTCTGGAAGAACTTGAACGAAATGTCGTTCCAATATCGTTAATGGAACAAACTTTTCGTGTTGATATTAGTGATATTCTTCCAAACAATAAATAGAAATCCTGTCGTAAAGTAAATTTTGTCAAATAAACGACGTGCATTACCATTAGTTTCTGCTTATTGTATCACGACACATAAGAGTCAAGATCAAACTTTAAATAAAATTGTGATTGATTTGAAACTACCAAATGATGCTGATGATATTGCTGCAGTATATGTACTTTTATCACATATGAAATGTTTCATTGACTTGATTATCTTACGACCTTTCGACTACAAAGTGCTTGTGATAAAAACAAACAAATCTCAACTTGTTGTAATGGAGAGACTTGATAAACTTTATTTAAATAGGCAAACTCGATTTTCTTAATGATTCCAGTAATTAATATGTATTGTGCAAAAACTCATCTCAGTCTCTTCCGTTTTTTTTATACATAATTTAATTTTCTAAGTCTTTGTTCCATATTCTTTATATTCAATCATTATTCTTTTTTCACACTAATTTTCTTGAACATAGTAGTGTCGTAGTTTTCTTCTATTTCATGTTGTAGAGTAGTATTCGTCAAATAATTGTTTGACACAATAGTGTTAGAATGGTGTCACGATCTGGTAAAAGAACTTTTATTAAAAGCTATGGTTCAGATAAATTTCAATCAAAGTTTTTTAAACATTAAAACGTGATTTAGATCTATTCTAATGTTGTATTAGACGAACGCAGACCCACAATCAGCAGCAGCGTTATTCACATTTTTACGTCAGTATACTAATTAAAGTTATGCTACTAAACGACTTTACAAGTTAGTTCGCATCTGAATCACATCACTTAAACTTTTCTATCATATTATGTCGAAAGATTAATTCTACATCATAATAATCAGAAACTGTCTCGATAAAGTCCACTAGCATAAGTACTTCTAACCCTTCAATCAAGGGTTGAGTGAGTTGTAGCGACGAACGCTACTTGTTTATTAGTCTCTCTGATTTTCTTCAAAATTTGTATTAGTAATAGCATTATCAGTTTATTTGACGCTCATAGTCTTGTCGAACTTTATCAGAGTAAATAAAATAATTTTGAAAACAATGTTTTCTTCCAAACGTTACAAGTAGAGTATATGCTATAGAAGTTAATATGTAATGACAAAAACGAATTACACTTGTTTATGAAAAAGATATTATACAACTGATTTGGAAAAAAAAATAATCAAGAAACAAAATGTTTCTATAAGATCTAAAACATATGTCTCACGGTAAATATGTTATCTACTAGTAATAAGAACGTTGATATAGCTATGATTTTTTGTACTTATTATATTTTTCTTTTTCGTTATTTTATGTCTTCAAAACTGTTGTTTATCATTTTCTTTTCTTTCTTCTCACTGCTTTTATGTTATTATGAAAGCAATGAGGACAAATGCAGAGTGCACATCAGTGTCGAAAAGAAATAAAAAATCAACACACACACAATTTCATGATTCTCATAAAATATAAAGAAAAAAAAATAATGTATAGTATACTTTTATGAAGGTCTTATCAATTTCATCATTTTCATTGGACATTTGTAGATTTATATGTCAACAAAAAATTGTATCATTATAAGAAATTTGAGAACACATTATTTATAAACGACCTTAAAAAAATGAACAGAACATTTGAAAAATTAATGGTTAATAAAATGACTTTATCATTTCATACATTACCAGTCGAAATGGTTTATCGAATTTTAGACCAGCTCGATCAATTAACAATACTTTTATCATGTCGGAATGTCTGCACAAGACTCAATGCCATTACAGACACATACTATCAATATCAGGTATTCTTTCATTTTATTATAAAGTCATACATCGATTACCTTTTAGGTATTTTTTTCTCATGATTATTTTATTTTTATTCATTCTTTTCTTCTCGTAATTTCAAACAGTTAGATTTCGTACTACAGTACTCTATATTTAATTGTATTCTATTAATGAAAATAATTCAAGATATTTGTTGATAGGTATTATTAAGAATTTTTCAAACTTCCTAATATTCTATGAACTCTTTTAACATATAAAATAGAGTAAAGACATTCTTTAACAAAAACTGAAATAAAAAACTATCTGAGACAAGAAAGAAACAATGGATTCTCGGAATTTTGAATTTCTAGAGTATGATTGAATCTCATGAACATATTACGAAAATATGTATATCTTATATATAAAGAATAGTATTTAATTACTTAATTATGTGAAGCTGAATTGCTGAAAATGAAAATCAAACAATGAAATATTTATATTGAGTGCTTCTTAGTTGATTTTAGGTTAATATTCTGCTGGGAAGTATCAAAGATGCAATTCTATGATAAAACACAGTAAAATTTTTATTTGATTAGATAAGTCTTCAAAAATTTAAAAACTTTAGCAAGTTGCAGTTTGTTCAAAAAAAATTAAAGAAATCATTAGTACAATAAAGAAAAATTAATGTATAACAGGTTCTGTTTTACTAAACACTGGCGTTAAAAACTTGAAGATATCTAAAAATAAGAATAGCAACAGAAAAAAATATATATGTTCTGTCAAATTTCTTATCATCCTATTATAAAGATATGTAAATAAGAGTAAGCTATACCATAGATTCTATTAATCGAATAATATATCCATTCAATATCGTACGTTTTCTTATTTTCTTTTTCTTATTGTTATTTACTATTCCATTTGATTTCTTTTTAACAAAATAAGAATTCGAAATACTACAGACTTTCGATTAATATCTTTTCCTTGTTTATTAATATTTCGTTCATAATTTAGTAATTAAATATTTCACTCATTGACACTTTCTTATAATATTTTACAGACATTCACCAAACTGAAACTCTGTGACAAGCAATTGAGTCCACAAGAAGCAGAACATCTTGCCAATGCTCTACAACAAAACAATGTGATACAACTAGCAAATTTCTTTCTCTTATGCCGTCATTCATTTGTTATTCTATTCAGACACTCACCATACTTCATCTCGGAAACAATCAAATCGGTGATCAAGGAGCAGAACACTTTGCCAATGCTCTACACCACAACAAAGTAACATAACCAACATAGCTCTTTTTTTAATTTTATCATTTACTTACTATTTTAATTAGAAACTCATCGAGCTGCACCTATGGGGTAATCAAATTGGTGACGAAGGAACAAAATATCTTGTCGATGCTATTAAACAAAACAAAGTGACACAACCACTATAGTTCTTCTTGTTATTCAACCATCTGTTCACTATTTTATTCAGACACTCACTAGGCTGAACCTCCGAGCCAATCAAATTAGTCCACAAGCAGCAGAATATCTTGCCAATACTCTGCAGCAAAACAGAGTAACATAACTAACATGCCACTTTTTCTTATTTCATCATTCATTTATTATTCAACTTAGACACTCACCAAACTTAGTCTTGAGGACAATAAATTCGGCGATGAAGGAACAAAACATCTGGCCAATGCTCTACAACACAACAAAGTAACACAATCGGCATAGCTCTTTTCCTTATTCTACCGTCCACTCTTTATTTTATTCAGACACTCACCGTACTGTATCTCAGTACTAATAAAATCAGTGATCAAGGAGCAGAACATCTTGCCAATGCATTACAGCAAAATATAGTAAGATAATCACCATAGCTCTTTTTCTTATTTCACTGTTATTACCCATTGTTTTGTTCAGACACTTATGGAATTGCATCTCGGAGTTAATGAAATCGACCCACAAGGAGCAAAACATTTGGCCAACGCTCTACAGCAAAACAAAGTGATAAAAATGATATAGCTCTTTTTCACATTTCACCATTTATTCACTATTTAACTTAGACACTCACTAGACTTACTCTTGGAGATAATAAAATCGGTGGTCAGGGAGCAGAATACCTTGCCAATGCTCTGCATCACAACAAAGTAACATATTTCTCTTAGCACTTTTTCTTATCCCGTCGTTCACCTACTATTTTACTCAGACACTCACCACATTAGACCTCTGGAGTAATCAAATCACTGATCAAGGAGCAAAACATCTTGCCAATGCTTTGCAACACAACAATGTAACAAAGCTGATAGAACTCTTTTTCTTATTCCATCATTTACTTACTCTTCTGTTCAGACACTCGTTACACTCGACCTCGGAAACAATCAAATCAGTCAACAGGGAATAGAATATCTTGCTAATGCTCTGCAATATAACAAAGTAACACAATCAACAGGGCTTTTTTTCATTTATTCCATCATTTACTTACTATTTCATTTAGAAACTCACTGAATTGCAACTCTGGGATAATCAAATTGGTGATGAAGGAACAGGACATCTTGCCAATGCTCTGCATAACAATAAAGTGACATACCTAGCATAACTTTTTTTTCCTATTCCATGATCTATTCACTATTTTATTTAGACACTCATCACTATTAATCTTGAAGGGAATCAAATTCATTCACGAGGAGCAGAACAGTTTTCCAAGGCTTTGCAACACAACAAGGTGACACAATCAGGATGACTCTTCTTCTGATTTCGCCATTCACTCACTATTTTACTTAGACACTTACCGAATTGTGTCTTGGAGACAATCTAATCGATGATGAAGGAGCAAAACATCTGGCCAATGCTTTGCGATACAACAAAGTAATACAATCAGCATAACTCATTTTCTTATTTCACCATTTACTCAATCTTTTACTTAGACGCTCACCATACTTCGCCTCTGGACTAATAGAATTAGTGATCAAGGAGCAGAATATCTTGCCAATGCTCTGCAGCAAAACATGGTGAGACAATGAACATAGATCTTTTCCTTTTTTTCATCTTTCACTTCCTCTTTTACTCAGACACTCACTGAATTATACGTCGGCTACAATGAAATTGGTGATCAAGGAGCACAACATCTTGCCAATGCTCTACTACACAACAAAGTAATACAATCAGTAAAGTTCTTTTCCTTATGACATCATTTACTCTCGATTGTGTTTAGACACTCATTACACTTGACCTCACTTATAATGTAATCGATAATGAAGGAGCAGAATATCTTGCCAATGCTTTGCAATACAACAAAGTATTACAACCATCATAGCTTGCCTTTTTTTTAATTTCACTGTTTACTATTTCATTTAGACCATCACTGTACTAACCGTCAACTTGAATTTAATCAGTTACGATGTAGAACAACGTTTGAATGAATTATTGGAAAAGAATACATGCTTGAAATAACCTTCTTGTAAACAGTTTTCGTTCATATTTGAGATGCCCGTAAGAATTGATAGTAATCAACTGGAACAAATATTTTATTCTATTCATTCGTATGTATTCGAATATTTATTTTCCTAACTGTTAATTTGTTGATAGAAAGCAAACTTCCGATGAAGACCAATCTCGATATTTATCGAGACTGTAGGTGAGGGTGATAATATCATATGGAAGAGTATTAAATCAAAGAACTTTGTTAATTTAGCATACATTTAGAGAGAGCAGCAAATTCTGATTTTAATTGACGGCTTTTGAACTACTGGAGTGAGATTTACGTAGATGTTCGATAAATAAGCAAATTTTCATCAAAAGTTTGCTTTTAATAAATTAACTATAATCTAGCAAAAAAAATTCGAATACATAATTTGAAAAAGCATAAAATTTTCAGTCTGGCTTGAGTACTTTTACTTTTCAGCAGTAGATTATAAGTAAACGAATATTGATCTGACATATTGTATAGTGATACTTTACACAGAAGTTTTTAGTGTTAATGACAATAATGTTTTTCTATTGATGAAATTATTACTATTTTGTTTGCTAATAAATATGCTTTATGTTCAATGAATGGTAATATTACTTATGGACTGTTTTCAAAATAAAAAACGTGTCAAATCATTGTCTCATTCATCATGACTAAAAAAAGAGAACTACTACCCATATTATGAATATTTTTCTTTATTGAAGCAATATCCTTTGTCAAATATAGAAATATGCTGTAATTTTCAGTCAAATTCAGATGAATATATATTCGATAGAATTCCGGATTATAGATCTACTAATATATTTGATAGTCGTATTATGGTAAATATCCAAAGATATCCATCTGTTCGAACTGGTAGAAAGTCAATTTGTTCGAATGCAATAAGATTCTTGTATGATTCTATCAAGTCTTGGAGGATTTAATCAAAGAAAAACAAACTGACTTTAATAGCAAAATCATAGTTAGATAGAGATTGGTAGCAGATTCAACGAAATATTTGCCGAGTAACTCGTCTCAAAAAAGCTTGTCACTGTAGTTCTTTCGAAGCTAAAATATAGAACTCACATACTTCAAGGAAATCTGACGCTAATTTATGAAAAAAATCTTTTGTGTTATAAAATCTACTTTAAAAATTGCACTAACTGAGATGTATCAAATTTTTTGAAATTGAAAAATTAATTTTTTTGGTAAATAATTATTAACATTACTTGTAATAGGTTTATATATATTGAAATTTTTATGTGGGATGCAATTATTACTGATTGCTTTTTTCTATAAAAGTACTGAAGGATCATTCTTTTATGGTAAAACAATTTTCTCTGCTAGTAGACAGCAATATTATATATTTGTATCTTGATAACATAATGTATGGTAATGTTGAAATTAGAAGAAGTTATAATTTACTATAATGAAATTTTTATAGTGTGACTAGAGGATAACCTGTATATTTGATTAACTTGATTGAAGAATATTTTCAGTGCTTTCCAAAGTTATTCAATATGATCCGACATTTTCGAATCTTGTGCGAATGACATTGAAGATATAGGCATTTGTCTTTTATTTTAGTTGAGTAGTATAAAGGAGAAAGGTGTCTTCAAAAATGAAATAAGATTATGGCTGATATTGTTTCTTTGATGATAATGCATTAATAACATTACTTCGACCTGGCAAATATTAGCTATTTGATGATATCAAAATACGATTATATGTTTCTTTCATTTTTCAGATTCATTGAACATCAGTGACTTAAATATTTATGTCTTCACTATTACGCACTGAATATGATCTTTTATTCTTAAAGTACGATGAGTGAAAGTGAATAACGACTAGATTAGGTGACATTCGAATATTTGTGTTTTTATAGGTTTGAACAATAGTCACATTTTACTTCCAAGTAGTATTGCGATTCAGCATATACTCCTTTTAATTTAACAGAAAATATTCTCAAACGAAATCTGGTTGTCAGATTCTGATATTTTGGAAAGAAGAATTCGATCAGATCTTAAAGATCCACTCGCAGGATTGAATCACCGGAATACAAATAGCATCATGTTTATCGTTTGATTATTATATTAATAACACTTTAACCAAAATTCTTTCATTTTCTTCTCGACAGAAACTTTGAAGCACTACACAACTAGATTTTTTCAGACTCTAAAAAAGTGAAGTACTTGATAAAATTTTAGTTACACTGTTTCTAAGATCTGTTTTTGACATTTTTGAAAACCAATGTCATATTTTAAATTGGTACGAAAAGCTTAGTCGGTTTATATGTGTTTCAAATTATTTCTGTGACTTTTCCCGTCAAATGTTCACTCTTGGTCTAGCTTCAAGATATGCGAAAAAATGAATTTCACCAAAACAGCTATTTGCAGAGTGTAAAATGCAAGTAGTAAAAAGCGGATCTTGAATCCTAGGATCCCTCAGGCACCGTGTTTTTTCCCGTGGAGACCACAGCCGAGATTTCTGCGGAAAAAGATTTGTTTTAAAATATATGTAATTCGATACAGTTTTTAACGCTAATTTCGAATACCATACCCATTTTGATATACGTTTGTGTTATAGCAATGAAAACTGCTAAAAATATCTGATTTGTATTGAAAAACTATCAAAAACTATCAAGTGCGAGAGTGATGTATAATTATTTTTAACGCTTTTCTTTAACCATTTTGTAGAAGAAAAACCGTTGTACAACATATATGAAATTTGGTATAGGGACTCATAAAATGACTGAATTGTAGCTAATATACTGTAAAAAATTGCTATATTTTGCATTCAAAAATTGATCATCCTAGATAGTATTTGACAAATAATTCGTCAATAGTTCATACAAGTAAAATATGTAAATAGATAATAATGGTGAACAAGATGAAAATATCATGTTAAAAGTTTAAATTTTGACTAGTGCCTCGATGGCCTCATGGATCCTCTTTTATTGTCGATGAAGAATAAGAATACTTATCAAATGATCAATAAGTATATGAGAAAGAATAAATACTAAATATGAAAGAAGAATAAGAACAAAAGAAACAAGTATTAAACATATATATATCTAACAAGAACAAATCAGAAAAATGTACTGAAAAAATAAAATCCAAAAACAGAAACGGAAATTTTACATATTAATTTAATTTAATAGGACCACAAAAGTAAAAAAAATTTTCTAAACTTCATCTATCATTATAACTAAAATGTAAAATATATACATACGAGGAAAATGAACAATTTTTAAATAATGGCATAACAAATAACAGTGTTTTCTTTTTTATTTTACAGAATACCATTTAGATATTTTGACTTTTACGATAGAGTACGAAATATGGTACCTTTTCAAAATCATAAGTACCTAAGATACTTTGTTTCTGTTTGAAATAGTTAATGTTAAAAAAGTGGAGAAGGATTGTTAGACGACGACATCTATTATTCTAACCACTTTTCTTTTCATTCTCTATTTTGTTCTTGTTACAGTAAGGATTAGTCATCAATCAATATATAAACATCAACTGACATTATTTTTCACTTTTCCTATTCTATTGATTTGTCAGTTGTTTTGTCATTTTCAAATAAAAGCTGATTAAAATATATTGTAACACACATGTTTATTTTTTCTAGATAAAATCTTAAAAAAAAACGAACATGATCGATCGAAAAGACTTTTATTTCTTCTCACTCCCTCTCTCAAGTAGCGATTGGAAGATAGAAAGCGAACAAAATTAATATTGACACATCTATGCCAACGATCAATAACAAGTCTTTTTTTTTTCTATTTTTCTTTTTGTGGTCAATTTTATGTGAATAAATTAAAAATACTACTCTATGTATGAGTTTCTTTTCTTGCAGAAACATCAAGCGTAAAGGTAAAGTGAAAAAAGCATTTCAATTCAGAAGAAAATGTAACACCTATTCATAGACATTTTAGATAAGCACAGATATGGGAGACAAACACCATTTGATATCTCCATTAAAAGACGAATCAACTGGTAAGTTTTGCAGTCGTATGTGTTTCTATTCTTGACTAGAGATGTGAATTCATTTAAAGAGTTATCTATAAAAGGACGTCTGCATTTTCTTAAAACAATTTTGATTTTATCAAAAGATTCTATACATTGACAAATTATATGAAATTCGTCATACAAGGATAAAATAGCTGTTGATCATTGATAATTTTTACATGGCGTTATATATCAAAGACTTTACCAAAGGGTTACCCATAGAACTGTAGCTAGACTATACGAAAAAAGTTTATCGTAAGTCGAAAAATCTGTTAAGTTTTCAGCCGTTAATTTTCTCGTCAGATCTATCAATCAATCGAGCTCATAGTTTAAACTATGTGATATTAGTCAATACAAAATCTATTATCAGATATTGTATTATTCGAAAGAGAAGACCTGATTATGTCATTTTTAGGGAAATTTTTGGATTATTATTCAAATATAGAATCTAAATTTCAAAAGTTCTCTCTGTGATTTGATTTTCTATCGTACTTACTTATTCCCTTTCATTTGTTCTACCATCTTTATGAATGACTTCTTAGAGTTTATCAAACCTTTTACTCATCAACAAAATCATTCTGAAAACACACGCAAAGAAAGAGTAATTGATCTTACTCAATTGAAACCCGGCGATCATATCAGTGTTTTCAATAGTACTCTTTCATGTTCATATCATGGTATTGTACGTGCAGCTCATAATAATTATCTTCTTGTTATACATTATTATAACACAATAGAAAATGTTTGGGATTCAGTAATGCAAGGTTCATTATATCTTGCACAAGTTATTCAAAGTGAATGGAATGTGAGAATCAATAATGAACATGAACAAATTTATTTACATTATTATGATAATATGAAATGTCTTTCAAATGAAGAAACTCTAGAACGCGCCATTAGTTATATAGGAAAAAATGGCTATTCTTTGGTTGGTAATAATTCTGAACATTGGGCAAGATGGTGTCGATCAGATGATACCTATTCACATCAAGTTATTAAAATTCATAATTTAGTTAAAGATAAAGCAGCTACACTTTTAATTATGGATCCTCGTGCAGTAATTGTTAAGGATGTAGCAATTGTTGGTGCTCAAAGTCTTGGATCATTTCTAGGAGCTATTGGATCAGGTGTTATTTTTACTGTTGTCGCAAGCATTTCAACTTTTGTTAATATAAAAAAGAAACAAAATCAACGACGAAAAGGTGATTTGAGTGATATTGCTTTCAAAAAATATGTCGTACGACGCATTGCATCTACATCGGGTACTGTAAGTGATTATTTTACCTACAAAGAATACAAAAAAGAAGTGCATACACTTATTTAGGTCATTGGTAGAACAACAGGTATGATTGTTGGAACTATTCTCATTCCTGTGCCTATTATAGGCTCAGTTGTCGGTAGTGTTGTTGGTGGTGTTAGTGGAAGAATAGTTGGTAGTCTATCGGGTATTGCCATATCGAAAGTTGTTGAAGTATATCATAAACATAAACAAGAAAAATTAGATCAACTAAAAACTGTTCCATCACTTTCGATTCAATTATTGCCTAACAAACAATTTTTTCAAATTTTAACAACACTTGTTTTCGATCCTGAACATGCAGTACGAGCAGAGAAAACTTCTGACTTTTCAACACTTCATTCACTTTTTGAACAATTGACACGTGCACATTCAAGATGGACTACAGATGAATATCAGATGGTAACTCAACTATCGGCGACTACATTTACAGATTCAACTACATTCGAATATTTTGAGCTATTACCAGTACCTGACGAAAATGCATCTGAAGAGTTTGCATCATCTATTGATTTACTTGTACTTCGATGGCCAGTTGGACAGCCACAGCCATGGAATATCGATGAAGAACAAGTACTTGATATTAGTGATCTAAAAACAAGTGAAAAATCAAATGAATAACAACTTCTTAAGATTCAGATACAAATCAGATGACAGATGGGATCAATGAAATCATTTCTAGACATGGAAAACTTATTCGTGACTTTTTTCGACCTTACTTAACTCATTATTACTTGCTTGTCTTGACTAAATCTCTTTTAAGTCAAAATAATGTGTGATGTAGATTTATTTATACGCTTTAAATATTTTTATTCTTGAGCAATAGTTAATCATTAGCATAGATAAATATATAATTAGATATTTCTTATTCAAACTAAAAGATAGATGAAAATATGACTCATCTTACGATCTTTTTAATTTATCTCGATTCAACTATTTCTCACTGTTCTGATGTTGTTAGAATTTCTTAATATAAAACCTCTAAACAAATTGATTTGCTATTCATAAATAACAAAATATTAAAATTTGAAAATTCTTCAAGAAGCAGTGAAAAGAATGATTAAAAAGCTTGGTTTAACTTAATTTGTGACTTCAAAGTGTTTTGACACAATTATCTTTCTGGTAAACTCACTTTCAGATCATAGAAAAACGATATTATTATACATCATAAATTAGAATTTCAAGATCAAACTTGCTTTACATGAAATTTGCCGTGTATCTACGAATGTAAATACAGAAGAGATTAGATCAATTCATAAGAAAACAATGAACAAACATAAACATGTCGAAAAAATAGTCATCCATAACAAGATATATACAAAGAAATTATGTAATTCTGACAGCTGTGAATGAGTAAACAAAGGAAAATAGAATCTTCAGAACCAGGAAATTTCAGCAACAGTTTGAATTCAATTGGAAAATCAAGAAAAAGATTACGTTGATTTACAACTTTTTTTCTAGTTGAATTATTTGTTTTTAATCATGTTTTCCTTGTTAACCTCTGTCTTTACATAAATTATAATTGTATGTACTCATGATAGATGATTATAATATTGACATTGTTTCGTTCAAGCTAAATACAAAGAAAGATTCAAACATGGTTCATAAACTTGCTTATTGTTTCTTGTGTACATCTTATTACATTGAAGAACATTAAATTGAGACACTAAATGGTTAAATAATTGTATACGTTTTGAATTAATTTTTCGTTTCGTTAGACCTGAAATAGTACAAATGAAAAGTTCTCGCTAGTACTTTTTTTTCAAAAATGTGATTTCGTGAGAGATCTTGGGTATATTCAAAAAATATAATAAATATGAGATGCAGCTGGAAAAATTCTACATAAATTGTTTGAATAGTTTAAGAAATGGTGTATTGAACAAGTATTTGTATGCACATCCGCATCTATAATTTTATTGAGGATAACTTTACAGGATACCTTAAATTTATCACCTTCTGTCTAACGACTGTTCATTCATCGTTCTCTTTTGCATATGCAGCTTCATATAAAACAACTTGACAAGACATAAGAAATTCATTTTTCCTAAATTATTTCCTGACTATTTACTAGTCGAGAGCATGCTAATATCGATCGTAAATTGAAAGAGGACTTCTCTGATGAGTTTTCAGAAATGGAAAAAAATAATTTAAATAAAATTTCAAAGATGTCATAAAGTGCTTTGAGAGAAGTAAAAAAAGAAAAAAGGCACGGGTTAGATTCGATCATCCATATACTGCAATTATAGTAGCAGGGTTCTTAAAAATACTTTAAGGTACTTCAGTATCCGAACATTTATAGTTTTCTTTATTTGAATAATCTGTATTTTGTCTTTTACATAGCATATTAAAATAAAAGTGAAGAATAGTTTCAAACGAAAATTATCTAGTTGATTTCTTTCCAAATAATTTCAATGAAATATTTTGGTTATTATTAATATTGACAGTTACTATATTTCAAACAATTCTGAAAACTCAAAAAGATTATAACTATAAGAAATATTCTACGAAAACTAATACTCAAGTCGTTATTTCTCATCTCATGAAGATTAAATACTTCTCTTCTTTCATTTGTACAGGTTCAACTTTGTTTTTAAAAGAAAAGACAGCATTTTTATAAAGGAAAGAAATCGCTATTCTTATTTTCACTGTAATTGTGATGCATCTAAGTACATATGAAACCAGTGGCGGACCGCGTGTTTTCTTTCTTTCTTTCTTTTTTTCATACCCGCACGCGTCAAAAATTTTGTATTTGTAATGCTAGGATCTCGAAAGGCGAAGGTCAGAAAATTGTGATTTAATCACCATATGAATATTTGAAGACCAAATTTATACCGGTCGAAATCTGTTTTTAAATAGAGTCTTTAGTTTGTTCACGGAAAGAACCAAAAAAAGACGATTTTTTCAAACTTTAGATTTTTTTCGTTTTAAGATAATTAAAATGAAAGAAAAGTTAGGCGTTACTCTAACATACTAACTGTTTGACAGTGGAAAGTGTGACTGATGATGGATAATGAAAAACAAAAATAGTTAAGTAACTAATAAGTACCGTTAATTGAGATTTCATAAAATCGCTTCGCATCTGAGTTCGCGTCCTTAACAAAGTCGAGATGCCATCTAGGTTCTTTTCTTACTTTCTCAACGCCTGCATGAAGAATTGTTATTTTGCACAGCAACGATCACGTAAACGATAAGTGATAAAATATTCGTTGAAACGCTAGATAAAAGTATGAGGAACGAATCATGACCACCTGTTTTCTGGTTCTCAATAGGAAGTTTCGTTTCGTTACAGGGAGCATAGGACAATGCCAATTTTTTAGCCGAGGATGGCATAGTGGTTTCATGCATCTGACTACCAGTCAGAGATCAGAAGGTTCGATTCCTTCCCTTGGCACGACGACGATTATGGTGATGGAAGAATAGAAGAAAGGAGAAGAATATATTTCGTACGAAGAAAAAACCAACAATACACATGCACATGGACATGGTTATCAAAGCCTCGCCAGTTTGTTTGTTTTCTGTTCTTTGTAACTCTGTTCTCGTTATATTATCATCATTCTGTCTTTCTCTTTCGTAAGCGTCCTGTAAAATTGTACTAAAAATCTCAAAAAAAATGTTGGACGGAACGAATAAAATTTGGCATAATTAAAAAAAAAAAAAAAAAATGCCAATTTTTAAAGAATTTTTCTTTTCGAAATTTGAAATAATTAAAACGAAAACAAGATAAAAAGTTAGGGGTCATTCTCTCTGAATAACAGCTGTGAATATATCTAATGATAGATAATGAATCAGAGAGATAATTAAAGCAACAATCGAATGTTCACCATAAGGAAGTTGATAAGTATTGATAGAGTTCTCATAGTGATAAATTTCGTTACGTCTATACTTTGAGTTTCTTCTCATTTTTGAAAACCTTATTTTCTCGACAACATTCATAGACAGGAAATATGATTCGATAAATCCGAAAAAGCTTGTCGAGTTCCTGTTTCGTTCGTGTTGAATCGTTGAAACAAATATATATTATTAATGAATTACTGATTTTTTGATAACCGATATTATCAGCATAGCACCGCATTTCGTAGTCAAGAGAAACTCAAAAACCGTCTAGTTCTATTAATTATGATGATTTCAGAGCCGAACAACGACTTTACAAGAAGCAGATGAACGATAAGAAAATGAGTTTATCAGAAGTAACTGAACTCTTTTTAGAAAATAGTTTTCACATAGCATTGTCGCCCACGAATGAATTATTGAAGATTCTTTGGGCTATACCAATTAACTCATGCTAATGTGAACGTGGTTTTTTTATGTTTAAAAAGATTAAAAACTTATATAAGAAACAGTATAGCAGGAGAAAGGTTATCAGGCATTGCTCCTTTAAATATTAAAAGAAACTTTGAAATTAATTTAGATCAAATAGTAGCAGATTATTGTAAAAAAAGAGATAAGAAAATTAATTTGTTAAAATAAAGTTCTTTTTTGACTAATACATTTTTGTTTATTCATTTGACTTCAAGAAAAAAAAAATATAGAGATTACGTTTAAAAGATTAGTATTATTTGCAGCTTGGATGAATGCAGCTATCATAGGGTATTTTAATAAAGCGCAAAATCGATTTTGTATTATACCAAGAAACTAAAGTTTATTGCCCCAGCTATATGTGGGATACTGGCCCGCCACTATACATAGACATACTAAATGCCATCTGAGTCCAAATTATTCTTATACAGACCTTGTAGGTTTAGTCTAATGTATTACTTGCTTATTAGATTATATATGTGTGAGTTGTCGAATAGCATCAACATCATATTTGTGAAATATAACCTTACAACAGACGAAATGCTCGAATCCAAAACGAAACATTAATTATTATATCTGAATGAATTACCATCCACCATTGAATCAGAAGAAACTCTATCTTTTCATGTTGAACACTAATAAAATTTACATAACCGCCTGATAGAAACAATGGCATGAATGGTAATCGCATTGTTCAGGAGAGTTTCATGATACATTCATCGAAAATGAATATTAAAAAGGCGTTGAGAATGAGTTTCGGTAATTTCATTAATCGAAAATTCTCAGATGGGTAGTCTAGTGCAAGTGTTCGTCTTTTCTTCATATACACTCTCGTTCACCCATACATCCAGACATGGCTGTCAGGGAAGAAAAGATACAATTCCAGACATTCATTCCTACACACACATTTTTACATCTACTCTATCAACAAGAAACATTGGTAGAATAACTTCATCAACTCACTCAAATTGAAATATCGTTGTTTCATGTGATCATCAGTGTGAGTCGGTATAAAGTCGCCGATTGTGAATTTTTTTGACAGTACTTTCGTCATTAATCAGTTTCCTCACGAAATTCGCCAGATGGTAAAAATATGAGATGACGATAAAGATTTACCCCAAGAGTGTTCATGTCACAGACTGTTCTTTCATTTAGCCTCATGTGGATCAATCATTACTGGCAAAGTTGTGTTATACGTGTGAAAAAGATTATTTTATTAAAATTTATTAGGATAAAAAGAAAAGGTAGACTTGTATAAGAGAATATATCCGATGAGTCCATATTAGAGTTTTATCTTTATGGCTATATGTTAGCATATGTTAGAAATAAGATCGAATTTAAGCAGAATTCCACCATAGAGGCCATATAATGATCCACTGGTATCAAAATGCATTGCGGTTAAACTGCTAAACGCATAGGGGAATGCTTGCGATCCATTAAGGGCTATCGATTCATTAACATCAACTGGAGTAAGTCTTCTAACACCATATCCACCGAAGTATATAGAACCACGATCATCACCTATTAAAGTTGCTGTGTAAAGGCTGCCCATATAGTAGCCTGGGTTATTGTTATGACTATAATAGTAATTAGAAGCACCATAATAATAATAATAATTGTAATAGTAATAATCACTATAAATCGTCATACCAACAGTGCTGCCAGACGTGAACTTTTGTATGCGGCTAAAAATTCAAATGATCAATATAAGTAGAATCAAATGGAAATAATACAGAAAATAAGATTTTTTAGAAACTTCGCAAGACTTTACATTGACATACCCATTTCCAATATCGAGAACGAATAGATTACTGCTGCCATCCACATATATTGAGCACGGTCCATTCAAGGCATTGGCTTGATTGCCACTAATACCATTTGTGCCAGCAATGAGTGACATAGAGCCCGCCGTGGTGTTGTAAAGTAATATTCGATGGCTCAAAAAATCCGAGATATATATTAAACCACGGCGATCGACATAAACATCTTTACAACTGCACAATTGAGTAACGGCTGTGCCACAATTTCCTACTCCTCCAATGAGCGTTACTCCATATATATTTCCTACTACATACTTCTGCAGGCGTCCATAGGACGAGACACCTTGCTAAAATATGTAATATTATTGACTAGATATTGAAATTCATCTAAATTTATATATACCGCTTCCTCGCAGGAATAGATGGTATGTAATTGATCAACATAGAGAGCAACGGGCCGAAATGGAGATGTCAAAGCTACTGTTGTTGCAAATGAACTGCCTGGATTGAATTTTTGAATTCGATAATTGTACGTATCGGACACGTAAATCGTGTTGCCACTACCTACAAATACATCCCAAGGATTCGCAAACGTATTCGAATCATTTCCGAGATAGCTATAATTTCCAGCAATTATTGTACCATTTAAATTCCAGCTAGCATTGTAGCAAAGTCGAATCGATGCATTCAGAGGTGGAAGTGGTACCGGCGCAGTATCTATCGCTACACCATTGACCCATGATAGTGATGTAACAGATGTTGCTAAAAAGACAGTGTATTCGTGTAAATAATACAAGGCATCATGAAAATGATTAATAATTTCTAATAAATTTTAGAAAACAATGTGATGACCGACTGAGAATAAATAACAATCTCTGTATGTAGAAGAAATTTCAATGATATACATGGAAAATTGTTCGATGAATCTTCTGTGAAAAGTTCCTAATGGAGGAGCAAATAGAACTACAGAGCATAAATAATGAACATTCAACTTTAAGATACCTGGAATGAGTGTCAGTATTTCCTTTTATTTCGAATATTTTCTACATTTGTCATTTTTCAAGTGCTCTATTTCATAGAGATTATTTTTCTTATATCGGTCATTTTTATCATGTAATGCATTCTTCGTTAGTCATCGCTTTTATGGTTTTGCTTATTCGCTCGAGCTCATTTCATCGTTTTTTTGATTGTGTCCAGAAAACATAAGGTTTTATGATTATCTCATCTACATCTCATTCATTATGCGATCAATCTTTCTCTACAATAGTTTTCTTAATTTTTTCTTGTCACACTTTCCATAGGTATACTAAAATGCTAGTGATTGTTTGTATCGCTTCCATTGATCACAATGCTAACCCAATGTATCTACAGCTTCGATTGTTCGACTAACAACAGTAATGTTCTCAAATGCTCTTGAGTAAGGAATATGTAGAACTATTCTCGATTCCAATTTCACTTCTGGCTTCACTTATATTGTCATGAATTGAGTTGCTAGTAGAAAAAAAAACTAAAGAATTGAAGCGTACATCGAGAAGACTGGGTTCCATATAATTGTATTTTGTAGACTTTTTTATAGAGAAATCAAGCGTTGTTTTTATTTAATATCTGCCTTTTGAATTAGAAATGATGTTGAAGAGTGTTAGAAGTAGTTCAAGGCATACTGCTTAAGGATCACTTTATCCACAAAACTTACTCACTATACATCAACTTTAATATCATATTCTACTTTTACATTTTGAATAAAAACTCCGAAAGATCAGAGGTACGCAGCTACAGATGCAATTTGTACTCTCATGTGTTAGACCAAAAAGCAGAATTTGAGAATTGGTAGTGTCCTATAGCATTATATATTGCATTCAAAATCTAAGTATTCATATGAGGCAGTTTTGGATTTCTGGAAATTCTACTTCATCGTTCGTATGAAAAATATATGAAGTACTGTAGATGTCCGTCTATACAATAGGTTCAAGGTACAAATAAATTCATTAGCAGACCCAGTGTATCTCTTTCATTGAGGCTGCTATAGAAATATATGACACTACATGAAACCACGAATGCTACAAATTCTAGATTTTCATAGTGTAGTTGTAGAGGTACCGATATGAAAGTAGGCGTTTGGATGCAGTCGCGATTTAGTGTATTGTGAAAGATGCCTTTGAACACAGATTTTACCAGTATTCATAGGACTATCCAAACTCTTAAATTCTGAGTTTAAGGGCTATATCTTCCGCAGATTGTAAAATATATTCATATTTTTACATCCCTTAAGAAAATAACGAAACTGATGACTCAACTGGTTAATTCATAAAGGTGAAGAGCAGAGTCAAACGCACACATTTATAATAGAATATAATAAAATTATCATTCGTCTTTAGGTAAGATTCCTATACTAAAGCAGCGAGTTTGGACTAAATGTTATTTACAACACATCTACATAACAGATATGAAAAGTATTCTAACTGATATTTGATCCTATTTCTCATTCAACGGAAAACATTCAAAGAACTTAGCATTGACATGCAGACTACTTTTGATATTTCCTGCGTAATATCCCGTCCTCTTTGTTGAGCTTTAACAGTGTCAGCTGTTCTCATGCACACTAAAGCATCCACAACCCGTTTTGAAGACGTTGATGTTTGCCTGATTCGAATATTAGGTAATTATTTCGAGTATTTTGGATTTCGGTGTTATTTAATGAAAGGCTGCTTTGGTTTTAATAATCTTGTCCTGTAGAGATAAATCAATTTCTTAGAATAACATTTGCTGACTCTCAGTCAGGATATGCCCTTATCCTCGAGAGTAGCATGAAATCTGCATTGTGTTGCCAAAGACTCCTAAATTTATTTTTATTAGATGACTGCTCAAAATTCTTGTAGGTTTCGCTTAAATTTTCTCGGACTAGTGAGAAAATTCGTTCTGTTTATTGACAGCAACATTCATGACTACACACAGTTGAACTCCACATATACCTCGCTATAAACTCTGATATCAATATGAGTGTTGTGCCGTCGTAGACTACCGTTAAATTCTCTCGTCTCGATCCGTTTACTTTTTCGAAATCATTGATTATTGCAATGGTAGTTATAACTACATTCATATTTTGACTTGCGAACTCATTCGACTTTGCGATATTGTAGCATAGCTTAGACGCCAAAGTCTTTAAGATATGGGCGAGTTCGGCAACTAAACAATATTCCTTATTTTTTCTAGTCGTAATACGAATGATAAGCTTATCGAAAAACAATCTATAGTCGTGAAATCAGATGTTTTCTTCATATTTTTGATGAGTCTTTTCAAACTTCTTATCTCTGACTGGTATATATAAATACTACCTATTCATCAATAGGCATTTTGCAGTCTCTGTCTGAAGTGAAGTAGAAAAACTTCCCCAAAGAGAATGTATTAAGCAGTAATCGTCTTTCTGCATTTCTCATTTTTCGGTGAGTGTTAGACAATATGAAAATAGATAATATGAGATAATGAGCATTTCGAAAATTAGAGATGCCTGCTTTGACAGTATTTTTTTCTAGAACGAATCTGATTATCCCTTCCGCACACACACTATACGTGTAAGAGTCCTATTGCACAGATATGATTCAGCAAACACAAGAACCGATAGACGATCCCGATTATAGGTAATGACATGTGCTATGTCGCATGCTACTCGTTATAAAAGACGAACAGTGTTAGTAAATGAAATGTTCATTAAACGACACAATTTTTCAGAGTAAGATTAGAAAGTTTTCTCATTTAAACTTCAACTCATTATATTTCTTAGTTGGCCTGCCTCAACATTTAGGTCTGAGTGCTGAGAATGAGAAATGTTAACTAGAACTGCAGATGACATTTTTTCTAAGCCACTCATTGCTGACAAGACAAGGTTCTCAGGTGTGACCTTTGGATTTCAATGAAACTTACGTGTATTTGTTAGATCAAGTATACCTATCACAGATATGAAACAATTAGCAACTGCCGCTGCATTATTGAAAAATTACAGTCAAATCATTTTTCAAAAAATCAACACACATGGTTCGCTATACAGATTTTGTTTGTATTAGGTTATTTCATTTATTTTATCACCAATCACTAAGGATAAAAATTCACGCGACTATATGAAGTGTATTTAGAAGCAGAATATGTTTTCTAAAAACGTGCTCTCATTTTGAAGATCTACTGTTTGACAATAAATATACTACATATGAATGTTTTGAAAAGGTTTAACTTAAAAGCTATAGGAAGTTTAATATTAAAAATGCATTCTTTAATATATAATAAACTGTTAACTGAAACATTACCTTTAATCAAATATGCTTGATATTCAAGTGTCTATACATCAGAAGATATTGCTGATTTTAAGAACGTTCACGATGTGTGTTTTGCATTTAATGAAGATTTGTGTTCTATATCAGTGTGTAAAGATTGCTCTTTCATTTGCTGCAGCCATTTTTATCGCATTCTTTTTTTCAACCGCTTTTTTGTAAATGATCATCCACATTAAAATAAAAACGTCTTGTTCGTTGCTAACTCATATAAAAACTCATATACCTTTTAAATTAAATCTTTTCAAAACATTCATAAGTAGTATGTTCATTATCAAACAGTAGATCTTCAAAATGAAACCATGTTTTTAGGAGACATATTCTGCTTCTGAATACACTTCAAATAGTCGCATGATTTTTATATCTTCAGTGATTCATGATAAAATAAACGAAATAATCTAATTTTTAGGACTACTTGTGCTCTATAAAACAATACCGAACTTGGTCTTAGTCATCATGATTGAAAGAAAAAAGTTTCCAAGAAAAAGTTATCGATAAACAAAATCTGTATAGCAAACCATATGTGTTGATTTTTTGAAAAATGATTTGACTGTAATTTTTTAATAATGCAGCGGTAGTTGCTAATTGTTTCATATCTGTGATAGGTATATTCGATCTAACAAATCCACATAGATTTCATTGAAATCCAAGGATGAAACCTGAAAACCTTCCATTGTAAATCTCGGTTTATATTAACGGTTGAATTGTTGAATGTCATTTATCACTGACTTATCACTTACTCGTGGTTGCAGATGCTGAGGTCGTGCCAGCCGCTCCCGATGTTGCAGTTGTCACTGGAGATAAAGTAGTTCCCGTGCCTGCAGTTGTTCCTGATACTGTAGTTACTCCTGTCGTTCCACCTATTCCTACCGTTGCACTTGTTACCAGCGTTGCTGTTGGTGCTAGTGTTCCAGATGCTCCCCCTGCTGCAGTAGCTGCCACCGTTGTTGTAGTCGCTGAATTCGCCGCTGCTAGTAAGACATAGTAATTGACGTTTAAATCAGAACAAAATAACTTCATCTTTAAGTTTTATATGAAGAGCTTCTAGTCAATTCCGACTAGTCCCAATCTCATTCACAATATACATACTTTACATTTGGAAAATGCATACAAGGAATGATTCTCAGTTATGTCTCAAGGATTTCAATAAAAACTATGTGAGCGTGTCAAGTCAGATGTACCTAGCTCAAATACGGAACATATAGATGTTGAAGCTGTATCGGTAAATTATTATGCCCAACTATTTTCAAAAAACTGACACACATGATACACCATACAGTATTTTTTGTCTTAAGATCTTTCTTCCTAAAGATTTCTTTTCTCAGTCATAATAGCATTATGTTTGGGCTCTACAGAGACGTTTGAACCCAAAAAAACTACCAAAAATTCGTAACTTTATAAGAATTTCTGTGGCTGTTCTCAAAAAGAAACAGAGCGCAGGGTGAAAAACTTCCCCTCCAAAAACAAATTGATTGTCTTAGCGAATGGTATATATAATAGAGTTTTCAGACTTCTATCATTTGAAATGGATTAGGTGCAAAAATCTAATTTTGATTGGACAAACCAGTCTACCTTTTCCTTCTCCTTTGGACACCTTCGAAAGGTTTTCAAATTCTTTCGATCCTACAAATACGCCGACGGGTACAAGTCCTAGAACTCCTGAAAGCTTCATTTCATTACTATGAAGTCGATATAAACTCTGGAACACTCTCGAAATACAATAGTGGACAATTGGATCAATGAATCGAGAAATTGTTCCATTTTCAGCAGAAATGGTTCACCCTCATAAAATTGTATACATACAGCAGAAATGGAAAATATATAAATATGTAGACACATTAAAGGAAAACAGAAGAACAGAAAAAAAATATATATAACATTTTACTTAAAATTGCAGATATACTGAAATTTCAAGAGAAATGGTTTTTCTTTTAAGGCGAAATGGTTCAATCAGAAAACCAAAGAATGGAAATAGGAAAATACATATATATTCTATCATTTCATACTATACATATACTGTAATTCAAGGAGAAATGGTTTTTTTTCACGGTGAAATGGTTTTTCTCTTAAGATGAAATAGTTCAATCAGAAAACCAAAGAAAAAAAACAGAAAAATATACATATATATAATCTATGATTTGATATTGCACTTTTACTGAAATTGCAGAAGAAATAGTCTTCCTTTTAAGATGAAATGGTTCAATAAGAGACTAAGTCTTTTACACTTCTACTTGTGAGAGGAGAAATGGTTGTTATATTTCTCCTGGAATTGTTTTCGTTCCGCTGATAAAAATCCATTTCTGCTTGAAAGTCTCCTTAGCATGAAAAAGTAAAATGTTGAATATCTTACTATGTCTTTTGGACTTCTGCTTGTGAGAGGAGAAATGGTTGTTCGATTTCTACTGAAATTGTTTTCGTTTCTGCTAATAAAAATCCATTTCCCCTTGAGACTTCCCCTAGGATGAAAAAGTAAAATGATGAATATTTTACTATGTCTTTTCGACTTCTGCTTGTCAGAACAGATATGGATGTTCGAGTTCTACTAGAATTTTTATGACTGCTCCTAGCGGGTATGGGATTCTGCTTGAAATTCTTGTTTGGGTGAAAGACAAGACCATTAATTTCTGGAATTGTTTTAATGAAGCATTTCTGCTGAAAATGGAACAATTTCACGACTTTTGGGGATGTTGTCCAGCCCTCTCGAAAGAATAATGCAACTTGGCTTTAGTCCTTTGACAGTCGCCAACGTATATATAGAGTGAAACCTCTATTAGTGAACACCCCTCATTTATAAACAATCTGTTAAACTGAACACTCTTCGATCTCATCGCGCGAATTTTGCTTGCTTAGCTTCCTTCATTTATGAGCACCTCGTGATTCTGAATGTAAACGCATTTTTTTAGTCGCGTTCGTATATATTAGCCTTGTCAATATGAACTATAAAAGTGTCACCACTCAAGAAAATAATACTATTGGAGCGATAGAAGGGGAAATCCATGAATACATATGAAGAGAGGCAATGAGAAAAAAAATAATCAGGCAACTATTATCGATATTATTGTTTCTTGGATATGTCGTTATCTCGGCATTATATTACTCTTGAAGAAAATATTACACTAATGAAAGAGAATGAGTGTGATTAATCATATCGTGAATTACGTAATAAATTAAAATTATGAATTGGTTCTATATCAAACACTATTAAATGCGAAAGAGAATATATAAGTGATTATGAAATTAATCATAACGAAAATGTATAGAGAAAAATTAGTCATGATCTTACTCAAGGAATACAGTCGGTTCTGTCATAGCTCTTAGAGATGTTTATATGTAATGAGAAATAGATGTTCCTCTTCAATTTCACTAGTTCCATAATTGCAAATCGTGAGACTATGATGGAATTAAAGCAAAATCCCTATTTCTCAATCCTTGAACACCCCTCATTCAAGCCTCTTTTGGGAATACTCCATTATATTGAACGAATTCTTCTGGTCGCAATAATGTTCATATCAACTAGGTTTAACTGTATGCAAAAAATTACATTTTCATGAAGACTTGGTGCATTAAGAATCTGTGTACGCGAAAAAACTTATGTGTAGCGATAGACGTTCTATGCATGTACGGAAATCCATTATCGACATTGAAAAATTAATCAACAATTCTAGAAAAGATATTGTGATCTTGGTTTTTCTAATATTGACATGGAACACATCTAGTTATCTATCATTGAAAAGAGAACTCTTGTAGTGTATGTTCTCATCCAAAAAAAAGTAATTAATACTAAGCTTGAGTCTAAAGCGCTTGAATACATTTACTCACTGTATGTCTTTTAATCAGTATTTAGATTCTTAATGTATCAAGACTTGATGAAAATGTGATTTGTTATATAACAAGCGATAGCCCGTAGCCTGTTGTATAAAACCATATTGTAGTTTGTCAATTCAACTGAGCCACCAAATTTTGGCAGAAATCTATTCTTTCGAAATTTGTAAAAGATTTATTTGAATAAAGTCCTTGTATCAGACTAATGAGGAAATCTCGTAAGATGTTAATCACGGACTCGAAGAAGAGATATACTAGTCCATAGAGCTCGATAGGTTAATCACAGTGATGATAAATGTTTTCTCCCATACTACCTTCTTACACAGTTTTAAGATCGAATTAGCCCTATAGAGTTAGATTTTAACAAGCTTTTTTTTCATTATTGTAAGGATGAAACATGGTGCTGTTCGAGGCAAGTGAAAGAGAACACCTCTAAACCTTCTGATCGGCCTGTACATCATCGTGTTTTACCCTTACAATAACGTAGAAAAAGCTTGCTGAAATCTGATTCCATAGGTTCAATTCGATCATAAAACTATGTAAGAAGAAAGTACGGATCAACAAATGTATCATCGTCGTGATCAGCTCATCGAGCTCTATTGATTGGTATATCTATCCTTTCAATCCGCGATTAACACCTTATGAGGTTCCCTCGTAAAAAGGATTGATCGGAGAATGAATTGTTCACTGGATTATTCGTACTAACATATGAATTTAAGAAGGATGTGTCTCAATCCTGATTCAAATCAGAAAGATACTCTTTGTTTCAAAAAGGATTGCTTTCTGGATAAAAGTTGTGAGACACACTCTTTCGCATAAAATTAAGATTTTCGTCCAAGCTGCATCGTAAAGAAAATTCTCTAATAGTTTGAAACGAACGGTCAATTGATATTCTCTTTTGCTTTAGATTTGTGTTCTAATTAGTCAAAAGAGAAGAGACAGACTCAATAAAGATCTAGTTATGAACTCACTTTGATAAACAACTCCACCATCTCATCACTTTTGACTGCCTATAGTTTGAAAAAATGTACAGTACCCAGATAATAATTCAACTTTAAAATTAATCTTGCCCATTCGCTGTTTAAACTGAGCTATGTTTATTTTATTCAAGTTTTAATCAATGATAATATGTGTTGAAAAGATTGAACGAGCCAATTTTGAGCTTCCAATCCTGTTTGTGTGTAACTCTAGTAGACATTAATATGTTATGGTAGTTTTGCTCAGATAATGATCCATTTCACTCAAATATTGCAAAATACCTTCATAATGGGTTAGACATATGGTCCCGAACCGTCCCAGAGTTGAATTATTTCTATTTTTACTATCTAACCATTACGATATGAGCTCATTAGCTGTGGCACACCTCAAAACATATCATGAACAATATCGCTGGATTTATTTCAACTTGAAACTACAGAAATATCAAAATAAATACTTTAATAAGTATGCGATGCAGTAAGCGATGATATCTATATTTTTTATGCACTTGAGTAGTTCAGCCATGCACTATTTGCAAATCACTGAAGAACTTAAGAAAACCTTGAACACTCAACTCAGAAATTTGGTAGTCAATACACTAGCTTTTAAATGCTTTAATCATTAAAATCCTTGACTTAGAGTTTTACATTGAGGGCTGCTGCTATGAAGATGTGCACGATAATAGTTGTTGAATCACTTAAGTTGTGTCGATTGAGCTGCAAGATAATGAATTGTTTTGAGTGAAAACAACTAAGCATCGGCTGCTCATTATAAAGTTGAATCCTAATCGTATATATACGCACGTAAAGATTGAACTAGTTATTCTTTTAGTAGGTCTTAATTTGGAAGATGCCCCCCTGTAATCCTAAAACAGCTGCATATCATATAAAAGGACAATGGTATGGCTTATATGGTATGTATTAAACTTGACAAAAGTGTATATCGTGTGCGTTACTCACCCCTCTCTGCACTTAAGTAACTAGAGACGGCGGTTAGTGGAATTGCCATTAAAAGAACACCGAAACTCAGACCCAATGCTACCAATTTCCATCCAGCTATCGAACCACCGGAAGATGGTGCAGATGCACTCATTGTTGCACTTCTAAAGTAAACCTTTTACATGCAATATTGGCGAAGTATTAACGAACTTTGTTGGAGACCACGCCTCCGAGACTTTCGTTGGTTTTGATGTTTCACTACTTATTTCTTCGATAGATTGGATAGATTGTCTCTTTGGTTTCACCTGCTTATATAATTGTGTGCTCATTCAATATGCATGGAAAGTCAATCATATATACTTACTGTAATCGACGTCACTTTGAAGTTATCCAGCTTTATTTAGTTGTTATATTGTCACGGAGTGTTAGTTAACAGCAGTTTATACTAAAAACCCTAGACAAAAGAAATATGATTATCATGGATGTTTCGGTAGATTGTGGAATAGAAAATTTGTAGTACAATGCGTTCCAAAAGTTTATATCTAAAAATAAAATCTAAAATATTGTTCAACGGTTCAAGCGATGCACATCCAAAGCATGGGTAAGAGGGAAGTAAAGATTTACATCCAAGAGTATGCAATATGGATCAGTGATTATGATGCTTTATTTTATATTGTTCAAGCATTTTTTAGTACTTGAATTCTGTTGTTTTAAAAACCTCAATATCTACTTCGACAATTGCAATCTCAAATTAAGCTAAAAAGTGAACATCCATCGGTGTTCGATTGTTTTTCAGTCGGGAGTTAATGCATTTTGTATACCTTAGTGAGTTATGGCTACCCTTAAAAATGTTCGTGCCCATGACTTATTTCGTGGAGATTGAGCGTTTTTACTTTTATAGATATCAGAATTTTCATATATGAAAAACATTATCTCACCAGGGAGCCTATGCAACTGTCGGATGGCGTATCTGGATAGAGATTTGACTGCCATATGAGTGTAAAAATAAAGATTTTTTTTTGTTTTTTCTTCTTTACTCTGAAAAATTAAGATCTGAATTTTTTGACATCAAGTTTTCATTTAATACACAAGACAGTCATACTCATTCGAGTTGATTCCATCAATCTCGATACAACGTTAATTCAAGACTCGCTATAGACTAACACAGAAAAGAAAAAAAGGAGTACATTTTTTTCTCTTTGCTTGGAACCAAATAAGACATCGATCATACAGTATATCCATTAATTGACTCACCAATTTTTCTTATATTTTGTATAAAGAATGACTATGTCCAGCGCTATTGTATTTCCTTGTGTATTAAATGAAAATATTGTGTCAAAAAGTTCAGATCTTAGTTCCACAAGATATGCCATGGACTCCAACTATTTAAGGGTTTTGTTGGTCTCAGTAAGTCATATTCTTAGCTGAAATATGGAAGCAAACGGCATCCAACAGTTGCATAGGTTCCCTCGTGAGATAATGTTTTTTCTTATATGAGAATTCTAATGTCTATAAAAGTAAAAACGCTCAATCTCCTCGAAAACAAGCCATGGACACAAACATTGTTAAGAATAGACATAACTCATTAAAGTCCACAAAATACGTTAACTCCTGGCTGAAAAGTGTTCCAACACTTGGGAATGTTTCCTTGTAAGTGAGCTACATCGACATGAAACGAAAAACGTCATTGCTTCATCGTTTTTATGGTGACTTGAACAGCAAATGCTCAACATACTGCATTCAATATGCGACATCACAGTATTGAAATCTTCTCATGGATCATACTATGATCAAGCTTTAACTCTAAAGAAAAGGTTTGAATCGCGATCGAGCACTCTCATGACTCGTTTTTCTTAGCTTTAGTTTCCAGTCTTTCCTGAGATACTTTACAGTTTCATTGAGAAAAGCAATAGAAATTGTCTCTTCAGATCCAGTTTAACTCATTGGTTGCACTACCATCTAGGAAACTCATAATATAGGCAAGTTCATAAAAACCGTGAAATTATTATTTATATTGTGAAATTTCTGTTTCATATATATTCTCTGAAATCTTTCATCTTTTCATGAAACAGAATACAAAATTACACCTAATAATCAAGGTTGCCTACGCAATTGGCCTATGTTCAATCCAAGTACCTCTCTCTGTACGTGTAAGATTACATACCTAATGTGAATCTGAATTGATTGATATAGTGAGTGTGAAGAATAATCTCTTCACAGACGGATTATATATAAGCAAGAAGATGAATATTATAGGTTGTCTCTTCGCCGAAAACATCTCTAGTGAGGTAAGAGCATTGACGTATTTATTGACGTTTGCTGCTTATGATCAAGGCTTTTTTTCCACTAAATGATCAATAAACAAAATACAATTAGCTTACTCATGGATTTTTATAAGGACAACATTCATTGAAAGAGATCAAAAAGCTAAAGAAAACAATACAGAAGCATTTTAAATTAAATAAACAGTTTCTCTTCTGTAAAGTAAGAGTGTCAATTTCGGAGAATGAAAAAGTTTATAGAGGTAAATCAACAAAAAACTCCAAAACGTATAACATTACCTCTACGCTGTCGAGTCATTGAAGCTATCAGCGCGCAACAGCTTTTTTATGCTTTATTTCTGTAGAGAGTTGTGGGCTCCGATATACGGCACGGACACGACTGACCTTTTGGCAGGCTTAAGCTTAGACAGAATTCATTCTTTTAATAAATCATAGAATTACGAAAATAATTTTCTTATAGTGAAAATAAATCTAATTTTCATTTCCCTTAAGATTAAATCGAATCTATAATCTAAAAACAATAAGTTTATTACAGACGTTCATAGGTTCTGCATTTTTTTACCAAAATATTTTAGGATTGGTGAAATGAAAATCGTTTCTGAAGCTTTTGTTCAGAACCTTTTAAATTTTATTGGTTTCGCAAGTCTCTACGAGGGTGTGGGTGACAATGAGAAATGAGTGTAGAGAAAAGAAACAGAAGGCTTTAAAGTAAGTAATCATCTTATCTGTTTATGGGTCACACATCTATTTAAACGAACACAACTACATGAATATGTCTCATCAGGTACGAAGGACTTCATAAGAGACGTCACAAAGTCACAACAGGAGTCGAGCTTGTATCTTCAGATGACTGATCAACTATTTTAGTGGGCTATAGTTTTTGGTTAAAAACCATTATTGGCATTAGAACTTTCCTCGTTAGTTTTTTAATATGCGTGACGTTTCGTTCTGGGGGGAGGGAGCTAACTTTTACCAGGCAGTCCCTCGAGTGGCGGATGAGGGAAGCTCTAATGCGTTGCGCTGAATACTGAATGAGAAGCTGTGAACCAAAGGGTTAGAGCAGGCAAACAGAAAAGCGCTCTAATTAATTCTTCCCAGCAGGCATGGACAACAGTTATAATAGTGTAAGAGAAGGTGGCGTTGGGACCCAGAAATTTAGTATGGATGTCTTGACTGATTGGAGGAGAACAGGGCTTTTCAGGTCGTCATCAAGCAAAATCTCTTAGCTAAAGAAAATAAACTTACAATCGGTAGATGGAATGTTCGAATGATGCTATAAGAAAGTAAGTTCAAGCATTTAAAGAAACATAGAAAGGAAAAAACTAGATGTAGTTGGGTTATGTGAAGTCAGATATGAATTTTCTTGGGTAAAGTTGAGGATCAGAATGGGATTGCAATTGTTCTAGGCACAAGTGTGAAAAATTTCGTAGAAAGCATAGAGTTAGTAAATGATAGGCTCATGATGGTAAGGTTGAGAGCGGAGCCGAAAGATGTGGTGCATATTCAAGTATATATGCCTACCAGCGCGCATACAGATGAGGAGGTAGAGGAACTATATTTACAAATAGAAGAGTCGATAAGAAAAGAAGAGAAGGATAGTTATGTTGTAGTAATGGAAGATATGAATGCAGTTGTAAGTGAAGGAAAAAAGGATAAGATTGTAGGTAATTTTGGATATGGAATCAGGAATGATAGAGGAGATACGCTAGTTAATTTTTGCATAGAAAATAAACTAATAATTACAAATACATGGTTCAAAAATCATCTAAGAAGAAGGTATACTTAGAAGGCTTCTGGTGATAAAGCTAGGTATCAGATAGATTATGTGTTAGTGCAAGAAAGATATAGGAATAGTATAAAGAAAGCATGTGCACATCCGGGAATAGATTAAAGGCTCGGACCACAATCTAGTTATCATAGAGATGGAACTGAGGTTAAAGAAAGCTAAGACAGCCTTAGTAAGGAAAAGATGAGACTTAGAATAACTAAAACTTGTTACGGAAGATTTTGGAAATGTTATGGACAAAAAACTAGAGAAAGTTAAGACGAGTGGAGATCAAGATGTTGATGAGAAATGGATTGGACTTAAGAGTGTGATTATTGAGTCAACAAAAGAGATAGTAGGATTTAAAGAAAATGTCAAAGCTAGAAAGCTTTGGGTTAGTGAAAAACTGACAGCGAAGATGGATGAAAGAAGAAATTCGAAAAATATCAACAATGAGATGAGTAAGCTCACTCATAGAAGGTTGAACAATGAGTTGGGAAGGGAGACGGAAAAGGCCAGACAATAATTGTTAGAAGGCGAGTGTAAAGTAATAGAGGGATTTAGGAAAATGTGGTAGGTATGATTTTATGTACAGAAAAGTAAAGGTAGAATCGTGAGATGTATAGAATCAAGAGATGGGCAGAAACTGATAGCAGACGACGACATAATTACTAGGTGGGAGGAATATGTAAGAAAATTGTATCCAAATGAGAAAGAGGCTTAAGTGAAAGTAGTGTAGAAAGTGAATGGAGAGTGTTTTCAATATTAGAAAGAGAGATTAAAATGTCACTTAAGGAAAGGAAATGTAAGAAAGCAATAGAAGTAGATGAAATACCCATCGAATTTCTAAGAAGTATGAAAGATGAGGGAAGGAAGGCTTTAGTTGATATGGGGAGTGAAATTTCTGAAACTGGTTTGTGGCCCAAAAAATTCTTAAAAATCTTGTTAATATATATAGAAAAGAAAGCAGGAGCTAGTAAATGTGAAGATTTTAGGACAATTAATTTAATTTCACATGCAGCAAAAATGTTATTAAGAGCACTAAGTAGGCGGTTACAAGGTAGCTTAGATATGTGCTTAGGAGAAGAGCAGTACGGTTTTAGGAAAGGCGGAGGCACCAGGGGCACAAGAGGCCTAATGAGAATAATAGAAGAGAGATTAACAGAAAGATGTAATGATTTGGTGATCTGTTTTGTAGACTTGGAAAAAGCATTTGATAGAGTAAATTGGGACCAGAGGTGCACGGGGCACAGATTTTTACACCCCTGCCCGCCCTGGCCCGTGAACGTCTAGCCCTGTTATGACGTTATATGACTTAATAAATTGTGATAATTTTGTATTTTTATGATGTCAAAATTGATTTAGTCATGATAGTTGTTGAGATTTCACCTTCCTCGAGCAAATACATCACTTGCTTGGTGTTTACACAACTTGAGAGGGACTTATTTGTTGAGATTTCGAAAAAAATAAACACACTGTGTACAAGAGATTTTTTCATCGCTCACCCGCCTGCCTCGCCCATAGATCTTCTGCCCCGTGTCCCGTCACACCCCGTGAATCTCTGAGAAGAAAGCCCCGCTCCGTGAAAAATCACGGGGACCCGTGGGGCGCCCCGCGCAGCTCTGATTGAGACAGGTTGCTTGAAATATTAAAAGCTAAAGACACAGAATGGAAAGAAAGAAGATTAATAAGAAATTTGTATAAGAACCAAAGAGTGATAGTTAAAATAGGTAGCAAGGAGTCTAAAGAGATAGAGCTTGGTCGAGGGATGAGACAAGGATGTTGCTTATCTCCTATACTATTTTACCATTGAATGTCACTGAAGTTTTATTCAGATATAAATACGATTCTATTAGGTATTGGTGAATATTTTTACATATTTTGCAAATAAAGTACATTAGAAAGTACTTCGAATTGTATGATATGGAGTTACTTCTATCTTGTTCATGATGTTAGGCAATACACGAGAGATGCTACAGACATAGCTAGAAAACTCAAATAGACATTATTATATACTTTAGTCATTTTGTCAAATTTTTTAGACTTTGTTACATATTTTATGGTGTTTTCACGATAAATGCATTACAGAAATTGTCTCATTTGTACACAGACAAATTAATTGAATGTTTTTGTGAATGTTAATGAATTTAAGTTGGATGTGAGTGATGTATTATATTGTTATATTGGATCTTAGTATTATTTTTCTATTACTTTTACGCTATTGCCATGTTTCTAGGAAAAAGTTTATTAAGAAAAGTGATTTGGAGATACCATTTATTCGAATGAAAATGTAGATAATGAGCATCTTTGGGTGTTAGTGTGGCAAGTCTCTGTTTGAGGGTACAGTTTTTCTATCGTTCATACAAAGTAGGTATTAGTGGGTGTTAGTGAGGTTGGTTTCGATAGATCTCGAAAAGTGGTATGTTTCGAGTCTTAGCATAAATTATTAATACCCATAAAATAATCTTAAATGACTATTCTACGTTTTATTAGAATATTTAATAAGTTAATACTTTATTATTCTATCAAATAATTTGAATAGAATTTAATTAATTAAAAGTTTTGTATTATTGTCAAGTACTTTGATGAATTGTTTCATTCCTTTTTATACTTACTACATTTGGATGTAAATATACACGAGTTAATGTTATATTTGTATTAAACATTTTAATAAGATATGGTATAGAATTGTCTGTAATATTATTTCTGCAAAGAGTAAATAGAATAATTATTACGTGCAAATGTTCGAAATACTTTGAATACAATTCTTTTAATATTTTATTATTATGTAAAGCTGAAAACAGAATTGATAAATATATGGTCGTAATAAAATTATTGTCTAAGAAAAACTTTGTACATTGTTTACTAATAATTGCTTGTTCGACAATAATCTTTATACTTTCAATAGTCAAAATTTGATGGGTTAAATAATTTCTGAAACGTAATAGACGTAGAGAAATTAGTTTTTCAACTTTTACATTTCGAGAGAATATACTTGTTGATGTAGTTATTGTTTTTTGATGATTAACTTCTTTGTTATAAATGATTGAATGTGATTGATTAGAAGTAATATTTAATTTGATGAGAGGAAATGCTTCATTAATATCTCTCAAATGAATAATATCAAGATCTTTTTCATTCGATCGAGATAATCCAATATATTGAAATTATGTTGGAATGAGAAGAATTTAATTTTTTAAGTAATTATAAGAATGTTGTTTAATAAATTTTGCATTGTAACATTCGAATGATAAGAAGATATTCTCTTTCTTATAGAATCATACGGTTGACTTATCTATAATAAAGCAATGGACAATGAACAAAATGTCAAATCATGAAAAATAAAAAACTTTTCTGGTAAATATTTTTTAACAAAATTATCTTCTACATCTCCATAAAAAAAATTAATTTGAATCAATGGAAGATGATTACGAGCAGTTAATAAAAGTTTTAAATAGCAAGACCATGATGTCAATTTTTGTTTATCACCATTACAAAGTATAGCATTGAGAACAGAATAAAGACATCGATTATAAGGTTTCCATCTTATTGAACAAAGATTTATTGAGACTGATTCATCGAAAGGAATTGCACAATTCTGTTTTGGTATCAATTCAACGAGAGGATCAACAACTTTTTTGAGTAAAATACTAGGAGTTAATTCATCATCTTTAATAAACAAATATATTCGTTGCAGTTCTTGAACGATTTCCTAATGAATAATATTTTTCTTTTGATATATTATCGTTCATATATACATACGCCATTCATTTACTTTTCATAATGTCATTATATTTAGAATATATATAAGATATTCTATTTTGTATTGGTTCAATAAGTATTATTTTCTATCTTAACAACACTTATGTCAAAAAAAGTACAATATCATTTATTTTGATAGCATATATACCATATTTTTTCACGATTATATATACATGTTTTTTTCTAAGGAGATTCGTAACTAATTGATAAATAAATGGTAAAAAAATTTAAAAAATTATTGATGAAATGTGACAGTAAGTTTTCTGTATGATTTATGAAAGAATTCTTATCTTTCAATTTACTGATTAATCCAACATGTACTCTGTAACTAATGGTAATACTAATTTTATAAAACATTCTAGTAGAATGTTTTGTTCATTATTCATTTGAATGATTCGTTATTATGCTTTTTGAACTTTAATTCATTCATATAATTGCTTCGATAGATACAATATGATTTTTATGGTCCGAAGAATCTTTATATTTATAATATTTTATTAAATAACTATGAAAAATGTGTATAAATTTTACAATGGAAACATATATTATTAATGTTTTTGTTTATTTAATTAAAATTAGATATATTATTTGTCACTAATAATTATATTTTTTATTGTGAACGTTCTAATTTAACTTGTTCACCATTCTTTGTTTTAATAATTAAATGTTGTTCATCTTGAACTTCTAAATTTTGTATATTAGAAATTAATCCACTAATTAAACCTTCTTTACGCATTTCTTCTGGTGGACCACCCATCAAAGTTGACACAGCAGGACCAGCTTTCCATTCATTAGTTGTCGGATCATGTTCCAAACCACTATTCATATTATTGACAACATGCGCATGAAGACGATACGAATTTTGATTTTCATCATTACGACTTATATTAAACTCACATCCAATACATTCAGGATGCTGTGAATAATCAACAATTTTCCATTTGCCTACAATATTACCAATTTGTGATGCCATAATGGTATAATTTATTTGAATAAATCTAAAATAACAATATAGATAAGAAGAATAATAGATCAGTTTGTATGTTTTATGGTGTATTTTGGCTATTATTTGAAAATAAAAAATAATGTTTGTCTCTACGTAAAAAAAAGAAAATGAAAAGAAAGATAAACAAAAACCGACAACATGAAAAGAAAAAAAAAGTTTATGGAACATAAGTTCGATATATTTTCTTTGCTTTCACAGCCATTACCCTCATGCAATGCTGCGTAGTGTGCATTAATTGCGTCTATTATTGTATTGAGTGCATCTAAAATAAACCAACATTCGATTCTTTTATAACAACAAAACTACAAGTAATATTAAAAGAAAAAAATGTAGCAGTGATGGTAAACAAAAAAACAATAATCAATACTGTACCTATAAAATTATATCTTTTAACAGCGTATTTTAAAATTATATATAAATACAAAAATACTTAATTTATCTATAGATGCACTGAATATACTGATATAGTTTAAATTATGAATTATAGAATTAAATTTAATAATATATTTTAAATTATTTTGTCAAATACCGAGTGAACCAAAATAATTGCAACATTGGTAAATCCTTTAATGTTAAATCTTTTTTTAAAAGATGTGCCATAAAATTCTCTATACGAATGGCAATACAAGTTTCTACCGGGTTCCTATAATAACTTTCGTATAAGGCTAAAACTGAGGCAATGTGAAATAATGAAATGTTCCACCGAATTTGTTTTGTTTCAAATACATCCCGACTAAAGAATATCATAGATTTTTTATTTTCTTTTTAAGATATGTGCTGGGAAAAGCTCTACAAAAACTGTATGAGCAACTTATTATAGCAAAACAAAAAAATTCTTCCAAATATTTTGTCCGGTGGGATATTTCATTATTTCACAGTGCTTCTGTTTTAGTCTTACACGAAAGTTTTTATACGAACTTGAATTGTCATTCTTATAGAAATTTTACGGTACATTTTTTTAAAAAAGAGTTAATGTTAAAGGATTTACCTATGCTGAAACATTTTTAAAATATCCCATGTTGCAATCATTTCGGTTCACCTGGTATATTAAATATTCTGCCATTTATTTTCTTATTGCTCTTCATATCTTTAATTATATATGGCAGATATCTTTTTTTTACTCTATTTGTATACGAGTGAGTATTTTTTTAAATAACTTATAATAGAAAAATAAATTTCAGGATTTTCTGATCCATTTCTTATAAAGTTTTCAGCAGATGTTTTTAAGAAAAAAACAATCTGATAAGTTGTTTACACTTAATTCTCAATTATCAAATATAGAATTAAACTACTAATCGAACATATACACTGTAATTTTTTTTAAAATTCTACTATTTGAAAAATCTATCTTAAATATTCTGAAGTATTTTTGAGGTTCTATGGATTATCCGACGAATTTTTAGTAATTCGCAAATGCTTAATTTCCGGAAAAAATCATTTCCTATAAAGTAAAATATCAACATTGATTTTAATAAACTCAAAAAACAGTGCCAATGTGAAGAATCATTTGAACAATGGTCGTTATCGATCCATTATTCAATCACGTATATAAGCCGGCAGATCGTGTTTTTCATTCATTATACTCTTTAGCAGCTGACTAGTGAGTTGATATCTTGTATTTTTAAAGCTGCTCTATGACTCAGTTCACTTAGTATGTATTTAAATTAAAATTCTTCAATTGCTAAAATTATAGTTCTTCTTTTTTTTCGGCAGTTAAAAAAACGAGTAAAAGCACCTCAGAAGGTAATATTAGAAAAAAACCTATAATATACAGCTCGATACATCTTTATATCCTCTTTTCAATGGTGAAAACTGTAATTCTTTATCTTGTCTCCATTAACAGTTAATCGAAAAATACTTACTAGCATTCAAGACACTGACACATGTAAACAAAACAGATCCTGTCTCCTATTTTATTATTATGATGCTAGTTGAAGTACGATCAGACAGCATAGAACAATAGAGCATTCTTTTTCTTTTGAAGACTATATAGATTGAAAATTTCTTAAAATTTTTTATAAAGATTACGGAACCTTTACTACTACTTTTGGTATGCTATAAGTAGTATTTACATAAATATGCTAAATTCATATCATATCTTCCTTTACGACACTATAAAGAAAAGGTTCATCAAAAAGAAAAAAATTGAAACTTCCAGAATAGATAAATCTTGATGAGTAGAGTAACATCGGACGACCGATAATAAATGGCTGCACTTTGTATTTCATATTTTCTTTATCAAATAAGTATTGTTTAAAAAAAACCAAGTATATCAAAAAATGTAGCGTGAAAATTTCTACGATTTAGGTAAGACCGCATCTTTTGGTACACGATAGACTCGATTATTTTTTATACATTGTAGCGCTTTTCACACCGCATCTTATAAATAAAACCTATTTAGTAGTAAAAATATGAAATATGAAGTGTGGTCATTCATTATTGATCACGTGGTAGTTGTTATAGACTCAAAATTTTCAGATACTTCTTTCAAGATCATGCGATAATCAGGGACTTACCAGCTAAAGTTCATGAATTTCCTTCAAATGAACTAAACAACTGTTCAAACAATTCTTTTCATATAAACTAAACTGTTCAAAATATTTTAAATAAACGAAAGGTTTTTTTTTTATCCGGAGGTACTTTTCCCAAAAACAGAACAAAGTTTTTTTTGTATCTCGTTTTCTTCAAATGAAATAAGTCTAAATATGAAGAATATCTCACCAAAAACTTTTTTTTTATTTGAACAGACTTTTATTCTATAAGATCTGTTATATGTTAGCTATAGAATTCTTTTTAACATACAAAACGGTATTTAGTACTTGGGAGAAAAGTTTCTACTTGATGATATGACTAACATGTGAGAAACGACAGCAAGTATACAAGACAATATCACAATGCCCAAAATAGGGCGTCTATTGTAAATATGTGCTAACAAACTAGAATCCCGCAATTCTAGATATTATCCGAAATCCGATACTAGTTTCGACTAGAAAAAATTGAAGAAAAACGGTTCCACTTTAAGATCCTAGGAAATGTTATGGGGACTGTTGATCTGATGATATATTATGCAGAAATTTGTATTAGGTTTTCTGAGAAATGTCTACATTTTTTTTGTTGATATTTATTAAAAAGCAACTCCTTCAAAAGATGCAAGAAAAAGAAAACGTGTACAATCAACATTCAACATCGTCAATTGATAAAAATTATCTAAGAATAACAACATATAGATGAGCCTAGTTCTCATTAAAAAAGACTTTCTGTTCCAACGATTTCGGATTTCCGAAAGTGAAATATTTTGAATTTAATTCTAGCATTATTCTTTTCTATAAAACATAATATAATGACTCTACGAACATTTGATTATTACTTGTCTAATATTCACATATCCTGCAATGTTCCATATTTTTTTCTCTCATATGGCATTTTCTGGTATCACATTCTAGAATATTACAATTCGATAGCATATATGGACAGAATCATTTGATATACGTAGATCTTGACATAATGAAATATCCTAGAACTGGTTTTTATACTTCTTTTTTTCCCTTCTATATGACTCAAAAAAACACGTAACTATTACAATGCTCATATAATTTTTGTCACATACCGAACATATCAAGAAATTAATAATCTTTTTCGTATGATTATATAGATTGTCCAGTAAATCCACCATTAAAGCTCGATCAAATGAACTCATTTTTTCACGGAGGATAGAGATATGTTCGCACTTCAAATCCACACAGATAAGGTGAGGATGAGGAGATTGGCTTTTTTCTATTTATAAAAAAGTGAAATTTTCTTGTTAAAGTCAATAATGGTATATATAAAAAGGTTCACAGCTCTATCCTTCGTAAAAAAAAATCAGTTCATTTGGTCGAGCTGTAACGGAGATTTTCAAATTTTTTTTGTTTTAAATCTTACTGGATGCCCTATATATTCGTGCAATAAAACATTTGATGTTAATTATATAATAAAAATTAAAAATATTAAGATGAAAACCTTTGATGAAATCTAAGTAATATTTTATTTAGTTTAATAAAATATATAATAGAAAGATTGAAATATGTTAATTAAAATACTTCTTATTAGTTTTATTATAAGTAAATATATTCTTTTGTTACTATTGTGAACGTTTTAATCGAATTTGTTCATTATTATTTGTTCGAATAATTAAATACTGTTCATCTTGAATTTCCATTGATTGAATATCAGATATTAAGTTTTTAATCATATGTTCTTTATGCATTATTTCTGGTGTACCAAGCATTCGTGTTGACATAATACTATGAGATTTCCATTTATTATTTGTAGGATTATATTCTAAAACACAATTTAAATTATTAACTATATGTGTATGAAGATGATATAAATTTTGATTATCATCATCACGACTTATTTCAAATTGATAATCAAGACATTCAGAATGTTGTGGATAATCATTAATTTTCCAAAAACCTGTTATATTAGTAACTTGTGATGACATAATAATAGAATTTATTTGAATAATATCTAGAATAATAAACATGAATTTTGTATAATCAGAAGAGAAAGAAAAGTCTGTTGAAATTAAAATGTTGATATTCGATCTTATTATTAATTAAATAGAGCATATATCACATATTTTGAATAGTTTTATCATCTTCATATAGTTATATATTGTTTCTTTCTATAGAAAATGAGAAAAACAATAGTATGTGTTGTTTAAGTTAACATAAGTATATCTATGAATATTGCCAGCACATTTCATATATGAACAATCAAAAAAAAAAAGAGAAATAATCAACTGTCTATTGATTCATTTAATTAAATATATTTTGTGTTATTGGTGATGGTGCTGCTTTTATAAAACGTTCTAATCGAACTTGTTCATTATCATTTATTCCAATAAGTAATTGTTGTTGACTTTCAAGTTCCAATGTTTGTATATTAGAAATTAACTGACTAATTATACTTTCCTGATCCATTTGTTCTGATGATCCATCCATCATTGTTGATATAAAATTAGAAGTTTTCCATTGATTAGTTACAGGATTTTGTTGTAAAGTACAATGTAAATTATTAACTATGCACGCATAAAGATCATATATATATTTTTCATGATCATGACGAGTTATTTTAAATTGACATCCAATACATTCAGGATGTTGTGGATAATCAAAAATCTGCCAATCACCTTCAACACCACTAAATTGTAAAGTTTTACGATCTAATAGAGAAGGTATTTGTTGTAATCGAAAGATTTTAGCTGTACCATTTGAACTAAAACTTACAACTACAAAAATTTTTCATAGAATAAATATATATTTAATTGTAAAATCCTACCAGGAAACAATGGTTTTGGATATGGAGATTGAATATGAAATGCTAAACCTAATGGTCGATCATTATGAAATATATACATTTTTAAATCTTCATCAGTTAATTGTAATAATATTCCAACTTTATCATTTGATTTAATACGATTACCAAATGCTGATACTAAGAGTGAATTACCATCCGATAAATTACCTAAATAGTTCATAGCTTTAAGTCCCCATCCACTTTGAAAATGTTTTTCTGTTGTCAAACCAACCGAAGCACTTACACCATCTTCTTCATTTAAGTTTTGAAAATCTACTACCCAAAAATATTGTCCATTTTGATTAGCTGGATCTTTATACATAACATTAATTGGAGTATTATAATCATCATCTTTTGTACATGTGATTGTATCATCATTAACATTAACAGCTGATGTATTTTTACTTTCTTCAACTATCCACGACATAATATTAACGTTTGAAACGATTGTGTATCTGTCAATCTAATGTATAAGCTAAATCATAAGAAAAAATACGAAAAAAAATGATATTTTTATGCTTCATTAAATAACCACACACGAGGTTAGTAGAATAATCTTTTTTTGTTATGAAAAATAATGACAAAAAAAGGCGTATCTTTCTATTCAATAGACGTTACAAAATAAAAGGATGAAAAAATGAGAAAATGAATTGTATAATATGTATGAGATGATTGCCTTATTTTGTATACTATAAATAGAAGGATTAAAGGCATATTATCATTCAAGATTAAATATAGATTGAAATATCAGTTCCTAAATTATCCCGTTCTTTTATCTTTTCTGTTGTTGTATTTGATAAAATACAATCGTATCAGCGTATTGAGCGATCAAAATTGACCAAATTTTACTTAACGACTTAGTTAGAGCCGATGATTATAACTATTATATTTATAAGATGTTTCATATGAAAAATTAAGAATGAATATTTCTCCAATCAGAGCATTAATTCTTCTCAATTTCACCAATTGATATCTACAGTTATCATAGCATTCTTTTTTTAAAGTGATATTAATGTAATATATGACAATTTTCAATGAATACACTACTACCCTTACAACAACATCACTATTACTTTAGATTCGGAGAAGAATGAAAATAAGTACTTGCTTAAGCTTAATTTTATAAAACATTGCTGAAGACATATCTCGTCAACAACGACATCATATCTACAATTTATATTAATTATCTTGGTTTATATAATCATATTTAACATAGTTTAATGAAAATAATAAATAATCGATTAAATTATGTTAGTCAGACAAATAAAAAAATATTTATAAGTTCGATTGATTTAGTTTCTATTTATTTAATTAAATAGACCAGTATTTCTTTGGCTTTTTAATTATTTAACCAAATATATTTTCGGTAACTGCCGCTGGTGGTGGCTTCGTAAAACGTTCTAATTCAATTTGTTCACCATTCTTTGTTTTAATAATTAAATGTTGTTCATTTTGAACATCTAAATTTTGTATATTAGAAATTAATGTACTAATTAGACTTTCTTTTTCCATTTCTTCTGGTGAACCACCCATCAATGCTGACATACCAGGACCAACTTCCCATTCATTAGTTGTAGGATTATGTTTCAAACTACAATTCATACTATTAACAACATGCGCATGAAGACGATACGAATTCTGATTTTCATCATTACGACTTATATCAAAATTCACATCCGATACATTCAGGATGTTCTGAATAATTAACAATTTTCCAATCTCCTTCAACACCACTAAATTGTGATGGTGCACGATCTAGTGATGTTGGAATTTCTTGTAATCGACTAATTTTAGCGGTACTATTAGAACTAAAACTTACAACTATCAAATTTTTATAGAATAAATATATATTCAATTATGAAATCTTACCAGGAAATAATGGTTTTGGATATGGAGATTGAACATGAAATGCTAAACCTAATGGTCGATCATTATGAAATATGTAGACTTTTAAATCTGCATCAGTTAATTGTAATAATATTCCAACTTTATCATTTGATTTAATACGATCTCCAAATGATGCTACTAATAATCCACCGCCATTTGTTAAATTACCTAAATAGTTCATAGCTTTAAGTCCCCATCCACTTTGAAAATGTGTTTCTGTTGTCAAACCAACTGAAACACTTCCACTATCTTTTTCTAAATTTGGAAAATCTATTTGCTAATAATATTGTCCATTTTGATTAGCTGGATCTTTATATAAAACATTAATGGGACTACCATAATATCCATCTTTTGTACATGTGATTGTATCACCATTTACATTAACAGCTGATGTATCTTCACTTTGTTCAACAACCCACGACATAATAAAATTTCGATTTAAATATGATCAATTAAGAAAATCTAAAATAATAATAAAATGATAGATGAAAAGAAAAGAATAACAAATTTATATGACGTCTGTTAAGTAAACTATGTTCTTTTCATCCAACATTTATATAGTAAATATTGAATGAGAAGAGAACAGAAAAAATATTTTTATAACCATCATTAATAATATATTTGCGTGAAATACCATAAAAATAATGAAGAAAACAAGATGAATCAGTAATGCATCAAAGGTAACATATACATTCCTATTCTATCATTAATATGAGAGAAAAAAACAGGTGATCGATATATATATGTATATTTATTTCTTCAATTGAAAAAAGAATTAAGTTTAATAAGATCTCATTAAATGGATAATTTCAAACAAATACTAGAACATATTGAAAAAATGATAAATTAAATACAATTACGACAAAGTTACGACATAATCTTAAGAGAAAAAGCTATTTTTGATAAAAAAAAGTTATAGAACAGCGAAACTGAAGTGCCACATCGTACGTGGCCATGATAAATGTAAAACAAATAGCCACCAGTGGAGCTATTATAACGAGAGATGGCGCTTTATGTAACAATATATGATAGACAATTAGAAAAACGTAGAGGGATGTTGCGACTCAGTTGGGATGGGCGAGGGGATATTAGGATATATGAAAACTTCTTAAATAAAATGAATTCAAAAATAAAGAATGTTATGTTGATGAAATATGAAGCGTTAAAACAGAAAAAGAGTAAAGATATGAGAGAGAAAAGAATGAAAGTTGAATATGAAATAGAGAACATCTGATTGAACAATTGATAAAAATATGCGATGTAGACAGATAGTGTTCTCTCATTAATTGAGACAATTCTTATTCTACAATGAAATTACATAAAAACCTCGATTAAGTGATGCCATTGTGCGCATTTCTTTTATTTTGATTTTATCTATACTTACATTTTATTTGTTCTAGTGATTCAAAAGAAAAACATCCATCTTAGAAAAAGATATTTATATACATACAAATTGAATGCACTTCAGATAAATTTAAAAACTGGCCAAGATAAATTGACCGTAAAAATAGAAAAAAATTAGTCAAAAAAGTGAGCTCTAAACTGCGTAAACTCCAAATTTGAAGCTTACTTACACATTAACATTTTACCACTCATATTCAGTCCATGTATTACGATTCCTGATAATAGCATATTATCCAATTGTTAAATAGTTGATAATTAATTAACTAGTACTCAACTAGTTAACACTAATCAATTTAAACACTCGTCTAATTAGCGCTAATTGAGGTATAACTTAGGAGTATTAGCATTCTGGGTTCGCAACAATGGAAGCCACAATCTGACAACCCCACGTAGAATTTGTTGGAATCTATCTAGGGATCTTATCGAGTTTTTGGGATCTAGCTGGGAATACCATCTAAAAATTTTCGGGTTCTATTTAAGGATACTATCGAGAACCTTTTGAGACCTACTTGGAAATGCTATCTAGAACTTTTTGAGGGCTATCTGCAGATGGTATTTAGAATTTTTTGAATCCTCTCTGTGAATACTATTTAGAACATGGGTGCAAGTCGTGCAGTCAGTATTCCAATTAATAACAAATACATGAAAATTAATGTATGACTCTCTATAAGAGAAAAAATGGTGAGGATCTTAAGTCTGATCGATTGAGATAATTTTCCACAATGTTATTTTGTACTTGCTGAAAAATTAAGCTTTTGTACCTGGAATACTCTCTCCCTGGTATTCGAAAATTGCTTTTGTCGTTCTTCACATTTATGGTCTTTGGAAACAGATAGAATGTAGTATAGTGATATCCAATATCCGATTTTTTTCCATATACTGTTAATAAACAAATAACCATCTCTTGATTGTGTTGAAGGAATTGTATTTACTGTTCTCTCCGTAAGTTGACAAAATGAAACTTCCCGATGTTTGCATTGCATTTGAAGGAAGAACCGATCGAACCACATGCAAATTTAGTAGAGCTGTTTGTTCAATTGTATTAAACCATTGTTGTAGTTCGTTGAATGAGGTTGTTTTCACATAGAAGAGAACAGGAACACCCTTGTTTAAGGAAATTGAGAATTCAATGAATGTATCTGTTTTTACGTCGTATTTAATTTTACGTATGACGGCAGTGCAATCTTTAATACAGAATATATGCTCAACTTTAAATAATTGTAAATACCATTGTAACTGACTTAATCTTAATTTACATTCTATTGTCACATCTTGACTAGCTCCATTAAGAGTGTTGAGTGTTGTTATATTGGGAAGACTACCAAGTCAATTGAGACGTAAGAAATTATAATTGTTTTTGCCTCCAAGAGTATAGTAGCATAAGGCGAAAGTTTTTATTGTTTCATCATATCTTTGTCCTTGTTTTGATCTTGTAATATATTTTTATTGTCGTTATTATAAAATTCGATAAAAAAAGATGATTTTCATCATTTTGATTTTTGTTGACGTAGAGTTGAAAAACAGACTGGAGCAGAGTACTACTTTTTACAATTTCAATTATTTTTTTATCAAATAAAGACAAAGAATGGGAATATAATTGTTCGTATTTCATTTGAAATAATTTTAATAAATATCCAGAACTATTTTCAGATCTGGCCTTATTATGAAATCACCATTCTTCAATTTAGCACATGAACTACTTTTCAAGTCATCGAAATCTATATCATCGTTTTCAAAGAATTCAAGAATGTCATTGTTTTGAAGATATAATATCTTCAAACAATTTGCTTGTCAATTTTGTAGTTAAATTAAAAAACTCTCTTCTTTCAACTCGAAGAGATCATCTGGTAAAGTAGATAAGCCATTCTAAACGTTAACTATTAATCTTACATAGTCATCTAAAATAATCAGAATGCAAACTGTAAAAGAAAAGAAAATTAGAGAACAAGAGAGGAATATTTAAGTGAGAAAATTGTTCCTATGATTTTAAATAACTAATTGGAATGAAGACTCATGAACTTTTTCCTAATCATCCATATAAAAAGGTTTTTTGTCAATAATGTAATCAGAAATAATCGCGAAAAATCATTTACTCAATCAATTAGTTCAACGATTTTTTATTATAATCGATTGAGTAAATTATTTTTCTTTATTCTTTTGTGTTCAAATTATTGATTAAAGTCGTATGATTGTAATTCATTAAAAACTGATTCTTTCGTAACTATAAAGAAAATGTTTTTCATGTGAGTAAACACATCTCCTTCGCAGTTTCTAAATCCACCATTGATATAACGTCTTTTCTCTCTTGAAATGCTACAAATTTTATTTTGAATGTTCATGTCCAATTGTATTCTGTCAAATAGAATGAAAGAAATAAGCATTTTATTGAGTGAAATAAGGAACAATGTCATTTATTTTCTTTCTGTGATTCTCTTTTGTCAGAATATACATTAACATAGACCTATTTTATTTTGATATTGAACTTAACATCTGAATATATATTTGTTATAGATCTTTCTTCTGCTTATTTCCTCTTGCTCTCATTCTGTAAAGATCGTATCATCTCTCTTCCTTAAATCTATTCATAAACGTCTTTCGAAAAATTTGACAAGACGTATTCTGCTTTATTTTTACTCTACATCTCAACTCTTCTAATGTTTCAACATTTGCCGATGAAGACTTCTATGGATTAATACAAACAACTTTACGAAATGTTGTTTCTGATCTTCTTCGATTTCGACGTATCAGTACTGTTTCAAATTTTTTATTAGAAGATATCTTTGAAGTTTTATCTATTCACATGGATGATCCAGATTTTAATGAAATTAGAAAACAATTATATTATCCAACAAAAAAATGGTTCAATAATCGTTACACATGAAGTAAAAACAGCTATTCGATGTTTGAAAGAGTCATTATTAAGAAAAAGATAACGAAACTTCAATGACAAACATAACTGATATTATCTTCAACTTTGGCAACCATATCGACGCTTATTTACTCTTTTAACTATTAATCAATATAAAGAAAGTGTGCTGAAAATATTCGAAGTTTGGTGTAGAAATAATGAACACAATTTAAAGATAGAAGAATTGAAATTAGTTAAAGGGAATGATTTTTATTTGAATCTAATTCAGCATACAAACGACATTGAAGGTTATGTTTTGTGTCAATGCAAAACTAAAATTATGTTATTTGAAAAGGATGGAAAAATTATTATTGTCATCTGAGAGATTCAAATTGTTTATTAATAAAAAGATTATTGCAAGAACAAGAAGAAAATAAGAAGCAGTCACAATAATCGTCGTCTTTGATTTCTTCTTCTATAGAACCATCAAATATTGCTTTTTGTCCGTCTATATTAACTAACAGAGACGACCCAATACAAAAAAAGAAATACAAAGCAGTGAACGTTAAAATACTTTTTAAGCAAGATATTTCCTTTTTGTCTTTGAATGTTTTGTTCAGATGTAAAAGTGTTTTCTAATCTTGATGTATGAACTGTGATATAGTTTTACTTATTCTTGATTTTTGTTATTTATACTGTAAGCGACTAAATTTATTCCTCTATATGAATTCTCGAAAATAAAACAGAAAGTAAAACAAATACGAAGTAGTAAGATAGTTTGTTAGTGGTTATTCGGTGACCGCTCACTTCGTTACATGACATTTCGTCCCTTACTATTCGTCCCCCACAACTCGTCCCAATTGCATTTCCTTCCTTTACAATTCGTCCCCTTACAATTCGTTCCAATTACATTTCGTCCTAATTATATTTCGTCCCTTTACAAATGATCCCTTTACAATTCGTCCCAAATTTATTTCGTCCTCTTACATTCCGTCCAATATTATGACTATTTATTTATATCATAGCAATATTAAGAAGAGTTTATTTTAAAAAATTCAGGTATTTATATTCAAGTTCATAGAAATTCGAGTTAAATATTCATCTATATTATTGACATCATACGACTGTGCTATTCTTTTTAATCGTGCATCAATATTAGCATAAAATTTTTTTTTCTTCTTTGGTTGTTCACCAGCACGAAGTCGTTCAATATCGATTTCAAATCGAGACTGTTCACGTATAATACATTTTGCAAGTTTAGTCATAGAAGGATGTTTGATCGATACCCGGTTATTAAACGCATGATGCCATCCCTCAATGTGGTTATTCGATCTTGGTAAATCTTGTATTACCCGTTCATAAGTATTCCATAACTGTAAATCAAATGTTGGTTTACCACGTCGATTACCTAAATTAGAGTTATACAATATTAGTTATATTGAATACATGAATATAAAATAACATAGACCTCTTCCTTTCTTTTGTCCCACCCATACTCTTTCAAAATAATCAAGAAAAGGATAATCTTCATCATCAAAATCATTGATGATTGACGAATAACCATGAATAACATCACCAACAGGTACAAATGCAAGTCCCATAAGCTTTTTCACGTTTCTTCGAAATTTGTCGTCGTTGATGTATTTATTTTGTAAACCTAATGACTGTAATTCTCTCCACAAACATTTTCCAAAATGAAATATGCAACCTAAAGTTATAGAAAATTAATTTTTAACGGAGAAAAATGTCATATATAAGATTACCAATTTGAACTGCTTCAGGAAACATAGCTTTAGTTGATTTAAGAGTAGCACTTTCAAAATCAACCAGGATAGATTCAGGTTCATAATCATAGTGTAATAATAACTGCTCAAAAAATCTATTATAAGTATTAGTTTCTTTTCCATTGAGTAAAACATATACAAGAGGAATTATTTGAAGTGAATACATTCCATGTATAGTAAATAACTGATAATAACTTTTTGGACAAATCTAAACAAACTGATTTTATTAAAAGAAGTTAAAATAAACGAATACAAACACTGAACGTCCCGTCCATGAACCAGTGTGAGCACTGGTTCAAGACCGATAAATTTTTGTCACATGTAAATATAACCATAGAATCATCTTCATATAAGATGAAGCTTTCACCACGATCTGTTTGACGTAATATAAGAGGTAAACGACCATGAGGATCAAGTTGTACAGTTGGTCGCTCACGACGAATTGTTTGTAATAAAGCATCATTTGAAGGTAAACAAGGAGCTGCTATTAATGGAGTTCTTCGTAACACATCAAGTAATATTGTACTAGCTGCTTCATCTGATGATGCACCACGAAGTTTTATTTCATTTTTAAGTCGAATAACATGAAGTTGATCTGGATCAGGTACATGAGAATGTTCGGATGGTTCTTTAATTAATACTTGCATTTCGATATTCGTTTGACAACGACCCAAAAAAATAATATCAAGCAAATGTCAAATAGGATTTCTTAATTTGTACTTACTTCTACAATTTCGATCTTTACAACGAAATAGTCGTTTTTCTTCTGTTATTCGATGTTGAGTATATAAAAATCCTGCAATATAAATCATTGCATTTCCTCGAGAACTTTTTAAAATCTCAATTGTATACATTTTAAGACGATTATATGAATTTCTTCGGCACAACAATAACTATAGTACTGCACGTGATTAAATGACGAACAGAAAATTTGTTTCGATATATATTCAGAAAGGACAAAGGACATCTATATATTCTTTATTGGTCTTTTAAGTGCTGATGATTCACTAGAACAACAATAAGAATTAGATGAAACTATTTTCGATAACTATAATTATATAAATTCACTTTAATAATGATATGAGATAAAATATAAATGGGACGGAATGTAAGAAGACGAAATGAATTTGGGACGTATTGTAAGGGGACGAACTGTAAAGGGACGAATTATAATTAGAACGAAATGTAATTGGGACGCATTGTAAGGGGACGAATTGTAAAGGAAGGAAATGCAATTGGGACGAGTTGTGGGGGACGAATAGTAAGGGACGAAAAGTAAAGGAACGAAAAGTAGGGGTACCGGTTATTCTCGTCAGATGAAAAAGTCTACCAATACATAACTATAGAGGACAATAATAAAGAATAAAGAACAAATATATGTATAGCAGAAGAAATTTTATTGAAACTAATGAAAATTAAATTTGTTTCACTATATATTTTTCTTCATTGTGAAAAAGTCTATGGTTCTCTAGTCTTGAATTTTGGCTTTTTCAACTTATCCCATGTTACAGAAACATATTTGCAGTTATTTTCAACTGAATATGATTAAATACCATTGAATACGAGCGAATACCTATGAATACTGAATACTAATGACAGGTATTTAGATGTTTTTCCCTAGAATGTAATCCATGACAATTTTCAGTGTACATACTACTACACCTTCCAACAACATCACTGTTACTTTAGTTTCCAAAAAGAGTGAAAAGTCTCTTTCGAATACTTTTAACTACTAAGTACTTCCTTAAATTTAATTTAATATAACATAGTTGAAGGCATATCTAGTCAACAAAAGCATCATATCCATAATTTACATTCTTGCGGGGTTCAAATAATCATATTTAATATAGTTTAATGAATATAATAAATAAACGATTAAATAATGTTCCTGAAACATGTAATAAAAATATTTGAGTCTTATCGATTTGTTATCTACTATGTACCTAATCAAATAGTCCATTATTTCTTTGGTTTTTTTATCATTTACTAAATATATTTTGTGTAACTGTAGCTGGTGGTGCTTCTGTGAAACGTTTTAATTTAACTTCTTCACCATTATTTGTTTTGATAACTAAATGTTGTCCACCTTGAACTTCTAAATTTTGTATATTAGACATTAAACTACCAATTAAACTTTCTTTTTCCATTTCTTCTGGTGGACCACCCATCAATGATGACACACCATGACCAGCTTTCCATTCATTAGTTGTAGGATTATGTTCCAAACTATAACCCATACTATTAATAACATGCGCACGAAGACTATAAATTTTGATTTTCATCATCACGACTTATATTAAATTGACATCCTACACATTCAGGATGTTCTGAATAATTAACAATTTTCCAATCTCCCTCAACACCACTAAATTGTAATGATGCACGATCTAATGATGTTGGAATTTGTTGTGATCGACTAATTTTAGCTGTACCATTTGAACTAAAACTTACAACTATCAAATTTTTATAGTATAAATATATATTCAAATATGAAATCTTACCAGGAAATAATGGTTTTGGATATGGAGATTGAATATGAAATGCTAAATCTAATGGTCGATCGTTATGAAATATGTAGACTTTAAAATCTGCATCAGTTAACTGTAATAATAATCCAACTGTATCATTTGATTTAATACGATCTCCAAATGATCCTACTAATAATCAACTACCATCTGATAAATTACCTAAATAGTTCATAGCTTTTAGTCCCCATTCACTTTGAAAATGTTTTTCTGTTGTTAAACCAACAGAAACGCTTCCACAATTTCCACTTACATTTTGATAATTTACTTGCCAAAAATATTGTCCATTTTGATTAGCTGGATCTTTATATAAAACATTAATGGGACTACCAAAATATCCATCTTTTGTACATGTGATTATATTACCATTTACATTAACAGCTGATGTATTTTCACTTTGTTCAACTGTCCACGACATATTGACAAAATCTAGAAAAAAGCTGTCTTTATATTAATGTAGAGCGAAACTAAAATGATAAAGCAATGTAGAAAAAAAAAAATTTTTATGCTTCAATAAACAATCATCTCGTATTTTCGTACGATATTTGTTTCTTATGTAAAGTGAGAATAAAAAAGAAAATATAAAGAACAAAAAAGAAAAATGAAATGTGAAGCATGTAAACTTTCAGTCTAGCAGTTTTAATATATCAATTAACAATGTTATTTTGTTATTGTAATGGCTCTTTTACTAGCAAATATTATAAAACAAAAGAGATTTTTCGTATTTAGTTCATCTCTGTTTTAATAATTATTTTTCTAAATTATTTTTTCGACTGTTTTCTGCTTTCATTTTTTACAAAACAGTTCGCTAAGTATTGATTTAAATAATATGTATTACTTTCTAAAATATTTTTCAAATGAACACTCGAAAATGAATAATTTTGTGAAACAACTTATTATTAAACAGATTTATTTATTCATTTAAAATTAAATGATAAATATAGTTAATAATTGAAATAAAAAATTTTCATAAGAACATTTATGAAAATGATTAGTTTTTCTTCATTAAAAAATGTTTTTATATATTATATATTTTCATTTTACTTTTTTTAATTGTCCAAAATGTTTTAATAATCAAACAATTTACTCTAATTATTCAAACTTTAATATTATTCATTATGATCAATTCAATCTTCTAATACCAAATGAATCGAACTAACAATATAATTATAGAATTTCGATTCGAAAAAAGTATTTTTCATGCATCGTTAAATAATCATCTATCAAGATTTTTGTTTTTATCGTTATAATAATAAATATGTATACGACGATGTGATGAAGAAGAAAAAACAAGATCAATAATGTACGTTTTATTCAATAAATTACTCTTCGATATAGCCTTTATTCAATTTAATTTTCTCTCTCATTTCAAATGTAAAGAAAAATATTTTTCTCTGAAATTCCGTATCTATTAATTGATTTGATATAGAAATAGATTTCTATTTATATCATCCTACATTTACAATTAATCGTAACAGAAAATATAAAATAGAATTTATTTTCGTATATAAGGAAAAATATTTTAATCGAAGTGAATAATAGGTGCATACTTGGAGATCATACTACTTTTTGAAAGAAGGTTTTTATAGATTTTTTTTATATTGATTGGTTTGATCGAGGATATCAAACAGTTTTGACCGAAAAAAAAATGTTACCCTTATGTAAAACAGTGGAGATTTCGATCGTTTTCTCAGAACATCTCGAGAAGCGTTATATATTATATTACATGGTTCAAGGTTTATATTTTGTTTAATGACAGAAAAAACATTGAAATAGCACAATCTCCAAAGAACTCTTTTTTTAATCTGTACTCTGATACAGATGCACCACTATGAAGTAGTATACTCTTAATTTAGTAGGCTATTTTTACGAAAAATGCATAGAGTTTGTAAGCTTTGAAACTGGTATATCTTTCTCAGAGTACAATTTATAAATGACCTCTTCAGAGATTGTGCTAGTTCAATGTTCCTTTCTTATTGCGTAAAACGTGAGTCTTAAATCATATAGTATCCTATAAAAAATCTCTCGAGATGGTCCGAGAAAACGATCAAAACCTCTACTGTTTTACATAAAGGTAATATTTGTTTTTAGGTCAAAACTGTTTGATATCCTCGATCAAACTAATCAGTATAAAAAAATCTATATAAAACACGTTTTCCAAAAAGGTAGCAAAGTTTCCATAGATTCGTCCGAATCATTTTCTTACAACTATACTTTATTATCTTCTATTTAATATAATTCTTTTATACAGATAAAATAAGTATAAAAAAAGTGTTTATTAGCCTCTTAATTTCATTATTTAAATATATTTTTGGTAACTGCAGCTGGTGGTGGCTTCGTATAACGTTGTAATTTAACTTCTTCACCATTAGTTGTTTTGATAACTAAATGCTGCTCATCTTGAACTTCTAAATTTCGTATATTAGAAATTAGACTAACAATTAAACCTTCTTTTTCCATTTCTTCAGGTGAACCTAACTTCCTTGTTGATGCAATACTCCCAGCTTTCCACTCATTGGTTGTAGGATTATGTTCCAAACCGCAATTCATACTATTAACAACCTTTGCATGAAGATCATATAAATTTTGATTTTTATCTCTACGACTTATATTAAATTTACAACCTACACATTTAGGATGTTGAGAATAATTAACAGTGTTCCAATCCCCTTCAACACCACTAAATTGTAATGATGCACGATCTAATGATGTTGGAATTTGTTGTGATCGACTAATTTTAGCGGTACCATTTGAACTAAAGCTTACAACTATAAAAAAAATTTTTATAGAATAAGTATATATTCAATTATGGATTCTTACCAGGAAATAATGGTTTAGGATATGGAGATTGAACATGAAATGCTAAACCTAATGGTCGATCATTATGAAATATATACATTTTTAATTCTTCATCAGTTAATTGTAATAATATTCCAATTTTATCATTTGATTTTATTCGATCTCCAAATGATGCTACTAATAATCCACCACCATTTGATAAATTACCTAAATAGCTCATAGCTGTAAGTCCATATCCACTTTGAAAATGTTTTTCTGTTGTTAAACCAACCTTAACATCTCCACTACTGTTATCGAAATTTTGATAATCTATTTGCCAAAAATATTGTCCATTTTTATCTGCTGGATCATTATATAAAATATTAACTGGCCTACCATAATGTCCATCTTCTGTACATGTGATTGTATCACCATTTACATTAACAGTTGATGTATTTTCACTTTGTTCAACTGTCCACGACATATTGATAAAATCTACAAAAAAAACTGTGTCTATATTAATGTAGAGCAAAAGTAAAATGATAAAGCAAAATAGAAAAAAAAACGATTTTCACACTTCGATTAACAACCATCCTCTACTTTCGTAGGGTATTTGTTTCTTATGCAAAGTACGTAGAACAAAAAAGTATGTAAAGAACATATGTATAAGCAAGAGAAGAAGAAAAAAGAATAGGTTATAAATATTCGTGATAAGTAACAATTTATGATACTTTACACGCTTATAGAGAAAAAGACTATATACAGAACAAAAACGAAAAACGAAATGTGAGCATAAGAATCATCTCCAAAGGACGCTCGTATAAAGGAGGAAGGTGGAGTATTACCAAAAGCCAAGATAACTATTGGAAATATTTTCTTTGTTTTTCAACGATTCAGCGTATTTTGAACTCGGGTTTATTTTAAAAAGTACTTTTTTAACTTATGTTTTGAATGTAAACATATCATTGAAACATTTAAGGATATTACTATATTGATAATTATTTATAATCAAACTTTTTGTATTTTCGAATTTCATTCGTATTAAAATGATGTCGTTTTTATTATTTTCTGTTCATAAAAATCGAACATATCTAAATATGGGAAAAATTTTAAACCTACTATATTTGATGAAATATTTGTTTATTTATTTTGAGTTTTGATGTCTCGATTTAACTAAAAACAAAGATCTAATATTTGAAGATCAATTTTGAATTTCAATAAATTTTGATTCGATCTGAGTTAGTGTGGAATCTAGAAACCAGTTTTCTATAGAACCACAACAAATCTTGGAATCGATGTCACCCTCATTTAGCAGTTTAATATGTAATCTCTTGGAATAAAGGAATAGAGAAGGCTGTAGAATCCATTCGAACTATCTGTGAAGGAGATAGATAGTTAACCATTGAGAAATTTCTGAAATTTTTTAAAAAAAAGTATATAAAACAGTATTTCCACTTGTTAGGATTCGAAAGATGAGTTTTTGCTTCCATTTTTTCTCTTCCTTCTTTGTTTATCTTTTCACTTTGCTATTACATATATTTCTATTTTCATCTCGTGCGTCCATAACATATTCTATATCATTTTCTCTCTTATCTTCTTATATTGGAATTTTTCTTGTAACTATGAATTTATTTCTCAAACTGTTTATTTTTGGTTTTTTCCATGTTCGTTTTATATATATACCCACTTTTTGACCAAGAGAGTAATACAAGCAGTTCATCGTTTAAAGACAAAATCAATTCTTATGATCAAAACTAAAGTGATCTTGATAAAGTTTCTCTGTGTGAAACGAAATGAGAATTTTTTTGATTGTTTCATGAAGAACGTCTAGATGTTTTGCAATTAATAAACTTTAGAAAATAAAATTTTCATTCCTAATTTAGTTTGATCCTTTCGCAACGATTTAATTTTCCTAGAAAATAGCTTTAATAGGTCCATTTTCATGCATATTCACCTTCTGATAAATACTCTTGTTGACATTTACAATATGTGTCACCAGTTGTTTTTCTATTTTCCGCTTTGTACCATTATATGAGTGGTCCTCTTTCATATTGAACTGAATAATTACTCCCATTTTTGTTTTTTTCTTCTTTATACATATGACACAGGACGAACGAGATAACGAAGTGGAGTTTTAACTTCTTTTTTTTTCATTCTTTTTATAGCATTATCTGAAGCTTCTTGCGTTTTCATAAACAACTCAAATTCTAAAATGATTACATGTTGTTTGAAGAAATCGATACAGAAGGCAAAGGTAAGTCAACGACTGGTATGAGTATTTTGTTTGGTAATTTTACTAGAATGTCATTCAAATCTTCAAAGCTCTATAAAACAAAATCATCGATGATGACGTGAATTTATAAAGAAAGCTCTGCTGTCAACAGTGACTCGACAATTTTGCAATTTCGTCAGTCATGTTTAGATCCTACCTTTTTTGTATGCCATTCTAGAAGCCAAAATTCGATTCGAAGCAACAGTGAGGAAGTCAGTTAAAGCCTAAATTCGCTGATCACAAGCTAGAAGAAATAGAAAAATCTGTACATAATGTCCAAAGACGATGAAATAGTTGCTATGAGAAAATCAGACAACAATAATTAAGAGAAATAAGTGTGATGGTAGCAAAAACAATACAAACTTTCTGTTCTGATTGTGACAAATTCTTTTGTCTGAATTAGTAAATTATTAATCTTCACTCATTGCTAAGAAAAAAATCTGTTTTTTTTATCATATTTTCTGTTAAAATATACAGTGAGGTACTGATGACTTACATCGCCTCGAAAGGATTAAATTCAAGGTTCATCGAAATCAATTTAAGTTTAATTCTAATCTCAAATATCTATAAAACATATATTTCGATAAGCAGAGTTTTTCACAAGAGAAGAGGCACAAAAAAATGACATTTTTATCTGGATGTTCTATATAAATGGACCCAGTAAACTTTCATTCTGGGAGTTAATATATCAACTAACAATGTTATCTTGTTATTGTAATAGCTCTTTTACTAGTAAATATTATAAAACAAAAGAGATTCTTCCTATTTAATTCATATCTGTTTTAATATTTATCTTTCTAAATTATTTTTTCGACTATTTTATATTTTCATTTTGCACAAAATAGTTCATTAAGTATTGATTTAAATAATATGTATTTTTTTCGGAAATAGTTTTCAAATGAACACTCGAAAATGAATAATTTTGTGAAACAACTTATTATTAAACTGTTTTAGTTATTCATTTAAAATTAAATGATAGGTTTAATTAATAATTTAAATACAAAATTCTCATAGGAATATTTATGAAAGAAATAATTCTTATGATTAATTTTTCTTTATCAAAAAATGTTTTTATATATTATATATTTATATTTTACTTTTTTCAACAATCAAACAATTTTGTCTAATTATTCGAACCTTAATATTATTCATTATGATCAATTTAATCTTTTAATATCATATGAATCGAAATAACAATATAATTATAGAATTTCGATTCAAAAAAAATATTTTTCATGCATCGTTAAATAATCATCTATCATGATTTTTGTTTTTATCGTAATAATAATAAATATGTATACGACGATGTGATGAAGAAGAAAAAACAAGATCAATAATGTACGTTTTATTCAATAAATTACTCTTCGATATAGCCTTTATTCAATTTAATTTTCTCTCTCATTTCAAATGTAAAGAAAAATATTTCTTTTTGAAACTTCATATCTATTAATTGATTTGATATAGAAATAGATTTCTATTTATATCATTGTACACTTATAATTAATCATAACAGAAAATGAAAAATAGAATTTATTTTTGTATATGAAGGATATTATTATCATTATTGAAAATCTAGATAGTATTTAAATCAAATTGAATAGGCATTTTCTTAAAACTATATTTTATTATCTTCTCTCTAATATAATTCTTTTGTAAAAATAAATTAAGTATAAAAAAGCTTGTTTATAAGTTCTACAATTATATTTTCCAACTACTAAATCAACTGTTTATTAGCCTCTTAATTTAATTAAATAAATATATTTTGTGTAACTGCAGTTGGTGGTGCTTTTGTATAACGTTGTAATTCAACTAGTTCACCATTCTTTGTTCTAATAAATAAATATTGTTCATCTTTAACTTCTAAATTTTGTATATTAGAAATTAAATCTTTAATTAAACCTTCTTTACGCATTTTTTCTGGTGGACCTCCCTTCCTTGTTGACGCAACACCCCCAGCTTTCCATTCATTAGTTGCCGGATTATGTTCTAAACCGCAATTCATACTATTAACAACATGCGCATGAAGACGATACAAATTTTGATTTTCATCAATACGACTTATGTTAAATTCACATTCAATACACTCAGGATGTTCTGAATAATTGATAATGTTCCAATCTCCTTCAACACCAGTAAATTGTAATGGTGCACGATCTAGTGATGTTGGAATTTCTTGTAATCGACTAATTTTAGCTGTACCATTTGAACTAAAGCTTACAACTATCACATTTTTATAGTATAAACATATATTCAAATATGAAATCTTACCAGGAAATAATGGTTTTGGATATGGAGATTGAACATGAAATGCTAAACCTAATGGTCGATCATTATGAAATATATACATTTTTAATTCTTCATCAGTTAATTGTAATAATAATCCAACTTTATCATTTGATTTAATATGATCTCCAAATGATGCTACTAATAATCCACCACCATCTGATAAATTACCTAAATAGCTCATAGCTTTAAGTTTCCATCCACTTTGAAAAGCTTGTTCTGTTGTTAAACCAACTGAAACACTTCCACTATTTTTATCGAAATTTTGAAAATCTACTTGCCAAAAATATTGTCCATTTTGATTAGCTGGATCTTTATATAAAACATTAACTGGACTACCATAATGTCCATCTTTTGTACATGTGATTGTAGCACCATTTACATTAACAGCTGATGTATTTTCACTTTGTTCAACAACCCACGACATATTGATAAAATTTCGCTTAATATATTATGAGTTAAAAAATCTAAAATAATAATAAAATGATGGATGGAAGAAAAAATATAACAAACTTATATGACGTATATTAAGTAAACTATTTTCTTTACCATCAACATTTGTAGAGAAAGTATCGAATGAGAAGAGAACAGAAAAAATATTTTTACAATCATTAGTAATAATATATTTGCATCAAGTAGCATAAGATAAAAAAAACAAGATGATTCAGTGATGCATTAAGGGTAATATATACATTCTTATCCTATCAGCAATACGAGAAAAAAATAAAGGATTAAGTCCAAGAAAATCTCATTAAATAGGTAGTTTTAAATGGATATCAGAACATTTTGAATAAATGACAAATTAAATGCAACTAGGACACAGACGTGATATAATTTTAAAGAGAAAAAGCAAAGTTACATAAAGGAAAAATTACAGAACAACAAACTCAAAGTGTTATATCATACATGGTCTTGATTAATGGAAAACAAAAAACCTTCAGTGAAATTATATCAATAAGAGAGGGCGCCTTCTGTAGCAATGTACTATAGACCAATAGAAAACATAAAATCATATATAGTGAAATTACTTTATAGAAATCGAAATACATTTTTTGGATTATCAAATTTCATTAATGAGTTTATTTCTAAAAGTATTTTCGAAGTATAAAATATAACTACAATCAATATAACAAAAAGCACTATTGATATTACTGATTTGATGCCTTTCATAGATTATCGAGTTATTTAATTATTCGATTTATCTAATGAATTTATACTTACTATTTATGAAGAACACGATTCAATCGGTGTACTGTATTCTCTTTCACGATGTAAATAAAATATTTGATAAATTAGTTCTAATTACTATTTTTTGAATTTTAGAATTAATTTTAATCGATAAATGCTCATCAATTACTAAATTTATTTCAAAAAATAATAACATATTAAATTGATGTGGTTCATTTATTTTTCCTCAAATACATGGAATTTAAGATGTATTTTATTTTTTTAATTATTTACTATTTTTATTAATTCAAATAAATCTACTTCTCATTTATTTAAAGAATTAAATACTTATGCATATATTTTTAATTTATGTATAAATCTTCTTTATTTCGATTTTAATCATTTGAATAAAATTAATTCTTTAAGACTATCAGTATATAAGCGATCATTGAATACTTGTTTTTCATTACGTTTAATCTATATATCTGTTAAGGTATCAATATTTGATGATTGTCTAATCTTTTTGTAAAGCTAAACTGACAGAAACAATGAAATCTAAACGGAGCTTGTTGACAGAAAATGATGAACGAGAGAAAATTTTTGATATTTATATACAGATATTTGAAGTGAAAAGTCTAAAACTAATGACATTTTTTCCAGCTGGATATTAATAGAGATGAATCAATCAGAACGAATTCGATCGCTTGTTGTTATTTGAAAGGCAAGTCTAGTAATAATCGTCATGAAAGGTACACGTTTTTCTTCTTCTCCACGGAAAGAACTATTCAAATAGATTAATAGAGATCAGAATTCAACTCGAATTGGATCGGGTCACGAATAATTGATCTATATCAGACTCTGATAGCGACGAACTGCTTTATTTATGATGAGTACGATCAGTATAAGAGAGAAATAGCTAATAGAAAACAGCGTGTACCTTCAGATTAATACCACCCGTAGGAATATTTCGTCATGAGCTCGTGTTTTTGGAAATCGAATTAGACTGGAGTTTTTTTAATTCGGTTTCGATCGAAATTTGTATTTTATGCAAGGGAGAAACAGCAGATTTGAAGTAGAAAAGTACTTTTAGGTATGACGAAGTACTTCAAATTATGGTCAAGTGTTGCAAAGTGTTCCGTTTTGAGAATGGATTCTCGAAAACAGAACAATTTTGTCCTGCTTTTGGGATTCGAAGCAATTGAAGTGGCCCAAAGTACTTCAAGACCAAAAGTCTATTGTTTCTCCCTTGAGTTTATGTCAAAAATCTTCAACTATAGAAAACGCGTCATAACATAATAGAATCAATCAATTCTGGCTACTTCCTCATGAATCTAGTAGTCGGGATGATCAATATACGCTTTCACATTTTCATTTACTTAATTAGTACAATCATTGTCTCGATCAGTTCTTGCTCTTACAACTTTTATCATTTTAGCGAAAAGCAACATATCTCTTGCTTCTTTCTATTGGTTTCTCATTTGGAATATCATTCTACTCACGAATGCAGAAAAAAAATCATCAGATGCTAGTAAGAATTTTACAACGATGAGCTGATAAAACTCCAAATCGGTTCCAACTTTAATAGTGAATATTTAATCCATTTTAAAAATTTATTTAATGATGTTTCTTTTTGTAGAAAAATCTACCAAAAATTATTTATACAAGCATAAATACTTATTGATGAGAAGAAAATAACCATATTTTTAGTTGTATAATTTTAGTATATCTTCTATGAAATTGAAAAAAACAATTAGTAGAAAATGAACTTTTAAAATTATTTTAAAAAAAAAATTTCCTTCATGTTATCGACGCTTTTTAACAGACTTGTTCATCAACTTTAGCAAATTCACGTTTTGTTATATATTGTTTTTATTCTAACCATGTTGGATATTCACGAGCACGTTCTACTCGTCTATAAAAGTTATATTTTTTCATGGCATTGTTTAAGTATTACTATATATTGAAGTGCAGGATATACAGCAAATACTTCACTTTCTATACTATCATTTTTCGGATAATGAAATGAACAATAACGATTAATTTTTGAAAAACTATAAAAATAATGATAGTCATATAAATTGATAATGTTTCCATTTACATCTAAGATATATTTGATGAATAGATTTATAATAAAAAATATATAAATCATAATACCATATGAATAGTTACCATGTAATAAATGTAAACAAAACAGAAAATAACACTTGTCAATCTTAGCGATGTTTTTTGAGAATAAAAAGAAAAAAACAAATGACAACATAAACTAATGTCAGTTTATGTAGTTTTATTTTTCTTTCTTACTTATTTCATTCGTTTCATTTGAGAATTATTATTATGATATAATTGTTTTTGTTATCAAAATTTTCAAACTAAAACTAATCATTATTTCATAAAATGAGTTCTCAATATATTTTGTTCATACATTCTGAAATGACCGATTACATTTCCCAGACTTGTTCGATGTCATTTTCACAACTATTTGAATATTATATAAATATGTTTAACTTATAAAACTATGTCTAATTTGTAACATTCAGTATGACCTATTAAATACATTCAATTTATGATCATGAATATTAAAAAATATATTGCATTAGAAGTCTAAAAATAAATGATAAGTATAGTTTTCATTGATTGCATAGTTGTTTGTTTTTCTTTTTTGTTAATCAAAATAAAGTTACATAAAGTAAAAATTGCTTTTAAACAAAAACAAATATACTTAAGTGTGAGAAAAATTTCGTTTAAGCATCCATTACATAAAGAAAATAGAAATAACTTATTGTTTTACTACATAAAATTTATTGTACTGTTGTTCATCAATCCCAGTAAAAAAGAAATTCGATAAGAATTGAAATTAAAATGAGTAAAGTCTCTGACATTCTTGCTACAAATACACATTTTTCTGTATGTTATTTAATTTATAATATTTATTCTTAGACTTAAATTATTATTTTTATATTAGGTGCGATATATTCGACAGCATTTAGACAAAATTCCAACATCAACATCACCATATCATCCATTTAATGATACAGCTTCTTCTTTAACTAATTCACGTAATGCACCAAATTCTGCATTACCATCTCAATATTTAAGAGAAGATACAAATTTCTCTTTGAAAAGTGTAAATAATGAAAGATCTCAAAACTTACAAACGCCAAGTCAAGTAAAAAATTATATTTTTCATATATAAATTCATGAAAATCTATAAATTTTATATAACAGATTGGTGTCAATGTCGATGAACTTCCTGAAATTCCATCTGCTACGTAAATAAACTATACTGTTCTTCCTAAGTTTATATTCAAAATAACAAAAATTTCACTATTTATAGTGACACTGGAGAAGAATTACTACCAACAGCTGGTTCTACCATACCAACATGTGTAAAAGGCATTATGATTCTTGGTATTAGTTTTCTGAGTATAGCAATTATTGCCACAGCTGTCGCTACCCCAATTATAATCGTAAGCAATCAATTAGCTGCTAATGAAACTACAACATCAACGACTTCTGCCGGTAGAAAATTTTTATTTTAATAAAAAAAATCAAATCTCTACTAATATTTTTATGAATAGCAACTTTGTCAACTATGACTACGACTTCATGTATGTATATATGTATAGCTTGTACAGTAGCTTAAATATTTTGCATTGCTCTTATAAAAATATTCTCATTGCATAATTTTCATTGATGTGTGCACTTCACAAATATTATTCCATACACATAGTTGAAGGATCTATGCAGTTTAAAGTTTGGGATATGAATCTTCCTTGCCAATATTGGTTAAAAGTAGAAGAAACACTTTGTTTTCTAAGAGCCATTTTTCCTCTTCTAGTATCAAGAGAAATGCCTGCCGTAGTGCTCACTTATATCTAAGACTGTTCAACAGTAGAATCTTCATCGAATCGAACTTAGAACTTGAGTCCATATATAAATTTGTCAGATGGGTGTGACTCCAGATTCCATGATACTTCTGAATTACAAAATAATTCAAAGCTTCTATATATTCTAAATAAGATTTACTTACCAGGATCTACTGTAGACCTTTTTCTGTCTTTTGTGTGTGCTGTGCCTCTGCCCTCAGTCTCAGTACGAGAGACCGCCCGTGTAATTCTTTTACGTCATCCAGTAGTTCACATATATGCCAGACGAAGTTCTTTTTTAACTAACTGTTAGATACAGAAATAAAGAGTTAATATATATATTCGACAAAGTGAAAAGGTTGACGTATGTGACATAAATATCGATGTTAATCTAAGCAAAATAACTTCAAAATGTATTCACATAAGTTTTAAAATTTTTATCTGTAATTTATCCTTGATTCTATTAATGTAATCTGTTTTAAAGCAATAAATATCTCTGATAGTATACAAAAAGCATATTAATTCATGTTATTCAAGTTTGTTTTTACGTGTTAAAGAAAATAAGAATAAAATAATGAAATGTTTTAGCTGAAAGACGAAATTACAGTTGCATTCAATAATTCTTGTTACTTTTGATGATAGCTCACTTGAAATTGTTAATAATATCTTTTGTATATAAACTGTATCTCTTTTAACTAGATAAACAATTTAAATGTTACAAGAAATCTATAGAAGAAGTGTGCCGTTGACAAAGAGATTATTCTGTTCTGAAAATGAATTGTTGGCCATCCGATTACATATCGATAGATAGGTTTAGAAAAAAACTATAAAATGACTCTTGCTCAAATGAAAGTGCATGAGTCTACTGTTTTCAAAGAAAATATAACCAGTCGGCAGATATGAGCATGATATCTCTGCCTCTATATCTAACCATTTTTGGTGCTTTTTTTATCGGTTCTGTTAACGTAATCAAACTTTGATCACAATCATGAATCTTTCGTCTTCTCTTCTGAATTTTTATTTCATTTATATAATATATAAGATAACTAGCTCAGAAATAACATCATATATGAGTACAATGTTTGATCGCGATCGAACTTCGGCTTGATAAAATTATATTCTTCAACTCTCGTTCTGGTTACAATAAAAAATAGATTTACATAATGTCTAACGAAATGCCTATTAACTATCAAGTCATCATCATTATTTCACTCATTATACTGACATAAGAATGCAAGATATTTTACTTCACCATAATAACTTCTTTTACAGATAGTACTCACTAAATGTATAAAACAAAATTTCTTTCATTATTTCTTAAAAACTAGTAACATCCGCTACAACACAAACAACAACGTCAGCTTGTATGTCCAATGATAAAACTTCATTATTGATCTACTTTTTGTTTTCCTATATAGCTACCACCTCCGCGACAACTTCTACAACAACAACAAGTAAATTTATTGTTAAACTAAATTATTATAGTAGAAATTTAATCTAAAAATTTTGAATTGAACTTGGTTTGATGCAGAATTGCTAGGAAGATAAAACTATTTCACTGACATTTTTGAATTGTATTATATAATTCATCATTATTCTTTTGTACTTTTAGGAACAACATCTACTACAAGTAAGTTTCATTTATTAATTGTACTAAATAATTTTCATAAAGATGATAAACCTAAGTGTGTAGATATAGGACACACATATACAAGATATAATTAGAATAGATATGAAATTTTACGCGATAATTATAATGAAATAATAACTAATCATAATTCATATTACTCTTACAATAAGTAAAGATCTATATTTTACATTGTATATCCAACAGAGAATTCCGTTAAAATCGTAATACCTAAAATTAATATTAGACTTGAGACTGATATCGAATATATAATGTTTTATTAAACAAATACATCAACGATACTTTTTCTCTTATGCATAATCAATTGATAAATAAAAATATAAAACTAAAGAAATGAAAAACTATTATTATTTGAATATAAGTTTGAATATATCCTTCCTTGAGTTTCATATTATCATATGTCGATCCGAGACCGTACAAAATCTTCTATCAAATATCTATATGACTATAAACATACTTTGATCTTTGACATTTTGACGATTAGATAATACAATAAGAAGATTGTTTTCATAGTTGAATGAAACAAATGTATTTTAAATACTTTATTAATTGATTTTTTTATTTAATTAGGTACAACTACATGTAAGTTTTCAATTGTATAATTTCTTAAATTCAATATTTTCTGTTATGACAAAACAATAGCAACCGCGACAACGAGTACTACTACAAGTACTCCAAGTATGTTGTGTATAATCTCTCGTTTAATTTCATTCGATCGAACTGAAAGTTTTACCATAGATATTTTGAAGTATTTTCCAAAGGTATAAGCGACCGGTTTTATTACTCACCTGTTCTTCCGGATTTATAGGGTTCGGAACGTTAGAAAATCTTTCAGTTTTTCTTTTATAAAAAAAAAACGAAATACGATAATATTTTTTTTCCTCAAATGCCTATCTCATCATTTTAATTTGTCTATCTATGATAAAAATTTCAATCCAATTGGATATAGCATCTTTGAAATCTGAAAATCATGAAAAAAGAAGAGAAATATTCTTAAAATATTTAGTTTATTTGGCTATAAAAATAATTTCTTTTTTTCATTTTCTTTAATAGCTACAAGAACAAGTATGCTCGTATTTAATAATCATAATCAAGTATATCCCTATCAATATTTTAATAACTATTGGTAGCATCAACAACATCCACTAGTACTAGCACGAGTACCTCAACAACATCGACCAGTACTAGCGCAACAACATCGACCAGTACTAGCGCAACAACATCAACAACCTCATCATCGACTAGTACTACCACAACAACACCTTCTTCATGTAAATTAACAAATAAAAATCGAATTCATTTCTATTAAGAAAAAAATGTATATATTTAGGTTCTGGATGGATGTGGAATGCTACTGGTGTTACGGTAGCTGGTATAACAGGTAGTTCTGGTACTGCAGCAAATCAATTTAATCTTCCATGGAATATATATCTTGATTCAAATAAAACTTTATATGTAGCTGATAATAGTAATTCAAGAATACAAAAATGGCTTTATGGTGCAACCAGTGGAACAACAATAGCAGGAACAACTACAAATGGATCAGCTTCTAATCGATTATATAATCCACGTACAGTTTGGGTTGATGATAGCAATGTCTATGTAGCTGATAGTGGTAATTATCGAGTACAAATGTTCGTTAATGGATCTACAACAGGTATAACAGTGGCTAGTAATCGTTTAGGAATAGTAATGTGGGTGGAGATTGATAATTACAATAATATATACACGACTGATATGAGTAATAATACAATATGGAAAAATCAATCAGTTTTTGCTTCAGGTATAATATTTAGATAAAATATTAAAAAAAAATCTTATGCATTTCCTATGAATCGATTCAATGATGAACTATAATGAAATGATTATCAATAAAAGTTTCGCTTTGTGAGTTATTGCCTACTGATGTTCACATATCAATTTTGGCATTTAAGTTTTTGAAATTAGATGAGTATTACCCTAAATTGTTGCATCTCTAAACAGAATAATAAAGAAGATACAGAATTTATACTGTAGAGTAACCTTTTTTTTCCTAGGCCGTAGAATTCAAATAATCGTAAGCATTTGTATGATCTAGATAATAAACAAGGGTATCTGATCAATACAGATCATTGTAGCAATATGAAAATACAAAATGTTGTACTGTTGATGATTGTATTTGAGTGAGAATCAATAAATTTGAACATTACCTCAAAGTAAAAATATTGATTTTTCGATTTTGCCGCCTTGAAAAAAAATATTTAAGATAATACTCATTTAGTTTTGATAAACAGAATACCACAGGTGGAGGGTTTTTTTATTTCTAAAAAGTGCCAAGACTTTTTGATCATCCTTTATATGTTCTATCGAAGATATTTTGATTTAGGGTCTGGTTTAAATGGACCTCAGGGTACAGCTGTTATGTCAAATGGTTCTATACTTATTACAAATACTCAATCACATACTGTTATAATGTGGCATCCTGGTAAATTTTCTTCTATAGCTTATTAATTTTCTAACAAAATTCTATCTTAATACTAAGGTCAATTATCAGGAACCATAGTGGCTGGAATAAATGGATCACCTGGTTCATCTTCAACTCAATTTATGTATCCAACATCAGTAGCTGTTGATTACAATGGTAATTTTTGGGTAGTTGATAATAATAATCATCGTGTACAATTTTTTTGTCGAACTGCATCGAATACTACAGCAGGACGAACAGTAGCTGGTGGTTCATCTGGTACAGGACCTACTCAACTTTATTATCCAGTTGGTTTAGCACTTGATTCTTCTTTAAATTTATATGTAGCTGATACTAGTAATCATCGTATTCAAAGATATCAAAAAATAGCATAAATATACTGAATAAAGATCACAATATCAAATAGTTTATTTATTCGTGACGTGACGTTTTCGCCGGTCATACTATTACGCTGATATTAAAGCAAAAACTGAATTTTTTTTATAGGCAACAGATACATAATATTTTACATGCAACAAAGTTCAAATCTTTTTTCATACGTTTTCTTTTATTTAGAATATCTTGCTATTCTGACAAGCTATTTAATAAATTGAAAGAAAACCGAGAAATATTTATCGAATGTTATGTTTAAAAATATTAATATAATACATTGAAAAAGCTTTTATTGTATGAAAAGAAAAAAAATCTAGGTAATATTAAATAGCTGCTTAATAAATAGTACGATAAAGCGCCTATACTAAGCAATTACTTTTGATACCATCTTTTTTTTTCTAATAATTTGGACTTATCAAACCGTCTAGTTACATACTGAAATTTTAATCGTATTTAAAATCTTTTAATCTTTAATAGAAAAGAGTTTTGAATTTACTTCTTATTGTTTAATTCCATTTTTTTCAATACTATTCTTATAACCAAGTATTTGACTTTTATGATGAATAATGTCCCTTTCAGATTTCTTTATCTAAAATGTTTACTAGTCTGTCATCCAGATATTTCGTATTGTAAAATAAAAAATTACATTGTTTTTGTTCTCATAATTCAAATAAGATGAAATACATAGATGAATAATCGAGCGCTATTAATAAAGAGAAAAGAGAAAATTTTGTCCTTTAAGGTAATTTATGATATTCAAAGGTATTTCAAACTATTTTAAAGTATTTTTCTATAATTTTAAAAAATTTACTGTACTTCAAGTTTGTAATTTCATTCTAGACAATTTAATATCTGTATAATAGCATAAAATTCATTACAATCTGTTAAAAACTTATTTGTTAATCAAACTATATTTATAGACTTGTATTTGCACTCATGTACCTTATATAAAATATACGTTATATGAGTATTGATGTAATTTTATTTTATAGAGCATAGTAATACGAATATTTAACGAAGAACAGAAAAGAAAATAAATGAAAAAAAAGAACTATACATGTATATTACTGCCGCGAGTGGTAGTCTAAACGTTTTTATAATGTATTTTTTCGCTTGATTGATAATAAACAAGTAATATTGCATTCATTTAGCAACAGAACAAACAAGCAACGACAATAACTAATGTAAAATTACAAAAAATGTTTTCACTCGTTGCATTATCTCTCATTTCATCACTGTTCTTACTTATAATTTATCAAACAAATGCTACAAATATTACTTTTGTTCCACAATCAATTCTTCTCACTCTCAATGATCTGCCAGCACCATATGCTACCTCATCGGTTGCTAAAAATGCTAATGTTATTAATGTACCTGACGATCCTCAACTCTATCTTCCTCAAGGATTTATCGTGAAATTATACATGACTGGACTTACATCACCACGTTATCTTATTTATACACCCTCAGGAGATATACTTGTTAGTGAATCAGCTATTAATAGAATATCATGTTTAGTTGATAATAATAATGATGGTTATCCAGATGAACGTTTAACATTTGCTGATGCATCTAATGGACTTAATTATCCATATGGTATGGCTTTTTATAATGGATATTTTTATGTTGGAAATCGAGATACTACTCGAAGATATTTATGGACTTCTGGAAGTCGAAATATATCAGGTACAGGAGAAATAATAATGAGTTATGCTCAAAATGGACATTCAACAAGAACAGTTAGAATTTCTCCAAATGGTGATAAAATGTTTGTGAGTATTGGTTCAGCATCAAATGTTGATATTGAATCATTACCACGAGCTTCAATTCAACAAGCTAATCTCAACGGTACAAATCAAACAACATTTGCTTATGGTCTTCGAAATGCTGTTGGTTTAGATTTTCATCCAATTACTAATGATTTATACACAACATGTCAAGAAAGAGATGCACTCGGTGATGATCTTGTTCCAGATTATTTTACACGTGTTGAACAAAATGATTTTTATGGATGGCCATATGCTTATTTAAGTTCAAATTTAACTGATCCAAGAAGACGTTTAAGTAATGGAACAAGTGAAAGACCTGATTTAGTATCAATTACTAAAACACCTGATGTTCTTTTTCAAGCTCATTCTTCTGCACTTGATATGAAATTTTATACAGGAAATCAATTTCCTAATCGATATAAAAATGGTGCATTTGTAGCATTTCGTGGTTCTTGGAATAGAAATAGTGGAACCGGTTATAAGATTATTTTTATTCCATTTGATAGTAATACTAATCGACCAATGGGTTATTATGAAGATTTTATTTATGGATTTTTAACAAATCCATCTGGTCCTGATACATTTGGACGTCCAGTTGGATTACTTGTTCTAAAGGATGGGAGTTTGTTATTTACTGAAGATGGAAACAATCGAATTTATCAAGTACAGTATATCCAAAATTCTAATAATACGACTATGGCAAGTACTACTATCATCGATAGCACTACTAAGAGTTTGAATGACTCTGCTCTCACAATATTTTCTTCATTCTTTTTATTGTTGTTTTGTTTTTTTTGTCATTATTGTATATAGTTAAAAATACTACTGAGCTAGAAATCTGCTTTATTTTTTATCATAAAATGTTTTTCTCGCTATACTCGCTGAATTCTCTTCTTTCTTTCGATATTCGTGTCCTATTCAAGAGATTAAAAACATATGTATCTTCTTCTCCTCCGTACTATTGTTTAGTGATCAGTACTATAATAAATAATATTAGTGATCTCTTCTGCCATTAGTTTCAATGTGGTGCTAGATAACAATTAATTTTTCACCTCGAAAAAAAGATATTTTTTTGTGTTATTTCATCTAATAAGTTTTTAAAAGAAAACAGCATTTTTCTCTTTAGATTGTACAGCTTTTCATGTTGTATCTTTTGATGTATTTTGTTTTTTTAATAAAGCGTACTAAATAATGAAAAAATGAAATACAAAATGTGGTTATTGATTATGGTCCATGGTAACATATAGAGTCGATAAAAACCCATTTTCTCAAAATCGTCCAATTAAATCTGATTTAATCATCAATTTCTTTCGAAAAAACGATTAATCACGATTTTCACGACATGGAAAATGTTTCGTCGTATAACAAACGTATTGTACAATTGACAATGGATCGAACAAGATATATCGTGTCACTAAATATTATATATATTTGTTATCATATTGAATTTGATACAGATAGGTTGTCTATTTACTAGAATGAATAGTGAATTATTTCTCGATTTAGACCTTCGTTTATCATTCTATCGTTGAACTATTGGCTGACATAAAAAAGTGAAAACTGCGTTAATTACATCACTAGTCATACGTTGCTCTGAAAGTATCGACGAATAATCTCATCAATTGCAATAATATCACATCGAGTATTTACTGCTAATACTGATTATTATGGTATTTGATCTCTGCATTGTTATTGGTATTTCTGAAATGAGATATGGTAGAAAAGTTTGTAATAATCAGATAACTATGAACTTTCAATTGATTCAATGTTTCGCCATATCCGACTGTGATTGTTTTAGTTTTTATACTATCAATCCAAAGACATTCAACCGTTCTCAGACGATAAGTTCCTTCAATCTTTTGTTTGATATAAAGTTTTTTTTTGACCTTAGACATTCATAATAAACTGTTAGTGAAATAGTATTCTCTATATGAATGATTTATTGAAAATGAAACATAATGCAAGAAAAGATGTGAGAACAACATCATAAATTAGTGTTCTGTAATACTAATTAAATGTAATTAATAATTTAATGTCTCTATTTGGAACCATCCAATCATCAGAGAATAAAATTTTGCAGACGCTATGTTTTGTTTTCGATTATCAAAGTGTGATATTTTGCGGGCACTTTATTTATGTATAACGCTTATATAAGAATAAAAGAATTTGTCGATGAGTGTGACTATCGCTATGGATCAGGAATGCCGAATCTCTTCGCGAACTGTAATGGTATTGCTAGAGAAAAACGGATCATTTGAAGAAAATTTTGATAATTCTGATTTAAACATAATCAAAACCTCGACAAATATTTAGTTCATCGTGCATGTTTCGAAGAAGTTTCAGCAAGTTTTGTATTCGTTGTGTAAGAGTAGATTTAAACAGATACTGGCATAGGGGAGTAACCTGAAAACGAATACCAGCAAGTCATCTTTACAACAAGAAGAAAGGAATGACTATCTCTATAATCGAAATACATGCATTTTCATAAAAATATTATAGAGTATATTGTTTTAACAAGTGCAGATGTAAGTGAGTTTTAAAATTTTTGTTCCTTTACAGCCGAGTAATAATGGAATGAATGTTTAGAGGCATAGGAAAAAGGCTTTTATAGTATGGATACTAGTTTGAAGAATTGTACGCAGTATCGTTCATTTTCTTGGTGAACAGTTTTCTCTTTCTTTTAGACATATGACTATGTGATGAAATGTGTTATCTTAATTATCCAACTATTACAAAAAAATGTTGACATCATTACTATAAGTCAGTTCTTTATAAAATATTGGCTAAAAATTTTCAAATGAAAATATTCGGCTGGAAAGGATTAAGTGGTGTTTCTAATATGAGGTGCGATTCAACTTATATTTCTTATAAATGCTAGAATTTTGCTCAATTTTATGTCCACTAATATATAATGCTTAGGAATGTGTCAATTTTATTTCGTATAAATTCCACACTTGGAACAAATTGCATACAAATCATAGTTAAATTCTTTAATGTAATACATATGGTAGACAAAATTACTTTAAATAAGCTATTTCACATAAGTTTATTTCTGTCAGGGAATACTGATAAAACTGATCGATGTTACAGATACGATTAGATTTTTAAATAGTAAAAAAAGTATCCGAATGACTACAACAGTTTTCACATCTTTTGAGTTGCACAATAAAAAGAAAAGATAGAGTTTTTTTATGTCGTCAATGATTAACCCTTATTCCAAGGACAAAATGATACACTCCAATCTGTTGAAATTCGGTGAAGTGTGATAGAATTCTCATGAGTATCAAGAATATGATTTATGGTTGCTTTAAAAATTTGTTTTATTAAGCTCTCTGTTGAGGGTGTATTCTGAAAAAGCAATGCAACAAGCATTTTCCTCCTGAAAGTTTTCTCAATAATAGACCTCATCATCGTTATAGTATGCTGAAAATTTAAGTTCAAACGTATGCGTCTCTTTCAATATAATGCACTTGAAAAAAAACTCATCCATTTAAAGTGAAACTTTCAGGATATTATAAGAACTATCAAATCTATTATTGGAAAAATTTCCGGGCAAAAATTTTTTGTCATAGTTTATTTTATTATATTCCGTGATAGATTGAAAAACCAGTAGAATGACCATTACTTGAGAAGAATTATAGTTTTCAATTGCAAGTTTTCTGCTTATAAAAATCAGAATCAGGTTGGAATCATCCATACCTACTTGTAAATTTCATATGTATATCATGTCAAATCGCTAATATTGACTATATCTGTCAAGTTACAAAGCTTTTACATAATATAAAAATTTACAAAGAAAAATATAATATAATCTTATCTCATATACGATAAAACTCTAACTGATATTTCTTATAATATCATTTTAAAAAGTGTTATTAATTAAACGACTCTTGTATGTTTTCTCTAATATTTTGATATAACTTCAAAATCATAACAAACTAATAACATACATTTCGTAGAAAGAAAAAACATCGACAATGTTATTAATACAGCCTCAGCTCACTCTTTTATCAATGATGCAAAAATAATCTGCAGTAAGTATTCATATTTTTTATTTATACATGAATAGTCAACATTTGAATCGCATAAGTATCACTTTCGATATGTTCATTTTTAATATTTTTTACTTTCGGCATCTTTTTGCTTGATCAAAAATTCTGAATGGTTTTTTCTTTAATTTACTAATACAGTATAAGACGTATTTTTAATGTTTGACTAGTAATAGTGTTTAGAATGGCTAAATTTTTTTTTATATAAACAAGTAAATAATCACCCTGTTTGAGTGCCTAAGTAGCAGACAGTGTTCTGTTTACTACTTAAAGAGAAAACATATGAAGTAATAAAGTCATTTCAAATAGAAAACTTCACTAGTATCAATACTTAAGAAAAATACGATATTTCTACTATTTTTTAAAGAAAGACATGTTTCAGAAAAATTGATGCTGTATTTTCAAAAGCTTTTCATTGGATACTAATCTGCACTCTATGAATAATGAGCACCGTAGATATTTTTCATTACCATTATTAGTTTATATACTTAAACTGTAATTTTTTCTTTTATCAATGTTTATCTAATTGTGATAATATAAAAGCATTAATTGTTTCTCATAATTGAAACAAGATAAAATATATTGATGGATAAGTGAGGTCCACTACTATCTTTGTAATAGCATAAAAATCATTGCATATTACTAAAAAGTTATTTATAAACCAAATTTTCTTCACAAGTTTCCATTTACATTCATAAAATGTACGTAGAGCTCACATTGTATAATTGTTGATGTGAATTTCATTTAAAGAATCTAATCGTGTAAATATTTGTAAAAGAATGGAGAAAAAATGGATAAAAAAACATCGAGTTGTGCATATAAAACTGTCACGTCTGATCTTCTATATGTTTTTATAAGGTATTTTTATTTATTCTTTCGTTTGAGTGACAATATAAAAGGCATGCCACATTCAGTTACTACCAGAACAAATAAGCAGCAGTGGTAATCGATGTAAAATTACAAAAAATGTTTTCACTCGTTGCATTACCTCTCATTTCATCACTGTTCTTACTTATAATTTATCAAACAAATGCTACAAATATTACTTTTGTTCCACAATCAATTCTTCTTACACTTAATGATCTGCCAGCACCATATGCTACCTCATCGGTTGCTAAAAATGCTAATGTTATTAATGTACCTGACGATCCTCAACTTTACCTTCCTCAAGGATTTATCGTGAAATTATACATGACTGGACTTACATCACCACGTTATCTTATTTATACACCCTCAGGAGATATACTTGTTAGTGAATCAGCTATTAATAGAATATCATGTTTAGTTGATAATAATAATGATGGTTATCCAGATGAACGTTTAACATTTGCTGATGCATCTAATGGACTTAATTATCCATATGGTATGGCTTTTTATAATGGATATTTTTATGTTGGAAATCGAGATACTACTCGAAGATATTTATGGACTTCTGGAAGTCGAAATATATCAGGTACAGGAGAAATAATAATGAGTTATGCTCAAAATGGACATTCAACAAGAACAGTTAGAATTTCTCCAAATGGTGATAAAATGTTTGTGAGTATTGGTTCAGCATCAAATGTTGATATTGAATCATTACCACGAGCTTCAATTCAACAAGCTAATCTCAACGGTACAAATCAAACAACATTTGCTTATGGTCTTCGAAATGCTGTTGGTTTAGATTTTCATCCAATTACTAATGATTTATACACAACATGTCAAGAAAGAGATGCACTCGGTGATGATCTTGTTCCAGATTATTTTACACGTGTTGAACAAAATGATTTTTATGGGTGGCCATATGCTTATTTAAGTTCAAATTTAACTGATCCAAGAAGACGTTTAAGTAATGGAACAAGTGAAAGACCTGATTTAGTATCAATTACTAAAACACCTGATGTTCTTTTTCAAGCTCATTCTTCTGCACTTGATATGAAATTTTATACAGGAAATCAATTTCCTAATCGATATAAAAATGGTGCATTTGTAGCATTTCATGGGTCATGGAATAGAGATAGTGGAACCGGTTATAAGATTATTTTTATTCCATTTGATAGTAATACTAATCGACCAATGGGTTATTATGAAGATTTTATTTATGGATTTTTAACAAATCCATCTGGTCCTGATACATTTGGACGTCCAGTTGGATTACTTGTTCTAAAGGATGGGAGTGTGTTATTTACTGAAGATGGAAATAATCGAATTTATCAAGTACAATATATCCAAAATTCTAATAATACGACTATGACAAGTACTCGTACCACCACTAGTATTATTATCGATATTCCAGACACTGCCTTCACAATTTCTAGTTCTTTCTTTTTGTTGTTGTTTTGTTTCTTTTTTCATTATTATATGTAGTTTAAAAAAATACTATTTAACCATAATTTTACTCTATTTTTTATCATAAAAATATTTTTTTTTACTTGCATTTTCGGAATTCTTCTCTTCCTTTTTCTGTTTGTTTTCTATTGATTAGCTTATCTCATACTACATATATGCATAAATAAATATTTTATGTAACTATATAAACGGTATGCTTTTCGTAAGGAAAATACTCATTTTAGGTTTTCTCAAAGAATATTTAACAAAACACTTATGTACAAGCATAGATAAAATAAAGTGGAATTATATAATAAAAGAAGAGCATGCAATAAACGAAAAAAATAGTTTGAATGACGTATTTATTTGATTCTGTATTCTTTTCTAATGAGTCATTTATAACACTAAGATAAATTTACATTAGAGAAAGAAAAAAAATGAGTTTTTCTTTTTTTTTTTTAGTTAATGTTAAATTCTTGTTAATATTCTAAATTAAAGTTAAAGAAAATCTTCCTTTAAAATCTACCTTTTTTTTAAACTGACCATAAAATACCACGAAACAAAATACAATTTATGAATTTTAATACCAAATCTTTTACAATTTTCAAATACAAAGACACTCTATATAATTACAAAATTTAAATATACCTATTTAATTGTTTTTGTTATTTACTATTATAAATAAATTGTTTTCTATTAACAGTATTTAAGATTATAATAATATCAATAAGACATATCGACAATCTACTATCTAGTAGAAATTTTTATTCGAATAAACGATTGACAATTTGTTTCTCTATTACGCAAACAATTGTTTTAGTTATAACATTGTTATATGTAATTATATTTTTCTTATCTAAGCACTTGATGCACGCAAAAGAAACAACAAAAGAAAAATAAAAAGTTTTTTTTTTTCTCTTAGTGATAAAAAAAAGAAATGAATAATGAATTTCATGTGATAGAGCATTTACGTATTTAAATTTTCATTTAAGATGAAATATTCCAACAATTGCCATCATTTTATATAAAAAAGTTCCCATTGAATTAAAACACAATCAATATGTAAATAGTTTTAAAAAAATATAATTAGAATATTCTCTTCATAGTGAAATATATATGATGACGTGTTATGTAAAGAGAATGTGAAAGACTTTATTACTATATTTTTTTTTGTCGTCAGCGATGAATAATAAAAGGGTTTTTTTTTCTTTTTTATTAATAGGTGCATTTCATTTGTTTTTATCATTGTGTTACACAAAGAAGAAATTTCGTTTTGATCATGGCACGTAAGTAACTAAAAGAAAACTTTTTATAATAAAATGAAATTAATTATAATTAGTTATATGTATTTTTTTAAATCAGTTGAAATAATAACTGTTTTTTTATAGGTGCTGGAACTCCAAGAAGTGCAAAAATTCTTATTCTAGATCTACCAAATCTTCCAACAGTAGAATTAAAAAATATAGTTATACATTGTCCAACTATTAATGATATATTTATTCAATCAGATAAATATTCATCATGTATTATTATTATAGTTTGTACTTCTGACAAACTCAATGAATTATCTACTGTATTACCAGATATATCTTTAGATACATTATATGTTCTTAATCTAGAAGGAACTATTGATACGGCTATTGAACCTTGGTGGAATAAAACAACAGCAGTCTTTACTGAAAAACAATTAATGCGTCATTTATGTACGAAAAGTATGTTATGTTATTATAATGAAGGTATGGAACATCGAAAAAATGGAGATATGGGACTTTGTAATAGATCTATGATTGATTCATTGCGTGCATTGGACTATTCAGCTAAATTTATATAAATTTTGTATTTTATTTATAACAAATACGCAATGTGTAACATATATATGTATATATATTTCCAATATTTTTAAATAAAAAAAAATTGCACATTGTTATCAAATACTATAGTATACATAAATATTTATTTAGAATCAAGATTGCCTACAGATTGTCTCATAAGGAATCATTATGACAAAAAATACAAATAACTTTCTGTTTGTTTTGTAGAATTTCATATAAATTTTTTTTTCATACAAATGAAATAAACAAATACTCGTATTGAGACTATTTGTTGACGTCACTAAAGAAATTTTTTTTGTTAATAAATAAGGAGAATTCATATAAATTATTTCATAGATATAAAAAGAGATACACATTAAGCATTTTATAAAATAACATTATTCAATCAAAACACAAAATGACGCTTAACATTAGATTTTATTCGAATATTTGCTTCGAGAAAACTAGCCTTAACTAAGTATCCCAAAAAACAAATGAAAAACAATTCTTGCGCTAAAACGAATAATATGAATTTTTTTTTATCACAAAAATAAAAGAGAAAGTATTATACATTTTTTACTGTTCTCAGCAATACTATCGTTGAATAATCACTTCAAAAAAAAAGAAATTACTTTTTTTTTGTAGAAAACAAAATTAATAGAACGTAACAATTTTTAAACATCATATAAACATTATGAGAACGATGCGCTATAGGTGATTCATTATGATTATGAAAAGCTTTATTTTTGAGTGGTTTGATCTGATCGATTCTGAGTACTTTTGCTAATAAACATTTTTCTAGCACATAGTTACAATACAAGAATTATTACTACAGATAGTAAATGGTGTTTATATTTAGAAGAATAAAATATAAAGATGTAAAATAAATGATAGACATACAAATAGAGAACAGCAACAATACAGAGAAATGGAAAGGAGAAAAAGTGCGTTATAAAAGAGATATAACTGATCTAACATTATTTTCCGTTGATCGTTATTGATTAGGTTAAATTTGGTTGGTGAATATTAAAAATTTATCAAAATATGTTGAAGATTCTTAATAAAACTCTAATTAGTCTTGTGCTAGGTCATCCTCTCGGCAGTGATGTTTTACAAGGCTTTTCCATATAGTGATTGCGTGTCGCGTTAAGGATCCTCTCCCACTATAAAATTTCAATTTTTGGCTATCGAATGCACTATAGTTCATTTATTTTATAGTGAGATTTGAGGATATTACATAGATTTTTCTGAACTCTCATACTCAAAAATACTTAGAGTCATCCAAAATTAGTGGCGCCATTACCAAATTTTCTTTTTTTGTGAAAAGACGGGGCATCTTTCGCTCTATTTTTCTATGCTAGTTGATCACTATTCAACTGATATCATTATAATAAAATTTCGAAAAGAACTGTTTTTGTTGAAAACTGGCTGGTACCATTAGATCATAATGGATGTGACATTTTTGCATTTCATCTTATTATCACTTAATAAGTTATATTCAAAAAAACAGTTATATAGAGAAAAATATCTGTGGAAGAAGTGGTGCAAGTATTTTTGCAAACATCTGTATAGATTTGTAACATTAGTTTTTCTGTCTGTTCTAAATCTTATTATAATTTATTTATCGATTTATTGAATCAATTAAAAAACGAATTGATATTTATTGAAAATTATTCTTATGACATGTAATACTGCTCGATTTTCTGAAGATTCTCCATCATTGATGGACCTTTATTTCATATATAAATAGATGGATACATTTAAAAATAATCTAAATCTTAATTTTAATTTTAATTCTAATTTCGATAAATAGAAGAGAAAATATCTTAAAATAAGGTCCCATGCAGTATAAACTGGATGACAACAAACAGTTAACTACAATTTTATCGGTCCGGTGACCGGCTCCGAAAACCGCGGCAAACTGGCAATTTTATCCGGTAAACCGAGGCTAATCGGTGGTCGTAAGTCCAGCTAGCCAATGTCCATGTACCTTTATTTTTTGAATGTTTACATAGCAAAATTGAACAAATATTTTTATATTCATATGATTTTTGTTTTAACCATAATAAAAAAAATAGTGAGAAATATATTTTTAAAAAATTAATAAAATCAATAAAAAAAAACTTCTAAGAAAATAAATCTAAAACTAAATATTTAAAAATTTAATTGAAGAAAAATTAATGCTTAGTTGAACTTTGTCGTCGTTAAGATGTATTCGTGTCTTTCAGCAAGTAAAGAAACGAAATAAATAATGTGACGCATGAGCACATGTATATTCGTATAAATATGTTTTTTTTCTGTTCTCTATAACCATTCGCTTTCTACTATATATAATTCACCGTAAGATTATTGATGAACCATGATTTCTTTCAGTTAGCTGTCGGTTTGTCCGGTTTTATCATTTACCACTAAGAATAATTCAGTATTCGTGACATGGGATCTTATATGTTTGAACATATTTTTACCAGTTATCATTCAATTAATTATGTATCTCTAAAAATAATTAATAATTGTCTCAATAAAAAAATAATCCGATAGCTAAGAAGTAAAATATCGTGTACAGGATTTACTGCCGTAGGATTTGCTGCCGTAAACAATTTTTATAACGCGCCTTGTTTCAAAGAACAATTAATTAAAATCCTTGTTTCAAAAAAGAGTTAATTAAAATAATTCGCTTCCCACCCACCCTCCCCCCCCTCTGCTTTCATTAAAGATGTAAGCGATTTACAAAAAGTGAAAATATATGGAATAGTTGTTGAATTCTTATTTTAGTGCGAAACCGTATGTTTTATAATTAGAAAAAAATTTGAATCGTATTTTGTTTCATACGATACAGTATTCTTGTAAAGAATGAATTTTTATATTTGAGTAATGAATTACTTTTTTAACGTTAATCGATAAAAAGAATGAAATAAATTGACTCTTATTATGTGGATATATGCATGTTTGTTGTATGAATTTTACTGTACTAAATGAATGAAATCGTTTTATAAATTTATCAAATTTAATAGTTTACGATAAATCTCATCTTTCGAAATGCAATGCAAAAAAGTAGATATAGTGGATCTATTTTGAGATCGGTTCTCAATTCAAAAATATAGTATTTGTTATAAAAACGATGTCGTATTTTAAATTATATAAATCAATATTAATTGTTTATATGAATAAAAAAAACACTAATTATAAGGAAAAAGAACTGGATGGAAATAAAATGAGTTTTCACAAATTGATTTATCAATTTTATGCAAGATTATGCTGTAATATGTTGATCAATATAATTTGAGAAATGAATGCATGTATTATGTCAAATGAAATTATTTTAAAAAAAGCGATATGTTAGAAGAAAAAAATGTCAACTAAAATCTGTACAAATTATAGGAGTTTATATTTATGCAAAACAGATTAGATAGGATATTAATTTTCTTGAAACAAATTCTTTAATAAAAATAACTGTGTATCATAATATAGTAAGAAAAAAAATATTAATATGAATGCTGAATTATTTGTTTCAGTTTGAAATTGTTCGATTATTAATACGATGTTCTTAAATGCTTTAAACAAAAAAAATGTATATTCGATCTTACCGTTTGTTTACATATATGCCTTTGCATATGTATTGTATTATGCATTTATTAATTTGTCTCTCGCTTTTTTCTTTTTAAATTAATGGATAAATATACTTTTAATGTTTCTACTTCACTATAGAATTATAGAAATCTATGGCTAATTCTTAATAAAATGAAAACTGATATATTTACTGATTAATAAAAAAATTAAATATATAAAAACATAATATTGTGTTAAAGATGATGTTCATCAAGAGATTGGTTATTTTCAGAAATTTGAGATGATATTGAAAATTTTTGTTATGTTTAGAAATTTTTCTCTACAAAATGAAAAAATTATATTTGTATTCTTTTCTGTTTTTTTTTAAAGCTTTTAGTATTACTGTATTAACATCTTTGTTTCTTATAACTAAAATAATTTTACGCATTTGAGACAACTTAATATTCCACTATTAAGTTTTTTAATCGATAAATACTATACAATTTATAATAGTGTTTAATGATTATTCTGTGTATTTTGTAAGCTGGTTTTAAGAATAAAAAAACCTAGCGATAAAAATAAAATATACATTAATATTTAAAAAGAAAAGAATCTATTTTATGTAAGTAATATTAATATAAAAGAAGTCTATATCTATTTTTAGTATGTAAAATATACTAATTTTATTAGTAATATTCGAACCTACTAAAGTCTATTATTTATATCAGAAAATAAATATCAACAACAAATAAAAAACGTAATTTAATTTTAGATATCATAAATAATAAACTATTTTTTAAATATTAATATATTTAGCTCAACTTGACTTTGAAGAACATACAAAAGTTGATTTTAATACTTTCGGCATTACATATTCAACAATAGAAACCTACTCAATATCCAGGAGCGTATCAAGATCATTAAAACAGGGGGAGGCGTAACTTGAGGGTGTCTAAAACGTTTTGGATTAGGGACGTGTAACGTCAGTATTTGTAGAGAATCACTGCAAAAAATCTCCAAAAACACTGTTTCTTCGATTTTGGTGAGCAAAAAAAAAACAAATTTTTCAAAAGCAGGGAGATGTAACGCCTCACGCGCTCCCCTTCGCTACGATCCTGTCAATATCAAGTTATCATTTTATTTTGATCGATGGGGAGTCAGAAGGACAATAATTTGCATATCTTTCTCACTCTTCCAGAGAATACAAGTGGCGAATCTGGGATTTTTGCCAGTGGGAGCAACCAAGGTCAAAAAAACGTGTTGTGGGCTCATCTTTTAGGTTTTTTCTGCTACGAAAAATCGAAAATTTTTCACTAAAATGAGGGCGATTGCTCTCAGTGTCCCCAGTAAATTCGTCACTGAAGAATATCACGAAACATGTGATGAATCAGAAGCAGCATTAATTGAAATACTGGAAGAAATATCGTCGAACATCGAAAATTATAATAAATTAAGCACAAGCAAGAAAATTTTGACTAATACAATGGAAATTAATAAAATATTAATTGGCGGAGGAGTGAATGATTATAAAAGTGCAATTTGGCAAGCTTTATCTCTCCTCAATGGCAAAAACATTAATATCGAAAACGAACTAAAAAATTCAATTAGTGAACAGGTCTACCATGAATTAAAAAAAATGTTTTGATAATACCATCTATTACATATCTCATGATAGACAAGGAAGAAAATCGAGGCAAGTCATTAATTATTATCGGTATCATTTATAAAAGACAAAATCAATTGATTATGATAAAATGTAAAAAACGAATTTATTTTAAACATCATTTTTATGATAGGTGACTGGACAATTCGTTGAATGAATGATTCTTTTTGAGATAATAGTTATACATATGATTCATTAGTCGATAATTTTTTCAATTATTGTGATAGAATGAAAATTGTAATAAAAGATAAATAGTACTCATTCTTCTTGTGATTTTTTTGATCTTGATCAAAATAAAAAGATAATTAAAAGAACATCCTTATGACATCTAATAATATATTCAGTATCTAATGAAATCACAAACTATATACAGACGATAATTTGATAGAATAGATCTCATTTCTTAAGGATCACCCCACTCAAAAATCAATCTCAGCTCAGGGACATCCAAACGAGCTGGTATTTGGAGGATATGTTGGGACTATGAGAAGACATATGTAAGATGGTTATCAGTTCAGCTTTCTGTGCGAAAATTGATATCAATTGTGTGCCAGTCGACGATGTTGTAATTCATTTTCCAAATATAATGCAGCTTATTCTTATCGAAAATGATAATGAGTAATGGATCAGAATTGTAATCCAATACATAAGTATTGATGTCGTTTTGATTTAAAAATAATAATCGAAACGATAGAGAAAATAATGCATAATAATGTTATCATAGTTAATCATTCATAGTAAAATCTCAAAATTTGTAGTTATTTAGCTTTAAATAGATACAATAATCTATCAAACTTGCAAAGAGTTTATTATTCTTGAAAAAAGTGAGGCCGATAAATTTTAAAATAACTTTAGTCCTTCTGCTACTGCTTTTATTCATTTTCATAGAATAAAATAAGCTCGTTGCTGATGAAAATTATATGGAGAGTTCGATGCAATAAGAACTATTTTACCAGCGATATAACTGAGAATTGCCGACAATATTCTCTCTACCAATTTGTTTATTTTTGAAAATCGTGTGATGTACTGTTATACATACAAATGTATGAAGTTGATATTCAATCTTAGAGACTTTTATATTCAGAGAAATCTATTTAAATATACTGGTATTGGATTCCTATAAGTACATTTTAGTAGTCTTTCTTGCATTACATATCGAAATACTGATCTAAACTACATCAATTTAGTTAAGTCCTGAACTGTACTCATCTCGGTTATAAAATCACAAAATGAGGACAACCATTCAAGACCTAATGATGCTTTATCAATTTATTAACAATAGTGACAATAATAAAAAGAAAAGGTGAGAAAAAAGATAAGATCTCTTCATTTGTTCGTGTTTTGTCAAAGAGGCGCAAGTGAAATAAGTAAGAAAGATAAAAACTTGGTTAGAAATCAAGAAGAAACTTTTTCGAAAGATTTATTTTAGCATTGTGAAATGGTAAAATCGTTGATATTCTGATCACATATAGAATCTAAAGATTTTTTTCTCTTCTTAAAAAATCTCAGCTAATATAATCGAAATCTTTCAGTTATCACAATGGCCAAAATAAAATATATACAAATCTTGTTTTGTTATCTTTTCTTTATTTCTTTAAGCACATCACTGGTATTTTTTGCAAGTGTATGCTACAAGACAGAAAAAAAACTGATCTTATAGAATGTCATCAGATACTGGTATATTACGTACGTCCGATTCCGCATTCGCCAACTTATTAGATTATTATTTTCAACCGAATTATATTGACGTATCAAATCCTGGCTGTATTGGTAATGGCAAAACAAAATTACGTCTACATTATTTAGACGAAGGAAACAAGAACAGCAAAGAAACAATTTTATTATTACATGGTGAACCAAGTTGGAGTTATTTGTATCGTCATTTTATACCATTGTTAAAAGAATATCGAGTGATTGCTATGGACTTAATTGGATTTGGTAAATCCGATAAACCAATGAGTAAAGTCGATTATACATACCAAAGACATGTTAACTGGATCAAAGAAGCTATTGAATATTTAAATTTAAATAATATTACATTATTTTGCCAGGTAAGTATGAAGTAAGAATATACACACAGATCTAAAAACGTAATGATGGATTCACAAAACTGATAAATTACAATTCGATGAGAACCGTTCATAAAACTTACATGCTCTGTCGAATCATAATGGAAAAGAACCAGCGTAAAGAAAATATATTTCGAGAATACAATAGAAATTTTTTTTAAGTATCCAAAATATGAAACAGCACCTTTCCGTCGAGATATAACCGTTCTATGCAAATTTGAATATCAAAAGCTATTACATATACTATGGGTTATTTTGATCGATTTTCTTAGTATTTTTCTTCAGAAATTTAAGTCTAATCCTAAAGCAAAGATTGGTGATTGTTTTCAAAATTTGTTAGTATTTAACCATGAAAACAAGAATAATCACACAAAAGAGATTGCTTGGAGTGTTTAAACCTTTTAGATTTGATTTGATCCGATCTCTTTCTTCAAATAAAAAACTACATAATATATCCATTCCATTCTGATTCGTATGTTATCATTTTACAGTAACTGTCTAGCTAGACTATTCTTGTACATAAATAATTTTCATATACGAAGTCGAAAAGCGAAATTCAGTGCTTTTGCTATGTACTGAAGATCAAAGCCGAATACTCAAGATTTATGAAATGTAGTCACTAAATATTACGCTTGTACCATAGAAAAAAGATGATATGATATTTGGAATAGGTAAATTATATAATCATTTTTCTATGCCTGTTATAGGATTGGGGTAGTTTAATTGGTTTACAATTAGTTGGCACAAATGGAATAGGCAATCGTTTTGCTCGAGTTGTTGTTGCTAATGGTGGATTGCCTACAGGTGATATGAATGTTTCTGACGCTTTCTTACGATGGCAAAAGTTTGCATCGGAACAAACAAAAATGGATGTTGGTTCAATAATAAAACGTAGTGTTATAAGAGAAATGAAACCAGAAGAAATTGCCGCCTATAATGCTCCATTTCCAAATGAGAAATATCAAGCTGGTGCATTAGTATTTCCTCTATTGGTACCAACAACATCTGATAATCCTTCATCACAATATAATCGTGATGCGTGGGAAAATTTACAAATGTTCGATAGACCATTTTTAACTTTATTCTCAGATTCCGATCCAATAACAGCTGGAGCAGAAAAATTCTTACAAATGTTGATACCAGGTGCTAAGAATCAAGCACATGCTATAATCACTCAAGCTGGTCATTTTTTACAAGAAGATAAGCCACATGAAATTGTTCAACATATTATTAAATTTATTCGCGATAATCCATTGCGTGTTAACTCGAAACTATAGATATAGATAGCTTAGATTATACATCGATAATATTAATTACATTTCAAAGTTATCCAATAAAACTAAGACACGAATTTTTATTATTCATATTTGAATCATATCTGAGTAGGCTTTCTTCAAATAAATAATTACAATCGAGTTTAAAAATGATAGATGATAAGTGTTGAAGTATATAGCGACTTAATTTTATCTCCAAATCAAATCGAAGCGCATTTCCACGGATCTTTCTAATGAAAAGAAATTCAAGTAAAGCAATGGGTACCATAAAGTGTGTGTTTGAATATTAAGTAACGTATTATTATACAGAATTTAATAAAGCGTCCTATCGATTCGCACTGCATATGTTTTGAATTCAAATACGAGCAAGAAATAAGTCTAATGTCAATTTTTTAAAGTTTAAGAATACACCTCATCTATTAGTGTTCAAGGTTAAATAAATGAACAGTTAATTAGGATTAGTGTATTATTCATATTATTGAATGAAACAAGTCGAAAATGCTTTCTTCTTCGCATGGGAGAATTGAAATTTAGAGATTATTTTCTTAGTAAAATATAATTTTTAGATATTTTAATGGTAGTATAGCCTAAAAAGCATTATTTTGTTTGCTGCTGTAGTGTAAATGAGAAACCAAAAGAATATATCGATTATTATCTGCAAGTGTGATGTAGAAAAATGTCACAAACTAAAAGTCTCGAGATTTGAAAAGGAATGGTTGTAACTTGGAAACAGCATTGTTTATCTGTAAATAATCATACTGCCAGATGAAATTCAATATTACGATTGATACTGAGGCCTGCGGTCTGAAATTTAATATGGGTTCTAAATAAATCGAGGTTTTTTACCATACAGTTGAACTCGATTGAATCGTTACTCTCACTCGAATTCCTTATACTAGAAGTCGTATCATCCAATACATTGCAAGCTTTTGATTGGTTCACATGCTAAGTGTTTCCAATGCCATCTGTTTTATATGCTGGCTATCTATACGACCGTAAGTAGAACTGAATAGCAACTCCTACCTCAGGAAAATCTTACTGATACACACACATTTTCTATTCACACATACACAGTTGCACAGTGGGCAACCAGGCAGACATGACCTCAAGTTCTATTTTCTAAAATTTAAATATTGGAATCAATACATCTATAGATAGTCTATCGTACTTTAAAATCAAATTTTCAAAACACAAGTCGAACCAAAAGAAAGATCATTGACAAAAAAACTGGTCACAAATCGGTAATTTTACGGTAGCCACCCTTTTGATTAACTTATCAAAGTAGTTTGAAGTGAAAAACTATGCAGAATGAATTGTTAATCCATGAGCTTTACCATATCAAAAATCGCATTGGTTTGAATTAGATTTGCCATAGAAAAGAAATGATTGTTGGGCTCAAACTGGGTCGAAAAAACGGTCAAGTCGTATTCTGTGAACGCTACAAAGAATTTTAATCCGGTTGAGCTGAAATTTTCACCGATTATTCTTTCATGCTTGATTGATCGTTGATCATAGGGCCGTGAAGAAATAGTGAACACAGGCTGAGTTAGAGGTATCTCGAAAAACCAGGTTTCTGCCCAGGAATCACTCATTTTGCGAATATGAGAAGAATTTGACGCAAAGCTAAGGTGGTATTCGAAATCAGTTCGTCGAGCTGCATCGAATCATATATAGCAGTAAGTGCCTCTGCGAAAAAAATTGGTTGCTATGAGCCGGAAAGATTTTGGAAAAAAAATCCTTTTCGTATTTTGTAAACGCTACAAAGAGTTTAAGTCGAATTGACTACAAACTTTTGCTGATTGTTCTTTCATGTCTGGTGTATCGTTTATCATAGCGCCATCACGTGCCGATGAGCATAGCCAGCGTTACGAGTTTCCCAAAAACCTAGGTTTTTAACCCTAAATTCCTGTTTTTCACAATAAGACATCATTTTGATGCAAAACCAAGGTGATATTCGAAATCAGCGTGTCAAACTGTATCGAATGATGCGTGACACGATGTATTTTCTAACACTTTTTTCGAAAATTTTGGCAAGGGTACTTCACAGATGATTTTCACGGACGAATTTTTTTTCAAAAAGTGTTTTATTCGCTTAAAGATGATTTTCTAAGTGATATACAAGCACTTCTGAGCAATAAAAACCCGTTTCGGAGCACGAAACTTACATGTCCGCCTGCTATACGAAAGTTGGCCACTATGTGTAGGTTGCCTGGCGACTGTTCACTGATGCACATTTCTACCCATTCAAAGTAAGTAAAGATTCAACGAGTAAATGCGTGTAGAAATATGCGCTTTTCTTGTTTTTTTTTATCTTTGTTTAATATTTAAGCGAATTTCACTATTCTTTTTCATTTTTGTCCAACTGAGTACAGCCGTCCTGTTTGTTATCATAGATCATAACAAAAATAATCTTACGAAACAGTTCTTTTTGCACAAGTAAAATTACCTTCAGATCAAAGTTTTTTTTCACTTGAATTTGCTCAAAATCTGTTTAATGCTAATATTTTCATTTAAAGTACAACTCAACGAATTGTAGTCATTGATATTATCAGATTTTCTAGAATTTGAAGCCATGCTTGTAAAAAATCTAATATAGTAGAAGGTTACAGTGGATTTCAGCGATACATTTTATTAGAATATGATAATGAACAAAATTCTTCTCGACTAATGACGACCATCACCAATGTTATATTCAGTAGACAAGTATAATTTAACTAGATTAAAAAAATAAAAACTAATCACGATGAAACTGCCTCACGCATCACAGAAATTATGTAAAAAATACATGTCTTATATTGAATTGTTTTGTATGGAGTTTGTTTGCAACACATTCATATCAAGTGGATGAAGCCAGTTATTCAACGGTTCTTTCATGCGAGTATTTGCTGTTGTATCATCAAATAACATTGAAATTAAATTTTCCATGTGATGATTCAGTTGTTCCTAGAAAAAATATAGAAAGCAACTAAATAGTGAGATATTCCGACTTGACAATAACACAAACCAAGAAATTTTAACGACTGTAATACATGTAACAATTTTTATAGCACATCAATGTACCGGCTTTTCTATTTTCTAATTAGTACTATAGAAATTATTTACAGTATTTTCAAAACGACAGTATGTTTCTTCTAGCCTTTACATTTGTAATCTCACACTATATAAAAAGCCGAGGATGCCTATACATTGGTTCATCACTTAAGTGGGTTTTGAACATTTATGGTATCATAATAAATATTTTGTCAGGCTTCACACACATTTCGAAAAAAATTTTAAACTATGTTTGTACACATAGCAGATAAACGTAATTCAACCTTTGAATTGGTAAAGCTAATGAAAATTAAAAATTCAAATGAAATTATTATTTTAATTATTTCTCAACAAAAATCTTCGCTAGCGAAGAGGAACAAATAATTTGAGATAACTTCCATTGAACAATGCCATAGATCTTTGGCTAGCTGACATCTTCTAATAAAGAAACAACTAATACCCTTAGATTCAATCTATACAAATCAAACCTTTCTGATGCAAATTAATTTCTCGAATACAGAGAATCATCGCGAAGTTATATTACTTGAATTGTTTAGCATCGATGGATTATAAGTACGTGCCATTTGTATCAAAAATAACATGCAATACAGATGTCGCAGATGATATTATCTTTTCGAAGACTGATTTCTGTCGATTAAGTGATATTTTTTTAGTATTGTACAATGTCTCATTGAAAATGGTGGTAGCTACTATAATTTCGTTATGTCTTTTAAAATTTCAAGAATATTCTGAATGAAAACTCCTTTTTTTCTATAACATCATCCAGAAATTCAAAGGTACAAATAACAAGTTTTTATTGATTAAAGTAATTCTTTGGAACGCTAAAGGGATGTAATTTTCTAGATTATGCTACAATACTAAATATTTCGCAGAATCGATTCAAGAAGTATGAACTTTATCCGTTATCGATATCTTTTTACTAAACTTAATTTTTGGGCACTTGTACAGAGTCGACCATAATATATTGCATGAGAGGCAACACAATATAATTTTAAAATGACGATATAATAAATGTTATATTAAATTAAAATTAGTCAAAAATGAAGTTTATTGATTACTTAATAGTGACGTTTATGAAACCTTTTAAATGTTGAACTTCTGAAATTTTCAAAAATTTTATATTTTTTTAAGTAGAAAAATAAGATACCATTATAATTCAAAAATAAAATGGAACGCTTCTGTGGATATTTTCACCTAACTCAAAAGAGCTCGTCGAGCTCTACCAAACTGCAAATATTTTTAAAAAATTTAAGCCATTTTGTGCACTAAAAAGTTTTAAAAAACTATTTGGAATATCTTGAAATAAAAATATAAAATTTCTGAAAATTTTAGAAGTTCTACATTTAAAAGTTTTCGTAAACTTCACTATTTAGTACCAAAAAACTACATTTTTGACTAACTTTCATTTCACATAAAATGTATTATATCATCCATTTGAAACTATCGTGTTACCACTCGAGTAATACATTATTTTCAACCGTACATTTGTATTATATCTCATTGTGTATTATAACCAGACGAGACTTTATTATGAGATTCAATTCTAAAACAGTTTTTGTACAAAGAACAAAGGTCTTCTACCGAACGTTTTGGAGTTCTAGATTTTAAAACGATTTATCAATCTGTTTAAGTTCTAGTGAAAGAGTCTAAGTCTTCAGAAGCTTCAAAAAATACTGCCAAAATTTAAAACTCTAAAAGGTTTAGTATGCTACCTATTTTAAATAGTAATGCTCATATTTATGTTGTTATATCTGTATATGCAGGCTTATGGTATTACTCACTGATGTATATCTTTGATCAGATAACTTATACCTAATCTATTCTTACATTATAGATTATCTTGTCGACGTGTAGTTTCCTTGTTCTGTTTTATTGTTGCTACATCTTGCTATAGTTTTACGTAACTATATTGAAGATAATGTACATTTATACTGTTAAACTTTCATTTTTTTGTCGTATTTACATATTTGTGGTTAATGAGATTAGTATATTTCTGCTTTTATTAGGACAGTACGGTCAAGGAGAAACAGTCGATTTGATGAATTCTGAGTTATTCCAATTAATCTGGTTACTGAAATAAGAAAGAGAAACTATCATCATATTAGCAAGTAATAGAAAAGAAAAAACCTGTGAGTACAATTATTTTGTCAGAAATATTCTATTTTACGAAAACAAGGAATTTTAAAGACTTCCACTAAAATTCTTTGAATCGAGAAATCCTTTTTGTAAAAGCTTTTTTAAATCAATCAAATTCATTAGGAGTTTTTATAACTACTGATAAAATAAAACATCACATTTTTCAATTTATATCAAAAGAAATCGCTCAAAATTTCCTGATCGACGCAGACACCACTATAATTTGTCTACATCATAGTGAAAAAAAGTTTTGCTGGGGTTATATTGGTTGAAGCAAAAAGTTTCCCTTCTCTTACTGGAGAAGGAAAGTTTATGAAAGAAACAAAGAAAAGAGAGGCAAACAATTCTTATACTTACTGCAACCAATTTATCATAAGCTGTTGACGAAAAAAATTGTGCAAACAATAATTCATTATTACATGGTTTATAGAAGACGTTGGTAGACCATGCAACTGGTGTGCCTGCTCGAATCCAAAAGGCAGCTGGAAGTCCATCACGATCGTTATACAAATATTCAAGAACAGTACCATCCGATGGATCTAATATGAGGTCGTTATCCATTTCATTAAATTGAAATCCAGTAATTGGAGGTTGAACAAAGTTACAATTATTTTCAAAATGCCACTTTGGCAAATCATTTTCTGGAGGATTTGAAGCACAACGTCCGTGTTTAATAGCATCTATGAGAACAAGTTGCACGCTATGTAGAAGCGTCATGAAACTAGCTTTTGGATCTTCCAACTTCACTCTCACAATTGGAATGTAAAAGAAGTTACCAACCAGATCCTTTGCTTCATCTTCCTGAGGACGACACGCCACGAATGTTTTAAAAACGACATCCCAGTTGCCTGTAAGTTCAAACAGAAATGCAGCATAGCACGCAGTGCAAAGAGTAGCGAAAGTCACGTTATTAGCTCGCGCACAATCGAGCATAACTTGAACAAGGTTCATAGCCACTTTGAACGTGAGAATACGAGACTCTGCCAGCTGACCATAGAGGTATTCATATCTAATTAATAAATGTTCGAACATATCAATTCTTCGCTAATGAAGCGAATATATTTCTATATAGCAACACAAACCGATTTTTTTTAGACTCATAAGTAAACAATGGACATAATGGGCAAGGTTTTTATTGATGGGTATAACAAAACACTGATAACTTAGAAAAAGCAAAAGAATAAAATGAGGATCTTTTAATCAAACCTGCATCAAACTCAGATCATAAGTCTAGGTCAGTTGTGTCTTAAAATGGAAGGTTTTTGTATTTCTCATCAATAACGTAGTACAGGTTACTTGAATTCCAAGGTATGTAAAATTTATATAGAAAACAAATTAGGGAAAGTTTTCTTTGGTGTTGTTTGGACCAATTATAGGATTTATACAGACCCTCTTTCATATAATTCAAAAAAAAACATGTTTTGTTCTTGTAATAGTAGAGTAAACTTTTTGTTGGTTGGTAGAAAATGCTGTTTTCTATGTACTACAGAAAAAATTCATTCTGCTGTTGTAAGGACAAAATATATTGCTATTCAAGCCAATGTAGAGATTATCAAGAGTACTCTTTTATATGGGCCGAATAATCCTAATTTGCACTTTTATCATAGCGGAGTGAATCTTTTGTGTAGCTTATAGAAAAGGACAATTTTTTATCAACCACGAAAGACTCGTTCTACTATTACAAGAACAAGAGAAGATTTTGTGACACTTATAGAAAGATGTTCAATTGTAATAAGTTTCGTGTAGATGAATGACTTCGAAATTTCTCTCTTCGATGATTAGAAACCGAGCACAGCACGTTGCAATAATTAAATTTATGTGAAAAAAGCTTGTTAGCGCAGCCCTTTTTGGGGCTAAAATGTGGAATTCACGTATATCTTTTGACCTCAATAAACTAATACAGAATACATAAAGTAAAAGAAATCTTTTGTAGACTATAGCTGTTTTTCAAAATAAACTACGAGCAGAACAAGAATCTCGCTTTCTCTGCATCCGGAACAGAACTTATTTTTTTATATGCGGGTGTTCTATTTTTTAATTTAATATCATTATTTTCCTAATATGATACCGTTATTCTAACACTAATATCCTTTTGATCATTGATTTAACTTGAATATACCACTGTTCTAAATGTCAATAGTTTCTATAAGAAGTGTCCACGATCTATTATACATCTCTATTAGCTCATAACCACTGATGCGATTTATTTCTCAAAGTTATAATCTGATGAAATTACAATTTTTTATATTGACCATATGCCAATTATTGCAAATCTATGCATCATTGTCCACCATCGTTAACATCTTAAATACAAATTTTTATTCACATAAAAATCAGCATTCAAATTCTTTGAAACATTCAAAAAAGAATTCAAGCTATTCAGGTTTCGATAGACACTTTGAAATATTCTAAACCTTTGTAGAAGCATGAACTTTGTGTTATTCTTCTTTTATTAAACTCTTAATATCTATAATGGAGACGGTACTTAAAGCTTACGCTCTCTATTTTCTTCGAAAATATACATGAGTTTCACAAAATAGTATTTAATGTTTAAGGGTACCCCCCCCCTCTTTTTTCATGATTTTTAGATCTCAAGAACGGCAAGTCCGATCGAGCTGAAATTTTTACCACAAATAGAGGACCTAAATTGATGAGACACGTGTTCGAGGAAAAAATTTTCAAAAGGGGTCTTCTTGGATTTTTTCGAAAACTAATGGTTTTCCATAGGGTCTCATTGTGCCACCGGTTTTCCCCATCAAACTTCGTCCGATTGAGCTGAAATTTTTTTTGAGATCACCTACACCTGTATCTCAGAGGTAATTTTCAGCGTTTTTCAAAAACTCGCTTTCTTTTTTTTTTATAACAAAAATACGAAAACGATCTCGAAAAAACCGAGAAGTCGATCTCGAAAACCCCATAAACTCGAACGAAATGGTCGAAAACGAAAACGGCCGATTTTACCTCTGGAGGATATATACAAGTATCTCTGGTAAAAATTTCAGCTCGATCGGACAAAGTTAAGGTAGGGTTGATGGTGGCACAATCAAACTCTATGGATGAAAAACTAGTTTTGAGAAAACTAAAAAATAAGTTTGGGAACACTCTGATTTTTTTTTCAACTTTTTTATAAACAACTTTTCATGTAGAATCCACTGAACACATTAAAAAATTTTTTTGAAAAAATTTTTTTTTGGTCATGGCTTTTCGTGGACCCCCGATAGCAATTGAATGGCAGGACCAATCGAGATCATTTAAACGACAATCGAAATACCAACACATGGTCTCTCGACAGCACATATAAACAAAAAAAAATTTTCCAAAAAGTTCGACAAAAAAAAAGAGGGGGGGGGTACCCTTAAAGTAAAATCTAATTCCAGTAAGAACTCTCAAAGATACATATAACGTCCGGATCTATAATTTCATGAGCCAAAATGAGACTGATCATGAAAACATAAGAATTTCTCTTCGAGGAAGAAAGAAAGTTATTTTGCTTATAGTTCGAACAACTTCGCCAAGACTATTTCGAGACACTAAAAATAAAGGTCGCCTTTGTTATGCATGCAATTATCCCTAAAGAATAATAAAAAATTTAGTCATTTATGCATTAGGATCCTGTTAAAGTTTGTTTAATCCGTCAGGATAGTCTTTATGATGTACAACCAAACTTGATGACTGTTTCATACGAAAGAAAACGGGTTTTTCTACAATAACGATGTGCTTTAGTACTTACTCGGATTTTAGAGGTAGTCGTAAAACGTGTTGTGCTACATTGAAGCCTTCATGCGCTTTTTTCCAATAAACAAAACTATCTGATAGATCGAGTTGTTTTCCGTATATCTCATAATCAAGATAGGTTGGAACGCCTGGATCGATGGGCAGTTCTTGCGTTCTGTAGGCATTAACATAATCGCGAAAGAGAATTTTCATTGCTGTAGCATCCACAGCCTCATGACGTATATTGATAATAACAATATCATCCTCAGCAAGTTTGTCTTCCTCCTCGATAATCTTGTCTTGTTTGTGGACAATATGGAGGCGAACGACTCGTCCATGATCTAGATCGTGAAGACCAAAGAGATATTCTTGTTGAATGACACGTTCAAGTGCATTTTTATCATTGTCTAAATGACTTGTGACAAATGTAAAACCTTCATCGACAAGTGGCTCGATCTGTTGCCACCACTGTTTAGTTTCTGGATGGACAAAGTATGATGTATGCAAAATAGTATGTTTCTTAATAACAAGATGCAGAGCATGGCGAAGGCGCTTCACGGAAACGCTAAAGAAAAAGAAAAGAAATAATTTTATAACACATGCATCAATAGCAATATGGAAACGGTAAACTTTTGGAACTGAGGTTACTTTATGTCACTTTGAAGTACTTTAAAATATGTGAAATTTTCTCAATACTTTGAGCTACTGTCGCATACTTTTCTACTTGAAGATCGCTATTTCCTTATTGTTTAGGACGTCGGTAATAGAGCATCAAAGAAAGGAAGCGATCGTATACAGAAATGGCTTTAAAAGCACATATGGTATAATATAAAGTTAGTTTTTGGTCGATTTTACTATGAAAGATCGAAAATAGTATTGGAAATGTTATAATCGTCCGGTCTTTTCCTCTACTCAATCCACAATGAACTTACACTACTTAATAATTTTGTTAATCTAATATTAGTTATTTTCTTAACTTTCAGATTATGAAAACAAGAGGAAAAGATATTCCTTTGTCATTTACTGATACTAGAATTTTCTGAATGAATTCTATTCTACTCTAGCAAAAAGTTTCCGCACATCTGCTTGATACTCTATAAAGATACTTTAAATATTTTATAAGAACTGACAAACGGTGAGAACTAGCGTGACTCTTCTTTCAATAGGGACAAAAGTGTTCTGAAATGAGTCACAGACATTTATTGTTGTACTTTATTAAAAAAAGAGTCAAATATTTGTAATTTTATGCGTTTCGTTTGGAACAATTACCTCCCCTAGATAGGGAGCGGCGGTTCCAAAAATTATCCGGAACCGGAACCGGAACCGCGGTTCCAGTTCCGGCTCCGGGTAGTAAAAATGAGAAAAAAGCGGTTCCGGTCCGGTTCCCAAAAAATGACTTGGAACCGTAGCCATTAAAGTATCAGATATGTATGACAATTTTTTGAGAATATTGGTTCGTTTAATTCCCGACGTTAGAGATATTTTATATATATTCAAAAAAAGCATTCTGTTCAAAACGTACAAGAGCAAATGAAAAAGCAAACCTTTTTACAACATAATATGTTCAAGATATACTTATTCATTGTGATGAACTAACATTGTACTGCTTTAATAAAGCCAAAATTAGCCAACATTCTTGCTGAAAAAAAACAAAAAGAACTACAAAAAAATTCTAAAAAGTCGAGTCTTTCGAGTCAAACTCGACTCGACATTTAGTCGAGTCGATTTGTCGAGTACTCGACTCGTTTTCGGTCTCTGCTCCTTATTCTTACAGCTAATGAAACAGTTTATTAACTTTAACACATTAAGAATATGTGTTGATAAAAAAAATAAATGACGCTGGTAACCATATGAAAAAACGGTTCCAGCGGTTCCTTGAACGGTTCCTAAGTGATTTGTCCTACGGTGCCGGTTCCGGCTCCGGTTCCAAAAAATTTTAAAAAGCCGGCTCCGGTTCGGTTTTCGGTTCCATTTTTTTGGAACCGCCGCCCCCTACCCCTAGAGAATGTCTCCACAAACATTATATCAAATTGTCACTTACCAGCCTTTTCCAACAGCAAATACCATAACAACGTTCAGAGGATCATATGATAATGGAGTTACTATTTCGCTGAGTTCTTCCATATTACCGCAACCACGAAATGAGTTCTCTTGAGATGCTGTGATTGGTGCTAGAAGAAAAATGAAGATGAAAACACACATATTGAATTATGTTAAATAGTTTCGTCTATTTCGATGTCAAACGTAGATGATAGTAGATAATTCTGGAATATATTAAGAATATTTTAGGTATAGTCGAAACTAGATTTATGTTTCTGGACACGTAATCAATAAAAGTACTACATCACTTTTATTATTCCACTTTATATTACTTATTTTATTAGTGATTAAATTTATTACTTTAAAAATTCTTATTAGTTATTACGAATAATAAAAGGATAAATATCTGAAAGTAATAAAAGTAATTCGTAGCAAATAGGAATAAATAATAACAAAACAAAGAAACTACGACATAGATATTAAGGAATTGATCACGTCTAGCTCAAAACGTCAGATCAAACAAGTCATTTATAAAAAAACTATGTAGGAATGATCCATAGAGCTTTGTGATCTATTCATGAATAATTCTTTCAAACTTGCCTTATGAACTGATAAAAAAGTCATCCCGAATTTGAAGTCTTCTGTCAAGTTTTATTCAGAATTTTGACTTGAATCTAAGTATGTTTCGTTCTTCGGGTGTCTCGTGGCCCAACAGGGTTATTTCATTGATTCTACATGTTTCTACGAGAGGAAACAAATTAAAAACAGTAACGGTCTTGAATGGATGAAAGTTTTTTTTTCTAAAATTTCGTAGGATTTTGTTCGGAACTATTCTAAAATAAGTGTTTTCAATCCTTAAGGAACAGTATCAGACACGGTTATATGAAGTTAGATGAAAGAATGCAAATATTTGACTACAACCTTTGCAATTTCTGTTAAAGTGTATGTAAAATTTCATTCCTAGAGTCATACGAAGATTGGAAACTAATTCAATCTAGATTCTTCAAAACAATAGATAATACAGTTTTATTAAGATTGTACCAGTTTCTATACAATTTCGTCCTAGATTTTCAAATCTCATAATTTCGAAAGGGTTTAGATAATTGCCAATGTTTTTCAAGATTTAATCAGATTATTATTCTGAATGTGACAGAATTCTAAAAGTAAGGGAACTAATAATAAGTGATCTTGAACGTAACTTGGATGTCTGTCGAAATAACTACAGATATTTTGGCAAGATCTTGGTAAATATAGTTTATATGATATTTCTCTAAGTAGTTTCAAGATTTTTACTGAATATAATATGAGATTCTTATGTTATTGTACTCATTTTTAGTGCGAGATATGTATTTCAATAAAATTCTTCTCTAGGTGCATTTATTCGTGATAACAATCAGATATAGAATTTTCTTAAATTCGTTGGATACAATACAACATTGTAAAATTTTTTTAAATTGCAAAATGGTTTTAGAGAGGATAGTGCATTTTCTGAATTTCTTTGCAATAATTTATATTTACATAAGACTCAAGTTTAACTCTTAAAAATCCAATGTCTATTCCAGTGGACATCATATTCATCGCTATAGAACAATGTATTAAAATCTTACCGATGAAAACTACTGTTTTTTCGGAATGAAGACAGTCACTTTGAAAGTAATGTGGGAAAAAATTATACTGAAACAGCTGCCAGACACCCAATATAGCTTTTAGAATATGTAATTTTTCAAATACTATAGGCTATTTAAATATTTCTATCTTCCGATATATACAATATAAATTTTGAGCGATCTCATTAGAAATTGTCTTAAGCTATAATATAAAACAATTTTGCACATTTTTAATGCTTCCACTAATGCATTCTGAAGTCCTAAAAAAATGCCGTTTTTCAGATGTTTTTGGCCATAGTAGCCAAGGTTATTATGAATTTTCAGCTCAACTGATAATGTGAGGTATTTTTGAAAGGTCATCGGAATGAACTTACAATTATTCTGAACCATATTAGAAATACATGTGGGCAAAAAGTTGAGAAGCTCATATTCCATCCAGACTAAAATCCTACAGCTTGGAATAAAAAATTTTCTTCAAACAAAACTCTTTGAAATTTTAAAAGATTCTGATCTGAAAAAACGGAATACTATTCAAAATATGAAGCAAATATTGCTTCATATTCGACATAAATCCTTGACGTTTCATGGTTTCACGTTTTGGCATGATCTATGAGTTTCTAAATTCGTTTTTTTGAAATTTAGCACTAATTTTCTCAAGATCTCCATGTAATCTGGTTTTTTAATTCAGTCAAAACCTAGGAACATTCTTCCAAAAACAAAGTTAATCTAACAAGATTCTTGTCATGTCTATCAAGAATCATTCTTATTAGACGTCAAATACTTGGGTTCGAGTATTTTTTAAAGAACGCACCTTGTGTCAAATGAAGTGGGCTTAAAACAGTATGTTGCTTTGTTTTGCCAGTTGTCAGACGCTGGACATGGTCAGCAATAGTTGGGTTTGAAAAAAAGTCAAGTACATCGAGTTGTTTATCTGGAGCCAAATGAAATTGATAATAATTAAAAACTTGCATTAATGTCAATGATGAACCACCCAAGGCAAAAAAAGTCGTATTCACAGGAACAGTATCAAGTCGCAATACAGAACACCACATACTATGTATTGCCTCTTCTAATTGTGGCGATGTTCCATTCTTCATTCGATCAAAATTATGTGAAACCTTAGAGTGTAAAGAAGGTAATGGAAGTCGTTTTCTATCGACTTTTCCATTGAGATTTAATGGAAAAGCATCAAGTACAAGGAAATAAGACGGAACCATGTATTGACGAAGGTGTTTATTGCAATGATTACGAATAGCTTCAATGTCAAGGTCTAAATTATTTGAAACTATATAAGCCACAAGTATATCATCATCTTGCTGCAATTTAGTGATAAGGCAATTGGAGATCTTTTCAGGAGACAAATTCACAATTGTACGTTCAATTTCAATTGTTTCTACTCGTTGACCACGTACTTTTATTTGAAAATCAATACGACCAGCATGTTCGAGTTCACCCTGTGTACTGTATCGACCTAAATCGCCTGTTTTCATAAAAAGTTGGTTGTCAATAATAATGAAGATACTATTGGTGCGCTCTGGATCATCCAGATAGCAGTTTAATAGAGTAGATCCTTTGAAAAAGTATAAAATATAATAAATAATAACATTCAAAAAGCATACTGCTAACCTCCTATGCAAATCTGACCGATTTTACTTGGGTCCTTTGTATTATTAATTATTTGATCTTGCTCATCGATGAGTAAACATTGAACATCTGGCAATGGAGAACCCATAGGCACTATTGTATCGGTAATATCTTGCAATGGGTAGCCAATGATTATACCGCATTCACTCATACCATACATAGCAAAGACTTGAACGTGAAATAGATTTACAAAATTCATCAATTGAGTCCATTCTTCGGGTTTTATTACATCACCTAAATTTAAGAAAAAAAATGAATAGAATCAAACAAGTTCAAGTATAAATTGAATGATTCACAATCACCTCCTGCAAGCAACTTGCGCAAAAATTTGAAAACTTCTGCTTGCTGACTCATGACAAGATAATTGTTGAGAGCCCGAATAAAGGCAGCGCCGCAATGAAATATTGTTATTTGTTGATGTAAAAGCGTTTGAGAAAAATAAGCCATATCTAAATTACCACCGGGTCGGAGTAGCACAAGAGTACCCCCAGTAGTTAGTGTTGCCGGAATTTCTAACATACTCGTAATCCATGTACAGCCAACAATCTGTACAACTTGATCTCGAGATGTATATATACCAGGATGCCATTGAATAAAGGCAGCAACATTTGCCGATAAACTTTTATGAGTATGAATAATTACCTTTTGTCGCCCAGTTGTACCTGAAGTACATATGATGTATGCAGCACCATGCTCATTGCAAAGGGGAAGATCACTCATAGAATCATCAATAGCTGATGGTAAGAGAATAATACTATCCGATAAAATAATATTTTGAATAGCTGCTGATGGTAGGTGTTGGTATGTTTTTGTATGAAGCAGAATATATTGACTTTTGGTTTGTTTCAAAAGTGAAACGAGACGTTCAGATGGATCTGACGGATTCAATGGACAGTATACGCCACCAGTACATAAAATACCAAATAAACCACAAATCATTTCCAGACTTCGTTCAACAAACTGATAGACAATCTGTCCTTGTACCAACTTCAAATGATGCAGATGTTGTGTTATGCGCTCCACCTGTTCGATAAATTCACTGTACGTCCACGTTTGATCGTCGAGCACTACGGCTACTTTTTGAGGATGCATCTGAGCCGTACTGAATAGCTGTCGTAATATAGAGAACGTGGATACCATCTGTTTTTAGATAGGATTAAAAAAACAAGAAGTTTATGAATATAATCTAAAAATACAATATTGAAAAGGACACTTCAAAACTTTCGCCTATGAAAAAAAACTGAAACAATCATAAATAAAGAAATTAATGTGACGTGTTGCTTTGATGAGAGTAAGTGTTTCTGGGAAGTATAATTTAATACTTTTATGCCTGAAAATGGAATAATGAAACGTACTTTTCTTTCATGATTCACATTTTCTGATAGTTGCCTAACATTTTCCAAGCAAAAATAGATCAAGACAATTTACTTTACTGCTATCATCGAGAAAGATAACAAGAGCAAAAGCACAAGATACATAATGGATGTTCCAAAAATAATAGATCTCTCAATATTTTACTGACGTCTTTGTTACTTTATTAAAACAAATTTGCTCAGCGTTAATCTTTTTCGAAGATTCGTCTTTTTATTCTCTACAAAAATCTATATTTTATATTTCATTCGAACCTATTTTACCTTTAGTATTAGAGTGTCAACAAAGTTTTTGCATTTTTTTAAAAATTTTCTGAAGCATTTGAGAAATTTCTCCAGGTTTCGATACTAAGAGTGTATAAAGAGAGTATGGATACCTCTCGAATGATAATGAAGCTTTCTCGTGGAGAGATTCGAATGCTTTTACTTCATGAATTCCTTCTTGGTCACAAAGCAACACGATGGGCGTGAATGTACTCTCTTCTAAGGAAAATCTTTGATATTTCAGCGCAAGATTCTTGAAAGATATGGTCAAGATCCTGCAAGAATTTGCCATTTTTTTCTGAGGAAACGACAAAACCTTGATAGAAGTGTGTAGACAGAGAACTTCCGAATCCTGTTAAGATTCAAAATAAGATTATCAAAGATTCTGGGAAGTTTATTATTGTTTTTCAGGCCAAGGTTGAGTCAGAAAAACGATGATTGCTGACAGAAGTGTGTAGCCACAAAATTCTAGCATTCTGTCGTGACTTCAAAATTCAAAATTGAAAAATGAAAGGATTTGTGCTCTCATCTTGTAGAATTTCATTGATTTTCTTCGAAGATTTTGTCGAATATCTTGATAGGATCTTTATATAATAGAACTAGATTTCCTTCAGGATGTCATTAGGTTCTTGGTAAGATTCTTGGAGGATTTTCTAAATGAACATATAGAGTATCAATCGCTAGACTTTCAGTTCACATAGCGATCAGCTTACCCGCTTGGGTCCTCAACAAGTATCGTATAATACTGCCGATGATTCCTTAGGTTCTATACTATAGTGGTACTAATAATTGACCTGTTGAATAACATTCAAGAGTTTGAGAGAGAGCCGTATGGATAAAATAGATGGTAATATTCGGCAAATTCTAGATGGAAGAATAAAGCAGCAGAAAGCTAATGTTGGGATCAGTATAGTGTCTTTGAGGCATAGAAAGGAATGAACACTATGAGATCTTGGTTGTGGGAGAGGTCAAGATAATCATGAGAGGTGTCAGAATAGATGAATGGGGATGAAGGTCAGATCGTGAATGCCAGAGATTTGTGTATGAATGTTACGAATCAGATGTGGCTAGCGAAAAGACAGCTGTGATATCTGTGGAAAGCTTCGCAGTAGAATTTCTTGTAATTGAATGAATAGGTCGAAGGATTGGCAGAGTTTGCAGTCGGAACATGAAAAACTGGAAGAGAAAGTTAGAAATTGCAAGATCGAATTAATTTTTCGATATATACTTCTTTTATCAGAAGAGTGCGAGAAATTCGGTTTCTTGTGTTTCTCAGAAAACCGGCAACAATTTATTCTTATTTTATGTTTCTTCCCGTTTCCGGATTCAGTCATGCGAGGCTGCATAAGCCGATGCGTTGTTTCCTATTAGTTCGATTAGTTTTTGAAGCTAACCTGGTCTCTTAAAAATAAAAGGTGTCCTACGGAATCACTTCTCAGTACTGTTTGATCAATCTTTCTTAAGCTCCAGCCAAAAGTCTACAACTGAAAATGGTTTTAGCTCGAAGTGCAGAACCAAAAATTGGTTCAAAAAATAATAGCCAAGTCTGAAGTCATAAAAAGCTCTAGATCCACCCTTAAACGCCTTATGATTCGCTACGATCTCTAGTTTTTAGAGTACTCTACGAAATCAGATGTCACTAACATAATTGTTGCGACAGTTGGGTAGATCAGATGCGATCTACTCAAACAGATCTTTCTATCAGTTGATTTGATTGTATGATTTGCATATGAACGAGGCTCCTTTGTAATAATGAATCAAATGCGATTTATTTTCTCTGTTTTTCATTATAAGAAACATATTTTATAAGGCTGGTTGGGAAATTGGTTTAGCTAAAGAATTTGAACCTTTCGTAGACGAAACAAAAAAAATTGGTGAAAGTGGATTCTTTGAATCTTTTAATACTCAGCACAGGTTCAACTGATTAATCTGCTGTGATTTTGGAGTTCTTCTGTACTCTCTGTCATTATTTTTCCTGATAAAAGGCCACAAGGGTCAGTTCCTTATTGACACGCGTACGTTGACCTTCCTCTGTCATTCCGATCAAATTCATACTGAAATGATCACTTTCTTAAAAAATATTTGCAACATAAAGAAACGTAAATTTTTAAGCTACTTATTGGTTGAATAGTTTATAATAAAGACTCTATTATGACGAGTTATGATATTTGACAAGTAGCGCGAGGATTGATTTACTATTTACGCCAATAATATATAGGACTTGAATCTCTGACTTGCACAGTACCCCTAGAGTATAGTAGATGAAGATCCAAGGGTATTTCTATTATATGGGACTTGAAGACCTTAAGGTGTATTAACAACTCACTTTAACACATTCGAGGCGATGTGGCCCACCCGTAGGCCACGCTATATTTATAAAAGAAACTGTGTAGAATAGCACTTTCTTTTGCTTTTTCTTAGGTAAGAGGTTAAACGTTAGCATGTCATCTGTTCTACCCTCGGTAGTTTGGCACCCTTTTATTTTATAACATAACTAGCGGAGGTACCCGATGAAAAGAGAATATGGTTAAAGTTTTGCATCTCCCATCCGACTTTTTCTGTTGTGCATAACACGTCTTCTACAGGACTGTTTCCCACTGTAGATGAGCTATCTGCAACAGAAAATTTCGCATCACATCTGAAGCCTCCTGGACAGGACTTTTACCGCCATGTGTCAGGCATCTTCAACACGACTCTTCTCATTGGGCTCAAGCTGACATCCTCACTCGCATTCACTCTGGCCACGATCACTCTCAAATTTGCATTGAACTACATTATTTGATTAGAAAGTGAATTAAATCACTGTCTCTTACAACTTGGATGAAGTTTCACACACGCCTCTCTTTCTTATCCCCAATCACTCTGCCAACTTTCCTTCACATTGAAGGAACTAATGCGGATAGTTCCGTGACGCTATCTCTCGCGAGGACTAAATACATAGCGAATAGACTCATTAAGATTTCGATCTGTATTGATCGAAATGCAATTTCACCCAGTCCCTTCAGCGCACCCCCTTTGGTGGTTCGAACCCCACGTCGACCTTGCTCAGGAGCTAAGGAAGTAGTGTGGAAAGTTTTGCGACGATAGCTATCACAGGGACTGAATGGATAGCGAACAGACAAACATTCGTCTTTATATACGTCATCGTTGTGAATCAAGAAAAAGAACAAATACGTTGTCTCCGTGAGTCATAGAAAACAAATAGATACACCATAGTTATGAATCAAGGAAACACTGGTATACATTTTTTTCTTATAACCTATTAGAAACCTTCGATTTTCACATTTAGACCAAAGAATCATTGATTAATCATAGAATCATAATAAATTCCGTCAATTTCTGGAAAACTGACGCAAAGTTGATTGCCATATGACTTGGGTGAAATTTCACCCAAACACCCTCATCCTACTCCTATTAATCGTAACAGCACTCGTTAAAGCTACTTCTGGACTCAGAGAAGTACCATGAAAATTTTGGTAATGTTAGCTATTACAGTACTATCTGGGTGAAGTTTCACCCACACCCAGACACATCCCGATTACCATGTCAAACCCCCGTTGACCTTCCCTGGACCCCAGAGAAGCATCGTGGAAAGTTTTATGACCGTAGCTTTTACAAGGACTGAATGCATAGCGAACAGATGGTGTTGCTAACGTTTAACGTCTTATCTAAAAAAAAAAGCAAAAGAAAGTGCTATTCTACATAGTTTCTTTTAAAAATATAGTGTGGCCCACGGGTGGGCCAGATCGCCTTGAATGTGTTAAACTTTGAAAAATCAAAGTCAAAGCTTGAAAGTGCGGTACTTTAAATTTAACGGTTAAAGTTAAGTAAAGTTAAAGTGACACTCCTAATTTAAAGTTATCTTTCATAACAAAATAAGCGTGATATTTGGAACCAGCATAGAAAAATACATCAAAAACTTTAGTTTTTATCGTAAAATATTTTCCATCAAAATTTGGCCTATAGGGGGAAGACACGGTAAGATTCAAGGAACAAAAAGCTGAATGAAATAGGGATCAAATTTGAATGGAAAATATTTTACAATAATAACTTAAGTTTCTGGTGTTTTTTTTTAAGCTGATTCCAAATATCACGCTTGCTTTTTATGAATGATAACTTTAAATGATGAAAACCTTGAAATACTAGGATTGTTTTTAATATTTTCTATGGAAATCTGTAGTTCCTATAAAACGTCAACAGTGAATGACTGTTTTGGACAATTTTGTTTTCGTACAAAAACTAGTGCATTTTACAGAGCAACCACACGAGCAAAAATGTATACATTATCACATATAAGGATGGCCCTAAAAATTTTTTTTTCTATTAAAATCCAAGCCGAAAAAAACATGTAAACTTCTTTCTGATATATGTTATAGATATGATTGATGGAATGCCAGATATACAATCTTATTCGCCAATGTCCTTTCTCTTCATCTAATCAATTTGTAGAGAGAAAGTCTTCTGTAACAAGTTCTAAATTATGTTATTAGCATAAAACAAGACAATGAAGATGATTTTCTTACTTACAAACTGTTAGTGGCCAGGCGAAACGATGAAGTGTCTCAAAAATTGAAATATGGTTTCTTGTTAAAATATAAAATAATGAATAACATAAATATATGTGTAATTAACATAATTGGACATAGAATACGAGCAACATAATAATGGATATCTATGTTCTTTTTAATGGCATGTTGTTGTATATAATGAGTGTTTTTATTATATATGCTGCTTGAAACTTGGTATTCATGTTCTATATTAATTAAGAATATACAAGGTGAAAATTTTTGTATCGTAACATTTTGATAGAATGCGTTCGATGTGATATTATGCAACGATAACATATATTTTTTAATATAAAGATATGTAAAAAACATTGAAGTGGAACTACATAAATGAAACAAGAATATGTTTCTCTCTTTCTTTTCATCACGTATTGCGACTGATGAGTTAAACGGTTCCTTACATGAAATGATAACATATAATATAAAATGTTCGTATTCGCTACAAGACAAATACAATCATTTTAAATTTTTAAGTTCAATAGTTTCTGCGAAAAAAAAATTTCGATTTGTGTATGCGTAAATGCAAAATCTCATGGTTTAGTATTTATGTATTTTCTGAAACGATAAATCGGAACATAGGTTTTAAACTGGCTTCATTTGTTTCTAAATAAAACTGGAGGAACTTTGTTCGTTTCAGATGTGTTTTGAAAAATCGACACTTTCATCTTTGAGATAAATGTCAATTCTCTTGGCTGTAGTCAGGTCCTAAATTCTGAATGTGGCTATATATTTAGGTATTTGTCACATCGTAACTGTGTTATATTGGTTCATGACTTTCTTTGGTGTTGTATAAGCAAAAGCTGATGTTGTCCCTGGCGATCAGAGGTTTGCAGGATCTCTCATAAGGCGTCTGAAACGCATCATATACTGTCTTTACCATAGTCGGAACGTGGAGAAATGACGAGAGAAGAGAAGAATGAGATAAAAGAGCAAGAGAAACCACTACTTGCACCTTGGTTTTTTTGAGATTACGAATGTTGCTTCACAGTGCCAGTTGCTCTCCAACGACACTTGTTCACTGGATTAATCTTTCTATTTGGAATTATTTCGCGAAATTCTCGACCAACTATACATGACGTATTCTGCTATTTTAAATAATTTAGTTGAGAAATTAAAATAATGTGTTAATGTGACACCCGCTCGAATTGAAAACTTAAGATGAAATGAATGTAAACATATGTATGAACTAATTCCAGAATTGACAAATTCACTATTATTATTTACAGAATTTGAATTATTATCTGATCAAATAAAAGAATATGATGATATGAATGGAATTGCAAAATCGCTAAAAATAATGTGGACATTTATATTCAAAAGCACCATGTGCTTACAATTATATATTAATATTTTCGATAACAACTGCAACCGATGAATGAAATTTCAGCAAAATAGAGATAATATATTATTTCAGAGCAACATTGACGAATGACAAATTAGGATATTTATTATTATGTTTAGTTGAACATGATCTGCTCGATAAACTTAATGTATTAAAACTTATTGAATAGTGGATAAATATTTCATCAATCCTCACATTTTGTATATGATTGTGAAGCGATAAGATTAACTATAACTCGCGATTAATATGAAAATATTTAACTATCTATTTTCCCATATAATAGAAACCGGATGAAAACCGGCGATTAATTGTGGTTCTATCGGTTCGATTACCGACTCCCAAAACTGCGGTAAACCAGTATTCATCAGTGCTGGTATATACATCTAGCCAATACCGTTTGCCTCTGTTTTTTGAATGTTCGTATAGCAAAATTGAACAGATATTCTTAGATTCATATGATTTTTATTTCAACCAAAATAAAAATACAAAAAAATAGTAATAAAAAATAAATTCAAAAATAAATTAATATAAAATTTAATAAAATCAATAAAAAAAGCTTTAAAGAAAATAAATCTAAAACTAAGAAATAGTAAAAGAATGGATCTGAAAAAGATATAGAGTTGAAAGGAAATAGCTTAAACGTATCCGTGCCTTTCAGCGAGTAAAAAAACGAAATAAATAATACAGCACATGTACGTGCGCAGATATAAAGATATACATAAATATATGTTTTTTTCGTTGTGTATAATCATTCGCTTTCTACTATATATGGTTCATCGAAAGATTATCGGTGAACCGCGGGTAACCATTGGCTTTGCCGGTTTACCACTAAAAGTGATCTGGTATTCTTGACATGGCCTATACTTTTTAAGCTTTGATGAAAAAGCGATGAATAAAAATCAGTCAAAGTTGGTAGTATTATATTACAATATCAACGAAAGTGTAGTTTTAGTTTTATTTTTGTACATATCTCGTATTTACATTACTGTATGATCTTACGTGGTAATTTAAACCGAACTATACTAAATATGAGGAAAAATAGATAGTGTGAATATATAAAAATTTTGTTTTTCAAACAAGCTAACTTGAAACATAACTTTGCACTTTTCTAAAGCTCGAAAGATTGTGTCGCTTATGAGAGTAGTGTTAACTTTGCATTGTTTTGATTTCATCATAGGAGAAAGAAAGCATTGTATCAAAGCGATAAGTATTAACATAGGAAAATAAGATGGTATTGATAAAAGGCATACCACAAACTGATTTACTAACAAAAACAATAAAACTTGAAAATGCTGCTACCTATATTGGTCAAATTAATAATAAAAATTAAAAACATGGTTATGGTAAATTATTATGGCTTAATAAATTAAAACGTCAAAGTCAATTTCAAAATGAACATATACATAGTTTTGGAAAAATGAATCATAATAATGGTATAGAATATGAATGAAAATATAAATATAATAAATATGATGGAAAAGGTATGTTAAAATATCCAAATTGCCAACACTATAATGGTGAATTTAAAAATGAATTAAGACATGGTCATGTTATTTTATATATTCCAGATGGAACAGCAAGATGTAGTAGACAATGGATATATAATAAAGCAAGTTATTGTTGTGGTTTATGCTAAGTTATGAATAGATTATAATGCCATATCTTTATACAAAATATTTTATTATATTTTTTTAAAATTTGATCGTTGAAATAAACTTTTATAAATCTTCAGTTGAAAAACTATGATCTTTTTCAATACTATTCATTATAGTTTGAACTGATAAATAAAATGTAATCATACAAATTAATCTTATGCGGAAAAGCTGTTTCTTTACCAATAGCAGAAACGAGTTGTAGACTTCTTTTCATAAGTAATGAATTTTTTTTGTTGACCTTTGAAATAGTAGTTTAATACATTCGAAACGATTCGGTTTTCATAGAAAATAGCTTTAATACAATCATTTTCATATGTACTGACCCTCGATAAATGTATGTATGATGAAGTCAGAAGTTGTACTCGACTATAATGAAGGAAAATAAGGTAGAAATTTATCATATCAGTTAACAGCGTACAATACATGTCTCAGACGATCTTTGAGACAATAATCATCAAGCCATTCGAGGCGCAAATTTGCTTATCACAAACTTGAAGAAAAGGAGAAATCTGCACGCATTGCTCGGAGATGACGTCCTGACTGCTATCAGAAGATCAGGCAATAACAGTAAAAATGATAAAAAATGTTTTGTTCTTTTGTTATATTTTTTTGTCTAGATTGTTTTAATGAGAAGCACCAAGGTATGCAATCAATAAATCAAAAAATAGAATGAAGAACAAATAACACAATACGTGTAATTTTCTGCGCAAGAAAAAGGATAAGAAAGTGCTTTTATCGAACTTCTTGTTAAAATAAGATGCGATCGATCGGTGGACCCCATAGTCTCGAGTGTGTCAGTCGTATAAAAAGAAGATTACATCTTTGCTATTATCTTCGTTTGAAATTCTAAAATTAAAAATGTGCTTAATCATTGATTAACAATTCTACACTAATTGATTCTATCAAACTGTTACATCAATCATTTCAATTAAATGTCAGAAGTTTTATTTTAAGTTACTTTTCTTTCAAGAGACTTTTATTGAGTAACAAAATATACTTTTCTGTAGTGGAAATATCAAATTTTTATTTCATTCATATAAAAAAGTAGTTAAAATGACTTTTCCCTTTTTTTTGAAAGATTCATAAAATCTCATGGGCTTGAATATACATATTGAAATTCTTTTGTGAAGAGAACTCATCGACTTGTACATCTACAAGAATTTCGATTCAATCATGTATATTCACTTTATATCAATTACAATCAATGAATATTAATTGACATAAATGTTTGATTTCTTTTGTACATTATTATTTGTATGATGAGTTCTTGAGAATAATCGTTAGAACACTTTTATCATATTCTTCTACATATTTGAATAATTTCATAAATTATTTGTCTCAAATAATAATTTTCTTCACTACTACTATTTTATTCATAAATAAAATCTATACTTATTTTTAGTATCATTGTTGGACAATGAGAAAAAAAAACCATATGGATAAATGATAAGCGATTATTGTGGTTATTGATACAATATACTTTTAGAGAAAGGCGTTATAAACTCGCTTTCACTTAAATTAATAATGAAGCTCGAACATCATTGAAATGGATATCATTTTTTCAATAGTACAAGATGGAAAAAGAGAAATATATGAATGAGTCAGTTAAGACATGAAGTGTATGTATATAATCATTGACTGTCAAATCGCCTTTCTCCTTCCTTTTTTTTTGTCATAATATAATCATACATATGGTGATCAGTATAAAGTATATTAACTCATTCGTTGTTTTTATTTTTTATATATCAAAAAAAAATAAATCGGTCATGTCTAATTCCTGATAATTTTGCTACGAGACATAAAAAGAAAAGAAAAAGGTACATATTTTTATATTTTCATTACCGCAGACGTCTGTCTGCTTTTTCGTTCTTTACTAATGTCAGCAATCGTCTGCAACCTTAAATATATGTAGGTTAAATAAGTAAAAAAGCTAATATTTATTACTTCCATACATACGACCTCGTTGTTAAGACGATTAAATAAAATAATTCATCTTTTGATATCTTTTTCACTGATCTCACCAACATAAAAAACAGAATCCAGGGTATCATAGTAATTGTGATGTTTATTGACATATAAAATACATCAAATCAAAAGCTCTTATTCGTCGAAAAAGTATCTAAGTATAGTCTATTGATATCGATTTATTATTCGAATAATGGCTTTCTTTTCTCCGAAAAATATAACAAAGAGGTATGTTGGAAGGTTCCAATGCCCATGAATAGACGTTATAATCAAGTGTACAAAAATAGAACATATAAAGTTGGAATATATTTTGGTCTGTCTGCCGCTGATGTTTTTGGTTTCCACGATTAAGCCTGGAAAAAATATTGACTATATATAAGTATAGGTAAACCCATTATACCTCCAGCATACATTATATATCAACTGGTTACATTCGAATAAGGTAAATGAATATCTATTGGACTAGTTGTACTATAGTCTTATAAAAATTTCTTTTTAAATTCGATCAGACATGGATGAGATAATTTTGTTCTATCAAACTGAGAATTCATGCGGGAATGAACAGTTTTTCTTTTTAATTAAAATCAAAAATGACTAGTCTCGTTCACAAATAAATCGTTTCAAAAATTAAAAATATTATTATTCATACTATTGAGATTCATAAATCGCTGGTTTTGTACTATCAAATATTAGCAGATGTTTAACAAATTTTATGAAACTTCCTGAAGTTCTCCATTTTTAATTTTAAACAGTATTATATCAAAGGATATGCTAATGATTGTATGGTTCTAAATATAATTAAGGATATATTTTTCATGTTCATTATCAGAACTTATGATATGTTTTAGACCCTCCTGGTGATATCTATAATTGTATTTAATTCATTCTAATAATATGTCTGACAATGATGATCAACAGCAACTGAGCCAAATGGCTACTACTTATCACATTATTGCTGACAATAATCAACAGGATATGGCGCATTATGTCAAAGCTGAAATGCAGAAGGTCATTGAAAACGGATTTTCTTAGTCATAAACTTCTCTAAACGAATCCAACAATGATTCAAAACAAAACTAAATGCCAACGATTTTCAAAAAATCGAAAAATGTGAATACTTATAATATTTTATTGATTTAAAAAGCATTCAACTAAAATCTTTTACATTTTTATTTAGACAATTATTCATCAATTTACAATTAGTTTAGTTCATCTTATATTAATCAACTATTATTTATCTTTTATTTAAATATTTTTATTAAAATTTAACATTTAACAAAAAATTTCTGTTTAGTCAAACAAGTGTAGTATTGCAATTCGGGATAAAATCAACTAACTATTCTGCTTAGTAAAATTTTGAATTTATCAATATTATTCTATAGAAACTTTACATAGTAGAATAATTAGTTACCTGTATAAAGGCTTATTATATAAGTTTTTTTTTACAATATGATTGTTTCATAGAATATATTATTCAATAAAAAGATATAGCTTCAAACTCATTGATTATTAGATAAGATCTCTTTTTTTATGAATAAATATGCTGATAAAACTCTCATCCTATTGTAATTAACAGTTTCTCAATCGAACATAAAAGTCCAGATAATGTATTTGAACGAGTCAGTGTAATCATTAAATTCACGAATATGTGCATTGAAGTTTGAGGGTACATATGCTTTATATTATCGTTTCCGAGGACATTTGTGTGCAAGACAATATTACCATGGTAAAAACGGAAGTATATGTGTAGTAAATATGAAAATTTGAAGACAAGAAAATTAGCTGTCGTTGATTGAGTGTGATCAATGGCTGCTTCATTTCAAGTTTAGAAAAATAGTTTTATTTATTAGTTGTTGTTGTTAATGATGAATTCCTACAATGTTTACCGAAATAATTATTCCTGATATCATGGATAAATGAACAACTATCTCATGAAGATGCATTGTTGGCTCACTTTTGAGGAAAATCTTTAATACATGCCAATGCACATTGTTAAGCACATTTCTTTGTCCAAGTTGTATCAATATGAGATGAATAATTACAATAGTAAAAAGAGTTGAAAGCAACGTCCGAAAACTTCTACAAGCTCGTGAGCCACAGCCTGGTGTATATTCATATATTACGGAAAATCCATAAATTAAATAAGCCGTGTAACATATATTGACACATTCTGAACCTGAATGTATATCAGATCCAACTATTTCTTGTTTTGTTAATAATGTGAACAGCCATTAGCGAAATTGAATGCATATGAATTCGTTCATCTTCAACTTTGTATTGCAGGCTTTAATTATTATTAATAACTATCGGAGCATATAACCACAACAGTTGTATGTCGTCGTTACTGTATATTGTCTATAATGATTGCAACAACTTGTGGACACATGCTTTACTCTGCATACTGAGCCTATCGTATTTTTCATGTTTAATAATTTGAAAAATATTATTTTGTTATTCTTTTATGCATTGTGAAAAATAAACCTTTTTTAAATGTTTGATTTGCCGACAATCAAGAAAAAAATATATTTCATGTTCTGTTGGACAAATATAATAAGCATCTGGACTTCATAGAAATAAATGGTGTTTTCAGTTGTATTATGGATCACTTTCTTTTACTTGCAAAATTTTATACTAAATAGGTGGAAGAAAAAAATCAAGAATGTCGTTTGAAATAATGATGAAATAAAAGAGACAATACAGTTCATGACAATAACGTAATCAAACAACAAAATAGAGGGGAATAGCATTCTCGACTTTGTATGAAAGAAAGAAAAATAATGTCGTGAAAGAATACTTTCTGTATAAGATTTATATTAACTTATTTCTCATGATATATAATTTGATTCAATGCAATTGCATTCATTTGTTAGGCGGTGAGATCAGAAGACGAATGTTAGCTTCAGAATTAAATAGGAATAGGTATACGAAAAATATTACAAGCATAATAGCAATTAACGATCATACAACTCTCGGTAATCGAATGAGACGAAACTTTGAAATATTTGTTTGTATAGTAATAAATCATATAAATCGTTTTTAAAACAATAAAATATTCAAAACATTGAATAAAAACATAATTATATGTTAATCATTAACGACAACTACCTTTCAAATCAACAAGACTATCTGTCTACGAATGCGCTAGGTATTCTATTTAATTTCTTCGTAATTAGAAAATTGGATGATAATCATTTAAAAATATAGATTTGAAGTCTTATTATATGATGTGAATATCAAAATTAAAAGTTTATCGAAACAACATTATATTTTTATAATTTTCCAATGTTTTGTGTAAATTATTTTATTTGAATAAGTCTGTTTTATGAAAAAGACATTGATACATCTCATCTTTCGATTAACTGAGAATCTTAAATCAGTAATCTCATACTGTTCTTAAGATTTTCAATCGTGATATTAATAAGAGTAATTACTATAATGAATGCAATGATTTCAATCAATCTAAGAAACATAAAAGAACAAATTAGATTATTAATCTACGGAAAATGCTTACTAGACTGAGAATACTATTCAAATATACAAGGATGCACAGTAGATAATTGAAGCTATAGTGGAGAAACACATACAGTATATAGATTATGACTATTACGCATCGATAAGTCCTACCATTTGATGAAAGTATGAATTCTCTTTGAAAAACTGAAAATTTCACTGCTTTTATGAATTCGTATACAGAATTAAATGAATTCTTTTCAAATGTTTCTCTCATTATTTCTTTCGAATGTTTCAACATAGACAAAATTAAAACATAATAAATACCGTCCAACGTTTAATTAAGAAATTTGATTCAAAGATTTCTCATTCCAAAATGTCAAAAAAGAAGTTTAACAGTATTAAACATTATCTTATTTATTTAACAAAAAAGAAAATGCTACAGAAGATTGAGGTACGAAATTCGTTTTTTCATTGAATACATGCATCATTTTGATAACTCTTACTCATATTTATGTCTTAATGTTTTTAATTTAACACAAAACTCATAGTTTTGTGAAGTTATCAAAAAATGATATACTTTTTTCGATTCATTTTCATACCAGTAAACATTGTTGACATAGTACAGAACACTATGTGTCAATGAGAAATGCAATTAGCTCAAACAATTATTACGATTTATTATATTGCTGGAATAAAAATCTATATATGTTTTCCATCATAAAACTTTTTAAATACTTTCAATTACTTATGAAAGCTGTGAAGTTTTATGGCAAGTAAACGAAAAGAATGAACACATCGAATCAAGCCGGATGGTCTACTTTGAGGCTTGATACTAATCATTTTTTACGAATGGTGACTGCAAGAATCACATTTGTCCAAATTATCTGGGTCAGAATAGAGTTATAATACGTAACGGTCATATTCCTTGTAGATCTTGTAATTCTAGAAAGGAAAAACTCTTTTAATTGATCAAAATCTCATTATTTAGTATTCTATTCCAGGAATTATGACCATCCTACTGAAATCATTGTTGTAGTGAAACCATAAAACTTTCACTGTATTCTTGTCACAAAATACCTAAAACTATTCTTAATCTTTAGGGAAGATATATCAAATATTATGGAATTAAATGCATGCACATGGAATTGTTTTAAGAAAAGAATATATCCTATTCTGTGATGTCAAACATTATGGAATCATTTCCATCCAATTCCGAGAATTCGATCACGATACGAAATAACACATGTAATCGATATAGATCAAGTTCCATCTTTTCCGACAATGCTTTCTTGATTGAATTCCAAGAGATTATTTCTCACTTTTACTCGTTGTGTTATAGGATGACTACTCTTTAAGAAGAATCGATCGACATATGTATTCATAAGAATTCCACTCTAACTGGATACGCTTACTTTATATCAATTAATATCTATGAAAACAAAGTGACATGAATATTTGGTTTCTCTTGTGAGTTATTGATTGTATGATTAATTTTTGAAGAATAATTGTGAAATCATTCTTATTACATTTTACTGCAAACTTTTATAATTTCATAAATCATTTTATAATTTAAGTCTATCAGTATACTTTCTTGTATTCATTAATCTCAAATAATAATTTTCTTCACTACTACTATTTTATTCATAAATAAAATCTATACTTATTTTTAGTATCATTGTTGGACAATGAGAAAAAAAACCATATGGATAAATGATAAGCGATTATTGTGGTTATTGATACAATATACTTTTAGAGGGAGGCGTTATAAACTCGCTTTCACTTAAATTAATAATGAAGCTCGAACATCATTGAAATGGATATCATTTTTTCAATAATACAAGACAGAAAAAGAGAAATATATGAATGAATGAGTTACTTAAGACATGAAGTGTATGTATATAATCATTGGCTGTTAAATCGCCTTTCTCCTTCCTTTTTTTATCATAATATTATCATACATATGGTGATCAATATAAAGTATATTTACTCATTCGTTGTTTTTATTTTTTATATATCAGAAAAAAATAAATCGGTCATGTCTAATTCCTGATAATTTTGCTACGAGACATAAAAAGGAAAGAAAAAGGTACATGTTTTTATATTCTCATTACCGCAGACGTCTGTCTGCTTTTTCGTTCTTTACTTCTTTGATAAACTTTTCACTGATTTCACCAACATAAAAAAGAGAATCTGGGTTATTATATCAACTGTGATGTCTATTGACATATAAAATCGATCAAATCAAAAGGTCTTATTCGTTGAAAAAGTATTTGAATATAAGTTACTAGTATATGATTCATTATTTGAATGATATTTTTTTCTCGGAACACATAACCCGGAGCTTTGTTGGAAAGTTCTGGTGCTGACAAATAGGCGTAATAATCAAGTATGTGAAATAATGACATAAAGTTGGAATATATTCTGTTTTGTTTGTTACTTATGCTTGTTGCTTTTTTATGATAAAACCTGGAAAAAATATTGGGTGTATATAAGAGTCGATACATTTACTAAATCACTATCTTATGTTATATATCAACGAGTCGAATTCTAATAAAGTAAGTAGGTATCTATCGGAGTAATTAAATTTTAGCTTTATTAATATCTCTGGATATGGATTGAATTAGACTTTAAATTGAAAATACTAATCTGTAGTTGAATCAGAAAGGCAGAATACAGAGTACTAGAAAGACTATATGATAGTAAGGAGATCGGTTGAACCTATGAGTAATGATTGAGATTAATTTTAATCTCTTCCCGAGTACAACAGTTTTAGGTGAAATTAGGAAAAGGTTATTCTCATTCATGCTTTAATATTCTTATCAAATAAAACATGTCATATTATTTTTCTTGCTTTATAACATGCAGTTTTCAGGTATTATTAAAATTTGAAGGAAAAAAAAATCTTTTCTTTTAGTTAGTTATTTTATCTCGAAAATTCTTTAATAGGAAGCTAATGATTTCAACAAGTGTAAATTTTTCTAGTAAAATAATATCATGTCATCAAGCGATAGTGGTCAAAATGGATTAGAGGAATTAGTTAATACTTATCATACTTGTTGTGATAACAATCAGACTGATTTGGCTAGTACTTTGCAATCTACAATGCAAAACATCATTGAAGACTCAATGGGTAGTTCACAAGGTGTTCCATGTAGTACTGACAATGTTGATACAAAAGGAAACTGATTAGATCAAAATCAATGTGAGCACTTAGAATATTTCATTAATTATAAAGTTATATGATTGTTTTCTAGATTTATATTTATTTGATAGTTGTACCATCATTTCTTACTCACAAATTTATAATTAGCTTAGATTATTTTGAATTCATCTTTATTCGATTTTTTCAATGAAATTCAGTTGCTCAACTTATATAAAATTTAATAAAGAATCCTTATTGATCCCTATTCTTCGCATGGATTTAATGTTACAGAACAATTAACAAATTTTACAAATATTTTTAAGAGAAGTTCTATTTGATTTTGTATTATTTTTTATAAAGAGCATACCATACATAATTTCAATTGAAAAACCAACTTGAATATATCTTCATTTAGTCTCGAATAATGTCATTGTTTTGCTTTCTCTTTTTATATACAGATATTTTCTCAGTTTTTTATGAATATCTGTTGACAAAGTCATTCTATTTATCATTATTATGGTTATGTATTTTCTTTAAGGTGAATGGATCAATAAATTTTAGTAAAAATATTATTATACGTGCAATAATCGGATGTGTGGCTTTTTTATTTTGAAAAATATTGATTCTCTAATACTTCAGGAGAATCGAAATATTGAAGACCTTGTCAAAACCTTTGGATTTTAGGATATTACGAAATTTTGTAGGAACAAAAATTGAAAGAAAAAAAACACCAACCCCCAATTTGGGTGAAGTAATTATAAAATAACTTTCAGTCTGATCGACCCAACTGTTTCGAAGAAGAAGGGGAAAACTTGGTTTTCATGCTCCAAATCGTACTTTGAAAAACATGCAAAACCCTAAAAGGAAAGTTTTCTCATTTTCTCATGTATAATTTTTTTTTCATGTTGAACCATTGTAGGTTATGCTTTCTCGCGCATAATAAGAACTATTTTAGAAGAATATTTGCTTAATCCAATAATAGAAAACGAGATTTCGCATTTTCAGGAGCTTACCACCTTTTGATAGTTATTAGTTTTATAGTCTGACTAGAGCACATCTAGATACACATTTAAAAATCAAAATCAAAAGACAAACTTTTTAGCTCGGGAAAAGAAGGGATCTCAATACTACAACTAATTTAGATTGATTTATTATATTGTATCTCATTTTTATAACGAGTATTTTAGGTAAAATGAGCCTAACTTGTTTAATTTTCATTCAATCAGATTAAATTTGTTTTTAAAAAAATTCTCGTCTTAAGATCCACAAAAACTATTGTTTTATTGATGTAAATAATTTCCATCATTTTGATACATGCGATAGAATCGACTGGTCCAACTAGTGCAACTTTCAACAATAACTGATTCACGAATTTTTTTTTCATTGACAATTTTAATTGTTGGATCAGTATTGTCCTCGATCGGATTTTATTCCAGTCGATGACGTTGATAAATTCATCCCAAATGGAATAGTCCAGAGGATTTAAATCTGGACTATTCGGAGATCAATGATCCTTGCCAATAAATGATAGAAACTTGTTCCGACACCATTCTTGTGTTAGATGGTGTTGGTGCGGCATTGCACCATCTTCCTGAAAGGTCCAGTCGTCAACAAAAACTTTATTCCTGTATTTTAAGGCCACAGGAAGTACTTTTTTGATGTAACAATTATGATCGACAGTTCTTTCATCCAAGATCACCAAGAGTGTAATACCCTTGGAACAGACACCCAGCTACATCATTACTTTTCGTGGAAACTTTCATTTCTGCTTGATGTCACTTTTCTCATGGGCATCAGCACGATTTACTGTCCAGACTCGATCATTTCGATCATTATAGGCGTCAACAATGTCAAAAATTTTCTCGTCAGAAGAGAGAATCCTCAAAGTGACTTCTTTTTGAAAGTTTGTTCGAACCCAGTTTGCAAACTGTTTTCATTTGATCTTTTCATCATTGGAAAGGGATGGTTCGATTACATTCTTATAGGATTTCAGCCCTAAATCGATTTTTAATATTCACCAAGTACTTTTTGCAGAAATATCAATCTCCATCAAAAGCTTTCGAGCTGATACCTTTTTTACCGGCACAAACGGTTTTTCACCGTTTGGATGTTCTCCTTAGTCCCAATTGTACGTGAATCGGCACATATACCTGTTAACTGGATAGATCCATACCGACGAATCCTCTAGCACCATTTTTTGATTGCTGATAAACTAATGCCACCATTTAAATCACGATGAATTTCTGTTGAAGTGTTACCTTTTTGGTACTGTGACAAAATAATGTTTTGCCGGTCTTTACCTTTCATTTCTTAAAAAAAATTGATGAGCTACGAATTGAGATTTTAAAGTGATAGATTGGTAGAGCTTGCGATGGCATGTTTTCTAAAAAAAAAATTAGTCCAATCGGATAGAACTCAGAAACGATATCACTAAAATACTAAGAGACTCATTTCATCTGAAACATTCGTTAGTTTATTGAAAGCATATATATCGAATCAATTTCATTTTCATAAATTTTATTACGAAACTAAAAGAAGTAATATTTATTAAGATTGTTGTTAACAAAATACGCTTATAATCAACAAAGAAATCAAGAATTTGGATTTGTTGTATTCTTAAATCTAAGTAATTTATTTTTTTCATTCATATACAAAAATACGTTACATGCAAGCGATTTTTAGTAATAAAATAAATAAGAAATATTGTCATTTAAATTGATTGTATTTTCATACGTATCCGTTCGAGATAATTTTGAAATAATAATAAATTCGGATGATTTGGTTCAAGAGTTTGACTAGCAATATTAACAGCATATTCTTCATGTTCTAAAGCTGATTTATAATCTTCTAGATATACAAATGCAGTTGCTATACTATTATGAATAGTAGCAATATCAGGATGAATAGATGGAAGAGATTTTTCAAGAATTTCTAATGCTTTTTTATAATAATCTAATGCATTTAAATATTGTTTCATTGATTGATGAGTAGTACCTATATTATTATAAATAGCAACTAAATCAGGATGATTAGAAGAAAGAGTTTTTTGTTGAATATCTAATGTTTGTTTATAGTATTCCAATGCCATTGAATAATTTTTCATTGATTGATAAATAACACCAATATTATTATATGTAATAATTAATGTTGGATGATAAGATGGAAATGATTTTTTTTTAATATCAAGAGATTTTTTATATAATATAAGAGCTTTTGAATAATTTCCTAATTTTCTTTGAATATCTGCAAGATTATTATAAGTAACAGCTAATGATGGATGATTTTGACGAAGAGATTTTTCTTGTAATTTAAGTGTTTTTTGATAATATTCAAATGCAATTGTATGTTCACCCATTAATTGATAAACATGTCCAATATTATTATAAGATGTTCCAAGTGATGGATGATTAATCGGAAGTGTTTTTTGTCGTATTTTAATTGCTTTTTGATAGAATGAAAGTGCAATTGAATATTGTCCCATAGCTTGATGTACAACACCAATATTATTATATGTTGTAGCTATTTCTGGATGATTATTAGTAAAAACATTTTCTTGAATTTTAAGTGCTTTTTCATAAGAAATAAGTGCTTGAGAATAATCTCCTATTTGTTGATTTATATCACCAATATTATTATAAGTAAATGTTAATGATGGATGATTAGATGGAAATGTTTTTAATTTAATATCTAATGATTTTTGTAAATATGAAAGTGCTAATGAATAATTTCCTAATTCACGATAAATAAGACCAATATTATTATAAGGTATAGCTAATGATGAATCAGTAGGAGAATATTTTTTTAAACGAATATTTAATGCTTTTTCAAGATTTATTAATGCAATTGAAAAATTTCCCATTGAACGTTCAAGTTCACCAATATTATTATAAGTTGTACCTAAATCTTGATGATCAGATGGAAGTATTTTTTGTTTAATAGCTAATGCTTTTTTATGATATTCTAATGCTGTAGAAAATTCTCCAAGTAAATCATTTGCAAGTCCTATATTATTATATGTTGTTGCTAATGATAAATCATCAGGTGAAAGAATTTTTTCTTTTATATTTAATGTTTTTTTATGTGTATTAAGTGAATTAACATAATCACCTAATTGTCTTTGAACTTCACCAATATTATTATATGATATACTAAGAGAACGATGATTAGCTGGTAAATATTGTTGTTGAATTTTATTTGCTTTTTCATAATATGTTAATGCTGATGTATAATTTCCTAATTCATCATCAATATTACCTAATTCATTATAAATAGATGCAATTTTTAATACATCAGTTTCTGATGTTAATTGAAGTATTGTATTATATAGATTTTTTGCTTGATTAAAATCACGTAAAAAAAATAATAATTGAGGAAGTTTTAACCAATTTAATGAACTTTTTGTTTCTTCTTGTAATAAATTTGTTAAAGATTTTATTTGTTCATCATTATTTTTTGTTAATATTAAATCAATTTGCCATATTTGATTTTCAATTTGTTTCATATCAATTATACGAAATATACTTTGCATAAAAAATAATATTAAATTTTCTTGATTAGAAGAATAACTTATATTTTTAAGTGAAATAAATGGTGTTGAAGTATGTTTTGATTCAATTTTTATACGAAATATAATTGCAATTCCTAAATTATTATTTTTTATATGATGAGCTGAATTTAATGATGTTTGATAATCAAAATTAGCTGTTATAAAATTATTAAATGATAAAATATTATCTTTAATATTTAGAATTTTTTCAAAATCTTCATTTGATATATGATGAGTACGATAGACAATAATTGGTAATTTATGATTTTTTAATGTATCATATTGTAATCTTTCCATTTGTTGATAAAGATCTTTAATAAAAAATTCCATTTGAATTATAATTTCAATATTTTGTGTTTGAAAAGCTTGATTAAGTAATAAATTAAGAAAACAATTTCTTGTATACCACCATATTGGTGTATGTTGATAATAATTTTGTTCAAATTCTTCAATAATTTTTAATTCATTATTATTATTAAAATATTTTTTACGAGAAAATTCTATAAAATTTTTTATAGATTCTTTAGAAATTTCTCTTTTATATTTTATATTAATAATTATTAATTTAATTATCATCCAATAAATAAATAATTGATTAAGATTTTTTAAATCATTCTTTGTATATTTATATGATGGTATTATACTCATTATAAGTAAATCTTGTTCGAATTCATTATTATATTTAACAGAATCATAAATAGATTCAATTTTAGGAAAAATACTTTTTATTTTATTTGATTCTAGATCAGATAATAATTGTTTTTCTTCATTTTCTGATATAATATAAAGAGAATGTATTTGTGATATTGTTCCTATATGAGGCCATATTTCTTTAATAAAATCATTTGATATAAATATTAAAATTTTTTTATTTTTAATTGTATTTATAAATTTTATACAATCATCTATATTTATAAATTTATGAATTTCATTTGTAATACGTTGAAGATGAATAATTGAATTTTGATAAATATTATTAGTATCATTCTTATCTTTATCTAACCAAATAATAATAAATTTATTAGTAATAGAATCATCAGATATTTTATCGTTAGTAATTGTTGAAGTTGAGAGAATAGTTTCATTAGTAATTATATCTGATGGAGTGATACGACGATTTAATTTTGAATTGATAATACCCATGAAGATTGATAAAGATTGTATTTGTTTAAATGCTTTATGTCTGATTTATTCGTCCAACAATATGTTAAGAAGAGAAAAAGAAAAAAAAATACGGTTTTTTTTATACTAAACATAAAAAAATATGTTTAGGGCAAAAGGTGTTTTTTTTCATATGCCTTTGTTTTTACTTCGGATAGTGTTGTTGTTGTAAAAACAAATTATTTACATTTTAAAGAATTTCGAGTTATACTATCATAATTTATTCGAAATTTCAATTAAAGGAATGTTTTTTGGTATCAGACGTCTTAAAATGGTAAAGTATTATTAAATGATAGAGATAATGAGTGAAAGAAGAAAAAAAAACAATTCTTTAAAATTGCACTTTTACAAAGACATTGAAAGAAATATAATGGAAAATGAAACAAAAACAAAATTGAAATTTTATTCATCACTAGTAAAATGTTTGTCTTCTTCTTAGTGTTTATTCAAGAAATATTGATGCAAAAAAAGTACCAAAACATACAGTTTCTTTTACTTATAAACTAATCTTATCATCTAATTAGAAAACAAAATATATCACAAGATACAGCATGTAAAGCTTATTTTAATTGTATACTTTTTGTTTTCTACGTATTTCAAGTTGGAAATATGACAACACTTTGATTCTTTTTTCAAATAATGCACCGTCGAAAATTCTATAAAAACTGTACCGGCAAAATTCTTATCGGAAAATAAAAACGTCCTCGAATGTTTTCATAATTTTAGATGCGATGAAAAGTAGTACTAAGATGTAATGTTTCTTGTTGAATATGGAAACAATTATCAGAACTTATTTGTAGGAATTTGATTCGACAACATATTTTTTTGGAAAAATATCAAGATTATATTATTTATCAGTGCAGATATATTTACATAACAAATAATGTTGCAATGATTTTTGAAGCACCCGATATATATGAGTGAATCGCATGCCATTTGTACAATTAGAACGAAAAAGAATCGAAAAAAAGAAAGTATTCATATAAAAAAGTTAGCTGTAGATTTTGATAGAGCACCCTTGAAAACCTAGGAAAAACTTGTTTTCCTTACACTTTACTCAAAAACAAGATCGTCGATGCAATGTCAAAAATGCACATTTGCATTGTCACGGTATTCACCCCAAATATTTAGTAATTTTTAACAGAATAGAACAAACCATATATCAATCGAAGCAGCTCGATCAACTCTATCGAACAATCTATAGTTGAACGTCGGAATAAAAATAAACCAGGAAGAACCTTGCAAAAAGCCATAAATTCTAGAAAAAATCGCTCTCTTTCATATAGAATAACTATTTTGTCGCTTATCATTTCTTGTTCAAAGATATTAAAACATTCTAATATAACAAAACACACTTTGGTAGAAACATATGATAATCAAAGTCACATTTTCTTATAATAATAACTGAAAGAAAACAACTAGAAATGCAGCTTTATAAGACTTTGTTGACCATCAGATAATTTTTTGCCATAAAATTTTCCGTCCCGCAATGCCTGAAATTCGTGAAGTGAAACTGTTCCTTTAATTGCTTTCAACTTTGGCATTTCTGCCTTAACATTGTGAATGTCTTGCTTGTCGAAGAGAAACAGACGAATATTAGTTTGACTTTTACATGCCATTATCAAGTATGATGCATTTTCATATGATCGATCAGGATGAAAAGCAACAATTTCGTCCATGGTTCGCTTGAGGGTGGCACCAACTTCATCGGCTACCCTCTTACCGTGCCAACTTTCCAAAAATAACCAAGTAAAATCGATTTTATACGTCGAAGCGTACTTTTTGAGAAAGAAAATAGATGTTTTATTCCGATGTTGATTAACCGGACTATCTGATATAATTGTAATCTTTTGCATCTCCTTCTTCACTATGAGTTCTTCCAAAAGAGTTTTCATGCTAACCTAAGCGGCCTCGACCATATGGCAAGTATCATCACTGGTACGTGCAACCAAGTAACATTTTTGTTTAGTCTATACATATCCACTATGAATGCTAATGTGTTGTTCAAAGTAATATGTACCGGTAGATAAAAGAAGACCTTGTAAACTAAGATGTGAAATTAACAAAACAAAACCTTTTCCCTCTCCCGTTTGTTGAAGATGCTCTCGTATGCACTAAAAAGTTAATAGGTAAAATATCAAATGAAATCTGGAAATATTTCACTCACTTCAAGTTCGATTTGAAATTTACTCACAAAATCAGAAACAGATAGGATCAACGTAGTTTTTGTCGATATTGGTGCAGATGACTGTACTTTCTTGATTTTTTGCCATTCACAGACCATAATGGTGAAAACTTCTCCCTTGAGCTTAGCAAGTTCAAGACTAAATTCTTGAAAAATGGAATCATTACTTACAATTTCGGATAGATCGGATGAAAAGCGACTGAAATGAGTCAGGCTTCGATATTTAGTCTTCATGTTTAGGCTTCTAAATATAAGCAGGTACATGACGGCAGAATGTGCTATACGTTACACGCTACATTAATTCCTGCTTCTACTGCGAATTGGTTATGTAATGCAGTCAGATGATTCATTCGATACCGGACCTGCTTGCATATCGATCAATTTCTTTTTGTCTGGACAGACTTTGGATACATGATCTTGACATAGAAAAGTTTCAATTTGTTCATCCAAGGCTGACATCGTTCGCTGTGTTGGTGTAAACTTATTCGACAAATTAATACCATATTTTTTTCGAATTTGAAAAGCCGTACCTCGGGGCATATGGTCTTTTTTTTTCAAATAAACGTTTTACCACACGCTGTCGAGCACCTGGACTCATGTTGCAAAAGACGATGTCTGATGATGATGAAGAAGATTCAATGGCGGTGTGTTTCGATTTAGGTGAAGTAGAAGGAAGCGATCGAGATTGAGCTGCATTAATTTTTTGTTCAAGTCGTTGGACTGTTTCTCGAAGTTGTTTGATCTCTTTTTGAAGAGCTAGTGTGTTTGTTCGACGTCGCTTCTTGCCTTCATTAGCACGGAGATTAACCTTCGATGCTACCAACGATGTGTCCGACATTGCTTTTTTTCGACGTCAATTCGCCTTTCTTATAGCTTCTTTCGCCTTCCATTGTTTATCAAAGCGCGATAATTGATTACGCTTCATTGAGCTAAGAGGCTTTTTTAATTTTGAAACCACTCCATTCTAAAATTTAGAACACATCCGAAGAATATTATTGTTTCCAAAGGTAAAAACAATATTATATCTAAAATATCAGTGAAAAAATGATTATTTAGAAAGCAAAATACATCTTCTGTAGCTTTTTTTTCTTATTCAGCAATACTTCGTTCTGAAAGGTATATCATTAGATCGGCCTACCGATGACAAATCGAATGGTGTATAATAAGGTCATAATTAACTTTCTTTTGACTGAGATATTCAACTTTTTACATAACGAGACATTTCATATATGACTTGGCATTATCTCAGCCGTGGAACGGGACAAAGAGCTGATTTTTTTACTACAAGTAGGAAACATAGAGACAGAAAAAAGGTATAAATTTCACGCAAAACAGTCAACCCGGTAAAGAGATATCCAAGTCACAAAATTCAAAATATAACGGGACAAAAAAAAGACAAAGTATCTGTCAAGTCGGTATTTTGCGTATATTTAT